>WSYQ01001052.1:0-502617 GCA_011426435.1 Lysiphlebus fabarum
AAATTTTGAAAGTCGCAGGGCAGGAAAACTTGTTATTATGTTGGCCGATAAAAAATGTATAAGCAGTTCTGAATACCTCTTTCCGAGTTATATTCGCCTGTTAAAATCCGCTTTTTTTTCAATAAATTTTGAAAGTCGCAGGGCAGGAAAACTTGTTTTTAACTTGGCCTAGAAAAAATGTATAAGCAGTTCTGAATACCTCTTTCCGAGTTATATTCGCCTGTTAAAATCCGCTTTTTTTTCAATAAATTTTGAAAGTCGCAGGGCAGGAAAACTTGTTTTTAACTTGGCCTAGAAAAAATGTATAAGCAGTTCTGAATACCTCTTTCCGAGTTATATTCGCCTGTTAGAATCCGAACTTTTTTCGATAAATTTTGAAAGTCGCAGGGCAGGAAAACTTGTTATTATGTTGGCCGATAAAAAATGTATAAGCAGTTCTGAATACCTCTTTCCGAGTTATATTCGCCTGTTAAAATCCGCTTTTTTTTCAATAAATTTTGAAAGTCGCAGGGCAGGAAAACTTGTTTTTAACTTGGCCTAGAAAAAATGTATAAGCAGTTCTGAATACCTCTTTCCGAGTTATATTCGCCTGTTAAAATCCGCTTTTTTTTCAATAAATTTTGAAAGTCGCAGGGCAGGAAAACTTGTTTTTAACTTGGCCTAGAAAAAATGTATAAGCAGTTCTGAATACCTCTTTCCGAGTTATATTCGCCTGTTAGAATCCGAACTTTTTTCGATAAATTTTGAAAGTCGCAGGGCAGGAAAACTTGTTATTATGTTGGCCGATAAAAAATGTATAAGCAGTTCTGAATACCTCTTTCCGAGTTATGTTTGCCTAGTATTATCCGCTTTTTTTTCAATAAATTTTGAAAGTCGCAGGGCAGGAAAACTTGTTTTTAACTTGGCCTAGAAAAAATGTATAAGCAGTTCTGAATACCTCTTTCCGAGTTATATTCGCCTGTTAGAATCCGAACTTTTTTCGATAAATTTTGAAAGTCGCAGGGCAGGAAAACTTGTTATTATGTTGGCCGATAAAAAATGTATAAGCAGTTCTGAATACCTCTTTCCGAGTTATATTCGCCTGTTAAAATCCGCTTTTTTTTCAATAAATTTTGAAAGTCGCAGGGCAGGAAAACTTGTTTTTAACTTGGCCTAGAAAAAATGTATAAGCAGTTCTGAATACCTCTTTCCGAGTTATATTCGCCTGTTAGAATCCGAACTTTTTTCGATAAATTTTGAAAGTCGCAGGGCAGGAAAACTTGTTATTATGTTGGCCGATAAAAAATGTATAAGCAGTTCTGAATACCTCTTTCCGAGTTATATTCGCCTGTTAAAATCCGCTTTTTTTTCAATAAATTTTGAAAGTCGCAGGGCAGGAAAACTTGTTTTTAACTTGGCCTAGAAAAAATGTATAAGCAGTTCTGAATACCTCTTTCCGAGTTATATTCGCCTGTTAAAATCCGCTTTTTTTTCAATAAATTTTGAAAGTCGCAGGGCAGGAAAACTTGTTTTTAACTTGGCCTAGAAAAAATGTATAAGCAGTTCTGAATACCTCTTTCCGAGTTATATTCGCCTGTTAAAATCCGCTTTTTTTTCAATAAATTTTGAAAGTCGCAGGGCAGGAAAACTTGTTTTTAACTTGGCCTAGAAAAAATGTATAAGCAGTTCTGAATACCTCTTTCCGAGTTATATTCGCCTGTTAGAATCCGAACTTTTTTCGATAAATTTTGAAAGTCGCAGGGCAGGAAAACTTGTTATTATGTTGGCCGATAAAAAATGTATAAGCAGTTCTGAATACCTCTTTCCGAGTTATATTCGCCTGTTAAAATCCGCTTTTTTTTCAATAAATTTTGAAAGTCGCAGGGCAGGAAAACTTGTTTTTAACTTGGCCTAGAAAAAATGTATAAGCAGTTCTGAATACCTCTTTCCGAGTTATATTCGCCTGTTAAAATCCGCTTTTTTTTCAATAAATTTTGAAAGTCGCAGGGCAGGAAAACTTGTTTTTAACTTGGCCTAGAAAAAATGTATAAGCAGTTCTGAATACCTCTTTCCGAGTTATATTCGCCTGTTAAAATCCGCTTTTTTTTCAATAAATTTTGAAAGTCGCAGGGCAGGAAAACTTGTTTTTAACTTGGCCTAGAAAAAATGTATAAGCAGTTCTGAATACCTCTTTCCGAGTTATATTCGCCTGTTAGAATCCGAACTTTTTTCGATAAATTTTGAAAGTCGCAGGGCAGGAAAACTTGTTATTATGTTGGCCGATAAAAAATGTATAAGCAGTTCTGAATACCTCTTTCCGAGTTATATTCGCCTGTTAAAATCCGCTTTTTTTTCAATAAATTTTGAAAGTCGCAGGGCAGGAAAACTTGTTTTTAACTTGGCCTAGAAAAAATGTATAAGCAGTTCTGAATACCTCTTTCCGAGTTATATTCGCCTGTTAGAATCCGAACTTTTTTCGATAAATTTTGAAAGTCGCAGGGCAGGAAAACTTGTTATTATGTTGGCCGATAAAAAATGTATAAGCAGTTCTGAATACCTCTTTCCGAGTTATATTCGCCTGTTAAAATCCGCTTTTTTTTCAATAAATTTTGAAAGTCGCAGGGCAGGAAAACTTGTTTTTAACTTGGCCTAGAAAAAATGTATAAGCAGTTCTGAATACCTCTTTCCGAGTTATATTCGCCTGTTAGAATCCGAACTTTTTTCGATAAATTTTGAAAGTCGCAGGGCAGGAAAACTTGTTATTATGTTGGCCGATAAAAAATGTATAAGCAGTTCTGAATACCTCTTTCCGAGTTATGTTTGCCTAGTATTATCCGCTTTTTTTTCAATAAATTTTGAAAGTCGCAGGGCAGGAAAACTTGTTTTTAACTTGGCCTAGAAAAAATGTATAAGCAGTTCTGAATACCTCTTTCCGAGTTATATTCGCCTGTTAGAATCCGAACTTTTTTCGATAAATTTTGAAAGTCGCAGGGCAGGAAAACTTGTTATTATGTTGGCCGATAAAAAATGTATAAGCAGTTCTGAATACCTCTTTCCGAGTTATATTCGCCTGTTAAAATCCGCTTTTTTTTCAATAAATTTTGAAAGTCGCAGGGCAGGAAAACTTGTTTTTAACTTGGCCTAGAAAAAATGTATAAGCAGTTCTGAATACCTCTTTCCGAGTTATATTCGCCTGTTAGAATCCGAACTTTTTTCGATAAATTTTGAAAGTCGCAGGGCAGGAAAACTTGTTATTATGTTGGCCGATAAAAAATGTATAAGCAGTTCTGAATACCTCTTTCCGAGTTATATTCGCCTGTTAAAATCCGCTTTTTTTTCAATAAATTTTGAAAGTCGCAGGGCAGGAAAACTTGTTTTTAACTTGGCCTAGAAAAAATGTATAAGCAGTTCTGAATACCTCTTTCCGAGTTATATTCGCCTGTTAAAATCCGCTTTTTTTTCAATAAATTTTGAAAGTCGCAGGGCAGGAAAACTTGTTTTTAACTTGGCCTAGAAAAAATGTATAAGCAGTTCTGAATACCTCTTTCCGAGTTATATTCGCCTGTTAGAATCCGAACTTTTTTCGATAAATTTTGAAAGTCGCAGGGCAGGAAAACTTGTTATTATGTTGGCCGATAAAAAATGTATAAGCAGTTCTGAATACCTCTTTCCGAGTTATATTCGCCTGTTAAAATCCGCTTTTTTTTCAATAAATTTTGAAAGTCGCAGGGCAGGAAAACTTGTTTTTAACTTGGCCTAGAAAAAATGTATAAGCAGTTCTGAATACCTCTTTCCGAGTTATATTCGCCTGTTAAAATCCGCTTTTTTTTCAATAAATTTTGAAAGTCGCAGGGCAGGAAAACTTGTTTTTAACTTGGCCTAGAAAAAATGTATAAGCAGTTCTGAATACCTCTTTCCGAGTTATATTCGCCTGTTAGAATCCGAACTTTTTTCGATAAATTTTGAAAGTCGCAGGGCAGGAAAACTTGTTATTATGTTGGCCGATAAAAAATGTATAAGCAGTTCTGAATACCTCTTTCCGAGTTATATTCGCCTGTTAAAATCCGCTTTTTTTTCAATAAATTTTGAAAGTCGCAGGGCAGGAAAACTTGTTTTTAACTTGGCCTAGAAAAAATGTATAAGCAGTTCTGAATACCTCTTTCCGAGTTATATTCGCCTGTTAGAATCCGAACTTTTTTCGATAAATTTTGAAAGTCGCAGGGCAGGAAAACTTGTTATTATGTTGGCCGATAAAAAATGTATAAGCAGTTCTGAATACCTCTTTCCGAGTTATATTCGCCTGTTAAAATCCGCTTTTTTTTCAATAAATTTTAAAAGTCGCAGGGCAGGAAAACTTGTTTTTAACTTGGCCTAGAAAAAATGTATAAGCAGTTCTGAATACCTCTTTCCGAGTTATGTTTGCCTAGTATTATCCGCTTTTTTTTCAATAAATTTTGAAAGTCGCAGGGCAGGAAAACTTGTTATTATGTTGGCCGATAAAAAATGTATTAGCAGTTCCGAATATCTCTTTGCAAGTTCTATAACCCTGTTACAATCCGAGAATTCTTTCTTTTTCAAAAGCTTACTAATAATTTTTTTTGAAAAATATTGATATTAAAAAAGAGAGAACACAAAAAATTATTATGCGATCTTTGAAAAACATCGGAAAAATATCGAGCTGTATTAGGGTTATAGAATGTGCAAAGAGGTTTTCGATGCATTTTTTTTTTTGAGTATTTATATTTTTATTGATTATAAGGAGTATAGTACAAGCAAGGAGGTATTTTTTTCTTTGAATAATACATATTCTTGTTTTCCGCTTTTTTTATACAAACATCAATTAACATTTGCTTTTTTAAGTAACATGCATCGTTTCAACAAATCAAGAAATAAATGACTAATTTTCTAGCATCAATATTACTGCCGTTTAAATTATATTTCCTTATACATGTATTTGAAATTTTGCAAAAATCATGTCAACTTTCTCGCTCATGATATCAATGATATTACAATATTTATAACTTATATTTAACATAAACATAAAGATCTTCATATATATTTTAAATAATCAACAATATAATTAGTACAGTATTTTAAATTTACTGAACAAAATTATTTTACATAGTCATTCATTAAAAAAAAAATACAATTTGTTACAATATATATAAAAATATCTTCATCGTATAAATGCAATTTTCTTTTCCAAATGAACATTATCATTCTCATGTTACTTTCTTAATCACCAGTATCATCATCGTCATCATCATTTTGGTCACCTCGTTTTGTCTCCCACCAATGTTTATAATGATCCAAAGATTTTTGACCTACAAAAAGACCAAGAGAAATATATACACCGAAACACTTTAAAACCATAAAACTAACGAGGAAGAGTGGAGAATGTGTTTTAACATCAAACAGAGAACATGAAGAACTCGTGGGCCAATGCACACTCACTGTGATATTCTTTGAGAGGTAGTCGACGTGTGATTGTATTATATTCACGGCCACAGTTAACAATTTTAACTGTTGCTATTAAAATTGTATCACTATTTTTTTGTTTTATTTAAAATAATGTTTAAGTGACCGTTCAAATTGTACTAACAAAGTGACATTTGTGATTGTGAATAACAAAAAGAAAATACCAACAATTATATTGGGTAAAAAAAAATTAAATATAAGAATTTATATTGGAAATTGAACATGAAGATCCAAGCCACAGTATTTTTACTACCTCTTTTGGTAAGAATTGTTTTTTTTTTTTTTTCTCAAAAGTATTTTGTGATGAGTTTAATGATGATAATACAAAAATTAAAATAAAATTAAGTTGTATAATTTTATATCATTATTTATCAATCTATTCAATTAGTATCATTAATATTTGTTTATTATATAGAAGTTATTGAATCATATTGAAGAGTAATAATTTATTTATTTTATTTTAATTAAATTTTGATTATGTACAATAGTATAATCAGAAATCACAAAAGCATCAAAAGCCGATAATGATCTGCAAGTGAAATCTTATTTAGTGGGTCAGACAACACATTGACTTGATAATATAAGATCTCTTTCTATTCAATAAATAAACACTGTCGAAGCGAGAACAGCCGAGAAATTAAAAATCTTTTTATTTTTTTTTTTACGGCCCCATTTGGTCTCAACCGTTTGATTCAATTCAATGACCTTTTTTTTTTTTCTTTTCACTCTCAAAATTAACTTTTTTTTTTATTTTCTTTTAATATCTTTCCTTATTAAATTTAATTTTTTATTGCTACTACATTTATTATTACTAATTTAATTTTAATATTTCATTTTTGTCTTTAATTATATTTATTATTATTTAAATTAAAAAATTATATTTAAGCTCTCACTTTTGATCATATAAATATAATAATTATTATCATGAAAGTTGACAACATATAAATAAATAAAAAATAAAAAAAAAAGTTTAAAAATTTCACCTCGTTAAACTATTTTCATGTACGTAAAAAAGCTTGCAGAAAATGATCTAATTTAACGAAGATGGTTAAATCCGGGTTGATCAAGAAATATTGGTTTTCTATTTATTTAATTTCTTATTTATATATTATATATTATTTATACATACCTACATATATATATTTTTTTTTTCTTGTTTTTTCATCATCTAGGTTGGCCTGATTTTTTTTTCAACATGTTGGGCATCAGATGATCTTGACAATAATAATAATAATGATTCTTCAAGTACAAAATTATCAACATCACTTTTAGTTGGTCATGATTATCGTAATCAAACATCAAATAATCCTGAAACAAATTCAAATGTATATTATAATTTTATTAAATTATATTATTATTTTTAACTTAGTTATTTAAATAATAAATAAATATAAATTTTTACCATTTTTAGAGCATGAAAATTTTAGATATTTCAAATATTCAAAAGAAGACTTCAGTTGAACAAAAACCAACTGTTGATAATAATCCAATGGAATCATCAATTAATAGTTCTCAAGAATTGCCAGAAAAAAATGCTTATGTGTTTGATGATAATGATGATGATAATAATAATAATTTTGAGAATGTCACGAAAGAATTGGTGGTGCCAAAAGATATTATTGAATTTTCAGCTGATGATGTTTTAAATGAGTCAGAAGACATTCCAGAAACCTTGCCGGAAGCACTACCTGAAGTGAGATAAAATAAAATTATTATATTATTAAGGTTGTTTTCCGAAACCAAGGTAGAATGAATATTTGTGCTTAAAAACGCTATATACCGTAACGTTATATTTTATGTCCGGGTCCCCAAGATTTTTGTGCTGCTACTGATTGAAATATTGACTACTGTAGTATTAGTGTATATACTAATATACACTAATACTATGCTAGTACTCAAAATTTACATCGTGAAACACTGCTATTTCACACTATAAAAAAAATCCTATTGTATGTTTGTGTATGTCCGTATCTGTGTGTTGATTCCCCTTTCCGCCAGAAAAAAATAACGAAGGAGAGAGAAACAGTGATGCCGAAGTATGAGTCCCCCACGCGCGCAAACCATAAAAAACAATAAATTACTGTTTTTAAAACTTGAATAATTATTAAACGAAACAGACGAAATGAAAAAAATTTATATCAAAAAATTTATCGTTCTTAGGACTATAAACTGTTAAAATTTGAACGTTTTCTGGTGCGTTTTAAAAAAGTTATTAATAAAAATACATAAAAATATGAGGTAACACCTATACCTTGTGTATTAAAGTTGTCAACTTTGACAGTAAATATCTCAAAAAAAACACACAAGAAAAAATTTAAAAAAATTGACAATATAGATAATTACTTCATTAAAAAAATAAGACCAAAACAAAAAAAATCTGGTGCGATTTCAGATCTCCGTAAACAACCTTAACCAAATTAAAATTTATTTTAAAAAAATTTAATATTTATGAAAATATTCTTTTTTAGTTTAAATATAATTTGTTTTTTTTTTCCAAAAATGAAAAATATACAGAGAAAATAATTTATTTAATAATTTATTTATTAAATAAAAAAATTTATTATTATAAAATAAATTATTTTGTATGTAGTTATTTATTTGAATTTTTTGTTTTTATATTTAAACAAATTTTATTTAATTTATAATATTTACGTAAAAAAGAAAAGATGTTCTAGACTTTAATCAGTGCATGACTTGTAAAAATTAAATTGAGTCTTATTTGATGATTATTATTTTAATATTAAATAAAAAATATTATAAAATATTTATTTACTTTAATATTAATATTATTTAAGGCACTTGAATTGAGAAGTTTGAGAGGTGGAAGCCGCAGAAATACTATTTACAGAGTAGCCAATCGACCACCAAATTCAAATAGACGAAATGTATTTCCAGGTATATATCTGAAACAAAAAAATATAAAAATAATTTATTAAATAAAATAGTTAAAACAAATAGTCAATTTGTAGAATTATTTATTTATTTATTTTTATTTTTTTACTAGTTGAAGCTCCTCTTCGATCAAAACGACCAAACCGCAGACCAACTGAAGTCATCAAACGTGAACCGACTGAAAATGATTGTACATTTTTTACAAAAACTGTTTGTCTAGAAACCGCAAACTATCCACAGTAAGTTGTAAAAAAATTTCAATTATTTATATAAATATTAAAAGAAAAAAAAAAAATATAATATTTATTTTTGTTAATTAAAAATATTAAATGATTATTATTATTTTTATTTTTTAGTGAAGCAATTATGCAAAGTATACGTGGTAATAAAGATATGATATCAGCATTATTAACCGATTACAATGGTCAAGATTCTGAGCATGATTATCGAAAGTCATTACCACTTGATACTTCAAGATTTGAAAATAGATATGAAAATAAATACGAGAATAATGAGCTTAAAAGGTAAATTAAATAAAATGAAAATTAAATAAATAAAATTTTAAAAAAATCTACGCAATCAATTTATAATCATAATTCACATCATTGATTGTCGTTTTAAACTGTCAAGCTTTCTAATTATTCAGATCGAACAATATAAAAAAATTAAAAATAAATATATATAAAAATAAAAACAATACAAATATAATTAAAATTTTTTAAAAAATATATAATCACGCAATTGATTAGCGAATAAACTTGATAAATATATTATGTAATTATCAATGTTTATTTTTTGAATGCTTGACTAATAAATTATCTAATAGAAACCGAAAAAATTTATATTTTAATTCTTATTATTTTGTATTAATTATGTTACTTTTTTTTGTTTTGTTTTAAAGAAGATCTGATTATAATTCTGCAAGTGATAACACTGAAGAAGGTTTCACTTGTCCATCTCAAATAATGTATGCACGTCCTCAATTAGCAAGAGCTGTTTCCGGTACGTGGAAATACATTATCAACACTGGTGAACACACGCAAACATTGCGTCTTGAAAAATGCTCGTAAGTTAAAAAAAAATAAATAAATAAAAAAAAATCATATATTTATTTTATTTTCTCCATCAGTTTTTCTCAACTAAAACTATTATTTCTATATGTGTTTATTTTATTTAATTTTTAATTTTATTATTTTTTCTTTTTTTAGAAAGCCAAGAACAAGTTGTTCATTTATATCAGAAAATTATCGTTCATCCTGTACTCAAGTATATAATTATCATCGATTACTTACTTGGGAAAGTGGCATTGGTCTTCATATGGATATTTTTAAAGTTCCATCATGTTGTAGTTGTCATGTTCATGGTTATACTGAATTATATCCACCAATACAAAAAGATCCACCAAGATCACATGATGAAGATTTTCCAGGTGCTGATTTTGCAACTGATCAAAATAATGATGGTACATTTGAAAGACCAACAAGTTATTTAACAAAATATAAACCCAGCAGCAGTTTTGATAATAATTTTGGTACAAATAATATTATAACTGAAACAAAAACAAATAATAATATTAATCATCATATCATATAATTAATTAAAATTTAAATTATTTAATTTATATATTACTTTTGAATTAGTTTCAGGTGGTAATAAACCAATAATTGATGCTGGTACTTCAAATCGTCCCAGTTTTACATTTCCTGGTAGAGTAAGACCAAAAAAACCATCATCATCTTCATCATCATCATCATCATCATCATCAAGACCATTTGATAAACTTCCACAGCAACATGCACCAAATACTAGAGCACCTGGATACAAAGGACCAGTTGTTAAAAAAGTAAGACCCATTAGAAATAATAGACCCTTCAGAAGAGAATCAAATCAAGATATGGATGAAAGTACATCAACCACTTCAAGTTTATCCAACTGGTAAAGAAATAAAAAAACAAAAATAAATAAATAAATATATATTTATTAATTAATTATTTCATTTAAATTATAAAACATAAATATATTTTTTTGTTATCAGGCTTAGTCAATCATATAATAAAGAAACAGATACAAGATTACACAATGTAGGATTTGATGAAGAATATCAAGATCAAAATAGACGTATTAATTATGATTATCATCCAATAATTGATTTTTTTAAACCTGAAGCATCAATGTTAAAATCACCACAAGCATTAACAAGTCAATCATCAACAAGTGAAACATCATCAGAATCATCAGCAAATGATAATTCATGGAAACCCATGATATCTTCATAAATATTTCATAAATACATATTTAATCATATTTATTTAATTGTACCTGACCCAATATTATTTTTTTTTTTTTTGTTCTTTTTTATCTCCTATTTATTTAATTATTATATTTCTATCATTATTATTGTCATCATCAAAAAAATCATCATAAATATTTATTATTTTCTTTTTTTTTTAAATCTCTAAATTTATTATTTATTTATATATTTTTTCATTATTAATAATTGCTCATTTATCACCACTTTAATTTAGATAATTTCATTTGTAAAAAGAAACTTTAATTTATATTCGATTGACTATATTTTACTTGTAATTTTAGTTTTCATTTATTCATTTTTTTTTTTTTCAATTATTGTATTTATGGATCGTAAATAAATTGTTTGTTGATTTTTTAATTTAAAAAAAAATCTATATATATGTATACCTATATAGTTTTATATTTTTTTACTGGAAAGTTTTTTTTTGTTAAATTCAGGTAAATATTTTGTGATGGAATATTATGTATCCTTCCGGGTTAATCATAAACCGTGTCTCGATGACTTTCTTTCTTCTTAGTCAAAACCGCTACAATATATTACGGTAAATTTAAAAAGACAACAAAATAGATTGGCATAAGATTTTTTTTTTTATTTTCATCTTAAAACTGGAATAATTTTTATTCTTAAATTATCATTGTCATCAAAAAATTTAAACTTGATTATTTTTTATTATTAAAAAAAAAAATAATAAATTAAAATAAATTAAATATAAATTGACATAAATAATAATTGATTTTATATTATTTAAATTTCATTATATAGATTTAAGTTAATAAAAAACAAAAAAATTTAAATCATTGTACTGGAAAGTAGATCATATTCGAATGGAACTCTTGGGCGGGTCTTGAGTTTATTGTTTAAAACCCCACTATTTTAAAATAAATTTTTTTTTTTTTTTTATGTTATATTATATTATATTATTTATATTTATTTTATTTTTTACTTGAAAAATATAAATTAGAGTGGTGTTGTCGTGATGGTGAATAGTCCGTGACAGATGCTCGATTCAGGATTATTAGAAAACCACAAATAAATTTAACTTTACTAACGGAATACAGAAAGAATTTGTTCATGGTGAACAACAGATCAACAGAAACATTGTGAAACTCATTGGGGAATATTGTGTTGTGACAATTAATATTAATCAATTAAAAAAAAAAAATAACTAATCAATACTTGGTGATAATATATAATATATAATAATTAAAAAAAAAAAAAACTTGTGTGAAAATATAAAATAAAAAATGATAATATTTATAAATTATTTGTTAGTTTATTTAATTTTAATAAATTTAAAATTAACAACTGGTAATATTTCAATTGAAGTTAATGATTCATCAGTTAATTCAAATGAAGATTTAAAATATGAACCACCAGATCATATAATTCCATTATCAAAATATGAAAATTCAAGAGAAGTACGTACACGTTATGCACCAATACCATTAGATTTTGTACCAACTCAAATATATGCACAAGTACGTGGTACTCATGTTGTTAAAAAAGTACCAAGAAAAAAAAATAACAAACATAATGATGATGATGATGATAATAATAATGATAGTAATGAGACTGAAGAAAATTCTGGTAGACTCAAAGAATCAGTATCTGATAAAAAAATTCATACAGTTTATACTGAAGAGGGTTATGATCAAGCTGCTTATGATCATGCTGGACATATTCGTGATGGTGAATATGAAGAAAGTTATGAAATAAATCCAAATAATAATAATAATAATGAAAAAATTTCAAGTAAAAAAGATTATTCAACTAGCACAATAAAACCTTTAAATAATTTAGATAAAAATATATTTAAAAAAAAATTAAATAAACCAAAAAAAGTTGTAATTATAAAAAAACGTTATATTCCTAAAAAAAATGATAGTAATATTTTAATAAAACAAAATTATAAAAAACAAACAAATATACCAAAAAATGATATAAAAAATTTTGTTAAAAATGGTAATAAAATATTAGAAAAAGATTTAAAAAATGAATTTATTGAAGCTGAAAAAGGAGCTGAAATAAATGTACCAGATAATTTAAAAGGTATTGGTGTTGATGATAATAGTTCAGAGAATAATAATGATGAAACAATTAATAATAATTCAAAAACTATTAATGATAAAAAATATGATTTATCAAGTTATGAAAATAGAAGATCATATGTAAATAATGATTTACCAATAACTACATCAAGTTATTTATCTTATTCAACAACTATACCATCTTGTGATCCATCAATTGATATTATATCAGATAGAAGTGATAATTTTGATGATCAAAAAACAGCAACAACAACACCAAATTATGGAAAAATATTTTGGGAATTTTTTAAAACACAAAAACCAATAAATTTAACAAGTGATGAAACAACAATAAAAAAATCAAAAAGTGATGAAAAAACATATCCTTCATTGATGAAAATAAAAAATTTATGGAAAGATAATAAAATTGTTAATAAATTTTTTCCAAATAATAAAATAAATAAAAATGATGATATATCAACATCAACAAGTTCTGAAGAAATAACAATATTAAAAATATTTAATAAAAAAAATAAAACAAATAATGAATCAAATGAAAATAAAAAAAAACCAGATTATTTAACAATAATAAGACCACCAAAAGATAATAATGTATTAAAAAAATTATTAAAAGAAGAAGAAGAAGAAGAAAAAGAATTAAATAAATCAATAGAAAATAATACAAATGAATTAAATTTATCAGAAGATAAAAAAAATATTAAAAAATATAAAAATAATAATAATAAAAATAATATTAATTCAAATGAAATAAATTCAAATGAAAATAATTCAAATATAAATGATGAAAATAATAATAATAATAATAAATTAAAAAAACGTCCATCATCTAAACAAAATTTTTATACTGAATTTTTTGCAAATGATAGTGATAATGATGAGAGTAATGAATCGACTGATATAAATAGCTCTTTGGATGAATCACATGAAAAACCACCACCAAAAAAATATAGACCATTATATCGTCCAAATTGGTTTCAACTTGCTGGTATAAGATTACAACGATATATAAGACAATTATCAAATTTATTACCACCATCACCAATACGACGTAGTAGATATGCTGATTATTATAATGATAAACGTAGAAAAAAAAGTGTTAAACCACAAGATGAAGAATTGTTTGAGGTATCAAAGTATCTTAAACCACCATTAAAAAAAACAAGAAAGTTATTTAAAAAAAAAATTAATGGTGAAAGTAAAATAAATAATCATCAAAGACATAAACGTAGTAATGATAATAATATATTTGATGATGCACCAAAAATTGTTCAAGATGTTATTGACAAAGAAATTTCTGCTAGATTTCCTGATAATAAAAATAATAACAATAATAATACAATGAATGATGATAAAGATGATGATGATGATGATGATGATGATAAAAAAGTTGAAGTAGAAGTACCAGAATTTGATTTTGAAAATGTACTTGAAAATATTAAAAATCATGATGATATGATTAAAAATAAAACACAAGAAATAACAACAATTGATACAAATAAATATCCAAATTATTATAATGATAAAATATCAAAATTATCAGCATTAAAATTTATAATTGATCCAAATATTAGACCAAATAAAACTCAAGATAATATGGAATTTTATAAATCAAGAGATAATTATATGAAATGTAATGATATTGATCCAGATTTAACAAAAATAATACCAGAATCATCTGAAGAAAATTCAAATGAAACATCTGATAATGTACCAACTGAAAGTCCATCAAAACTTAATGGTTTAGGTGATACAATATCATGTTTACAAGCAAAATATTTTGATAAAAATCCTTTAGATAATCCACTTTTTATGGAACGAAGAATTGATATGGTTGAAATACCAGAAAAATTTTTAATTGATTCAAAACAAATGAAGCAGAAATTTGCAAATATTAAAAATAATAATGATGAAAAAAATATTGATATTAAACTCTCGAAAAAACCAGAAAATTTTGATCATGAAACTAGTGATAGTAGTTATGTGAATCAAATTGAGCATCCAAGCATAAAATCAAGTCGAGCGAATAATGGAAAGGCTTTAAATCACCGTAAAAATTTTAAAGATAAATATAATAAATTAAAAATAAAAATAACAACAACACAAGCACCTTATGAAGATGAAATTTATGAAGATGTAATGGGAACAATTAAAAATTTATCAAATATGCGAAAACCATATAATAAACATACATTAAAATTATCACGAGTTGGAACAATAAATAGACCACCATTAGCTACATCATCATCATCATCATCGTCAACATCAATAATAAAAACTAAAAAATATCAAAATAAACAATATGATCCATTAATTGCTAAATCATCCAAAACATCATTGAGAAAAAAATTTCCACGTTACAAAACAAAGAGAGTTTCTTACAAAACACGTGGACAAACTGAAAGTACAATAACAAATGAACCAAGAAAAAAACAATTTAGAACAGTTAGAATACATAAAAGAAGTATTTATCCAGAAAATATATTAATTAATGAAAAAGAAATTGAAACAATTGGTACAACAGGTTTACCTATTATGAAAAATACACAAGCATCTGAAAAAATTTATACAATTATTAAACGTGAAAAAAATTCAAAACCAATACAAATACATGATAAACAAGGTAAATTTACAATTAATAATAAAACAAATAATATTATTACAAGAAGAAATGAACCAACATATAATTTTTCTGATAATTTTGATAAAAAAAATAATAATAAAAATCCAAGAAGATATGATGTACATGAAGAAGTTAATGAAAATAAAGATACAAATAAAAAACAAAATGTAGAATCTGGTGAAATATTTAATGATGAAGAAAAAATATTTATAAATGTTGATAATTCAAAAGAAAATATTGATGAGGAAAGTCAAGAACCATTAGATGAACAAGTTGAAAGACCATCTGAATTTTATAAAAAAAATTCATCTAAAAAATTAAAAGAATCTCAAGAAGAATTTAATAACGATGATGATGATGATGATGATGATGATGTTGTTGATGATAGTAATGATAGTAATGATAGTAATGATGATAATGATAGTGATGATTCTAAAGAAAATTTTATGAATAAAAAATCATCAATGGAAGAAATTAATGATGATACATCAAAAGAATCATATGATGATGAAGAAAAAAATGTAGGTGAAAAATCTATAAGTGAAATGGAATTTGATAGATTTGTTGGTAGACCATTGTCTTTTAGTGAAAATTATTATGATCCAAAATATGCTGATTTAGGACCAAGAATAAATAAACCATATTTTCATCATCCAGAATTTGATTCACTTGAATTTGATATGAGTTCAGATGAAGTTAAACGTCTCAGTAAAATTTCTGATGATTCAGAAGAAAAAAATAATAATGATAATAAAAATAAAAAATATAGTTCAAAATATGAATATCCATGGAAAAAACAAGATAAATTAAATAAAAATAAACAAAATAATAAATATTATGATGATTTTAATATTAATTCTGATGAATCAATGTCACAATCAGAAAAAAAAAATATAAATTCTGATGAAATTATTATTGACAGTGATAAAATGTCATCAAATAATTTACCAGTAAAATTTAGTAGTAAAACAAATAATACAACAATAATTAAACCAACAGATATTGATACAAAAACACATGCTGAAAATATAAGAAAAAATGTTATAAATTTTATTAAAATAAAAAATAATAATAATAAAATAACAACAACATTTAAACCTCAAATTTTACCAACATCAGCAACATTAATAAAATATCAAGATGGTACAACACCAATGACAGAAATAACAACAATTAAAATTCCAAATTATACAATTAAAAAATCATTAAATCGTTTAAATAATGATAATAATATAAGAAAAAAACAACAACAAAATCAATCATTATTAAAATCTTCATCAACTGTTACTGAAGTAACAGTATCACCAAAATTAAATAGAAGAAGACAATCTTTAAAATATAAAAATACAGTTGATAAACCTGAAAATATATCAACAACAACAATCTCAACACCACGTAGAAAATTTAGAATAACTACAAATACAACACCAACATCAGTATTAATAAATACAAATAAAATTCAACGAAGATTAAGTAATAATACATCATCAAAACCAGTTAAAATGATAAAACAAAGATCACGTGTATCACAAGAACAAATAATAACAAAAACAATTGAAAAAAATGATTCAAATGGACCTAGTAATCATACATCAATGAATAAAGTATCAATAATGACAAAACAAACACCAGATCATATTTATCGTACTGAAGAAGTTGATAAAAATGGTTTTAAAAATAAATTTATAACAATTTTACCATCAAATAAAACACAAGAATTATCTGAAGAATTAGATATTGATGATATTAATCAGCATGATAAATATAATCATGAATCAAATGAAAATAATAATTATGATGATCCAAATAATTCAATGATGTCAAACGTAAGATTAAACAATTAATTATAATAAACATATAAATATTATACTAATATAAAATAATTATTTATTTATGTTCAAGGTTCATTATGTAGCACATTTAATGCATCAAGTATCTCCAGTTATTTCAAATAATTTTAATGATGATATTAATAATAAAAAATCTGTTATTAAATATACAAAAGAACCAGATAAACGACTCTACCATTTTGTCAATGATGATGAAGATGATGAAGATGATAATAATGATAATTAATATAAAAAAAAAAAAAAAACTTTATATATTTTTATATTAATTTATAATTTAATTTAAAAATTTTGTTGTTTAAATGTTTATCATTTATCAAATTTAATTGTATATAATTAATTAATAATAATATTTTGAATAAAATATATTTCCGTTATAATAAATTATAACATTTTTTTTTTTTTATTTGAATTTTAATTTAATAAATTTATTATTTTAATCTAATAAATATATATTTATTGAATTTAAATTATGTATAGAGTAAAAGTCGCGTGCTACATTAAACCTTGAACTGAAATATATAAAAATAAAATAAAAGTCAACAATCTTTTTACTAGAAAACCTCGACCTGTTTTTTAGACTATCACACATATGTAATGATGATAATGTTGTTGATGATGATGATGATTCAACAATCAACATTACAATGATTTTTTTTTTAATTTTAATTATCATATTTTAATCGATATATAATTATTACTATATTATTGTAAACTATTACTTGAAACATAAATATTGTGTGAAAAAATTAATAATTAATTAAAAATCATAATGATAGAATTTTTTTTTGATAGACTGATAAATATGTTTAGTCATATCTATTATGTAACAAAAATAATTATATTAATTATTTGTTATTAAATGAAAAATTTAATTTGTTATGATAATTAGAAATCTTTTTTTTTTTTTTTAATTTACTTTTGTAGATAAATCCAAGGTTAAGGTAAACTATATTATTCAATTCTGTTTATACTAATAAAAATAATTATGTCTTGATCTCGAAAGGAGAAAAAAAAAAACTTGTCTTTGAATAGTTAATGTATAATTACATATATATATTGACTATTTATACAGGTTGATTTTGTATTGATATTTGTTAGAATATCAGTACAAAAACAACTTGCATATCGACATGTTCTCCACAAAGGTTGGATCTTGATCATTTATATTACAACTCAAGAATTTAATCAGTCTCATTAGTATATTTATATTTATATTATTCGTTTTTCTTTTAATTCATATTTAAAAAAAAAAAAAAAAAAAATCATCAATAAATTTTATGATTTTTAATTATTATTTTTTAAATATTTTTTTTTAATTAAGCTAAATATATTATTTAAAAATATCATATATAAATACCTGAATTTATTATTTCTTCTTAATTTTAGTACTTTGCATTTTTGTGTGGAATTTTGACAGTCATTGACTGTTTACCAGATAGTGCTGGAGTTGTACCATTACCAAATGGTCTTGCCTACGGTAAGTTGAATAAAAAATTTTAATAATTATTTATTTATTTATTTAATAAATATAATAATTTAACTTACTAATTGTTGGCAACCAATAAAACATCAGTGTTTTACCTTCAGGGTTTTTTTTTTTTTAATTTGATGCATCAAGTTTTCCTTTCACTTTCTCGAAACTTCTGTAAATAAAATTAATTTATACATAAGTATATTAAATTAATACTTTTTTTTTATTATCACATATTTTTTTAATTATTTAAAAATTTATATTTATAAATATATATACTTTTTAATTATAAAAATGTTATTTTTTATTGAAGGTGGAATTCCTTATGGAAGTGTATCTGGTATGTTAGCAGATGATCCAAGACAAGAATTGAATAATAATAATTATTATTACAATAATAATAATAATTATTATTCACAATCAGGACAATTTAAAAGATCAAATGATCAAATACAGCAACAATATGGATCACAAATTATTGTAACACCAAATGTTCGAGCATCAGGTTTGTCAAATCGTAAAAATGGTCCATTTCAAATTTATAAATTACCCGGTGTTATTGCTCCAGGTGTTATTGGAACTTTCAGTCAAATTGGATACTGATTATGATCATTGACATCTTTAACAAAATAATTTGAAAAATATTATTAATTTTACATAAAAATATCAATCATCTATTTATATATTAATAAGTTTTATATTTATAAAAAAATAATTTCACTTTTTTTGTGATAATTATAAATATATTTTTCTTTTACGTTTAAATATTTATATATATATATTTGTATTTATCAATAAAATTATTAAATAAATTTCAATTGTTTTTGTGTTTTTTTTTTTTTTATTTAAATAAATATATTATTATGTATTAAGAATTTAAATTAATTTCGTCGATTGCGTCAGATGATGATTTATGTAGAATAACTAAATACGTTGTCATTGCTCCAACAATCTTAAAAAATATAATTATTAATTATTAATATCAAATTAATATATTAAATAATTAATAAATATATTTATAAACTTACAGAAATTAATAGAGGAAGATTTATATGAATAAATCCAGCTCCAGCAGTAAAATCAACTTTTTTTGAACAAAAATATGTGATATTAACATATGAATAATAATAAAAGAAAAAAAAAAAAAAAATTATAATATTTATAATATGATAATATTAACCTCAAGTATATCTGGCTTTTTTTGAATAACTGAAGTTGGTGAAAAAACTTTATTAATAACTTCATTTGCCTAGAATAAAAAAAACTTATCATAATTCAAATTTTTATTTATATTTAAATTCAATTCTTATATTTATTATTTATAATTTGAATTGTTTAAAAATTTAAAATTTGAAATTATTATTTATTTGTTATATAAAGAAAAAAAAAACCAACTTACTGATGAAAATTGTGGTGCTATTGGAGCTAACATAATAATTTGTGTTGCTAATGCACGTTCTAAATCACGACTGTGTGTTAATAATAATTTATTTTTTCTTCTAATTGCATTTGTAAAACCTTGCATTTTAGATATTGCTGCATTAAATTGTTGTGACATTGTTAAATGTGATGTTACACCTTTAATATAATCATTTCTACTTTCAAATAAATATTCATTATCTTGAATTAATTCATTTTGTTTTGATGATATATTATCAATATCATTTTGTGTCATTTTATTTCTTAATGTTAAAAATGTATTGATAGTCATCCATAAACGATTTTGCCAATTAAATATACCAGGAAATGTATCATTTGACCAATTTCTACTTGATGTTGGTGCAACATCTGCTAACATTATTAATCTAGTTGTATCAGCACCATATTCATCAAACATTTCCATTGGATCAACACCATTATATTTTGATAGCACCATTATATTTGCTATCAATTATCAATTTTTGGTAGCAAAATGACATGGTTTTTTACACCAAGCCCGAAGGCGCACGTTAATATTCATCTATATGCAAGCACACAGATACTGTTAACGCAAAATTTATTAAAATTTACAATTAGTTTGTATTAAAAACATATATAATTTTGTGTATTTTATTTGGAAAAATAAATATCCAAAAAAAATATGTCCCAATTGTAAATTTTTTTTAATTATTATTGTTATTATTATGTTGCTGTTGCTGCTGCTACTGCTGCTGCTGCTGGTGGTGGTGCTGCTGGTGCTGGTGACGTTGATTTTTTTCTAAATAAAAAATAATAAATAACATTAGATGATAATAATAATAAAATGAAAAAAAAAATTAAAATTAAAATATATTTTTAATTTACCTTTGACGTTTAAAATTTGGATATTTATCTGGTGAATCATTTTTATTAATACCAGAATATGCCAGACCAATTCTTGCTATATTACGGGCAGCATTGATGTCTCTATGCCAAGTAATATTACATTTTTTACAATACGTATAACGATGATAATATTTACTTACATTAGCTTTTTCACCACATTTACTACAATTTTTAGTTGTATTATATTCATCAACACGTAAAAAAACAACATTATCTTTAATTAATAATTTTTTTTCAATTTTCATTAATGGTGGTTTTCGATATCCTTTCATACAAGGCATTATTTTAGATTGACCAATTAAAATTAATGTATAATTATCATTTTTTTTTTTATTATTATTATTATTAATAATATCAATATTATTATTTTTATTTTCTTCATATAATAATCTTTTTTCTTCTTTTATTTGTTGATAATTTCGTTATCAACTAATTACCATGTAAATCATCAACTTCACTAAAAAGAAGAAACGTCTTGCCAATTAACATAGCTGCTGCTGGATCTGGTGGTAAACGTCAACGTGCCAACAATACTACTACTACTACTACTACTACTAATATGAATATATCAGAACAAGAGTCATTAAATGATTCAAATAATGATAAGAAAAACAGTGTATTAGAATCATCATTATTTGAAAGATCAACAAATTCATCAACGTTATCTAAAAGACAATTATCAGCTGGTGAACGAAAATTTGACGATTTACATGACCGCAGAGACCAAACTATACAAATGGGTCTAAAAAAATTACTTGATTTACTTCGTAATAAAGATAAAATCAAAGTTTATAATTACATCATTGATACTGTCAAAGTAATATCAGAATGGAGTATTGCTTCAAGTATTTTTTTTGAATTTTGTTTCAATCATGATAAGAGTTGGTTATTACAAAATATTATTGATAAAGGTGCTGAAAGAAGTATACGTAGTGTATTTAATATTCTTCGAAGTGATCCAAAAAAAATTGTATTTGATAATGAATTAATTAAATTATATAAAGAATATTTAAATTTACGACCAGAAATTATTAATGAAAATACAAAAAAAATTTCTGAAAAATTTAATACAAAAGGTTTAAGTAAAATAGTTGATGATGTAATAAAATCATATCATACATTATTTAAAACAAACATGACAACTCATGCATATCAACGTTTGTTAAAATATATACATTCATATATTAAAGAAAAAAGAAAAGAAGATCTAAATAATGAAAATGAACAAGAAGAAATTAAATTATCAATTTTTACTGAATCAAAAAACATTATTGAAAAATTAATTTCAAAAGATGAACATCCAGATATGCCATTATTTGAAAATTTTGAAAATTTAAATTTTACACAATTTAATAAAAAAGACAAATGGCATTTATTTTTACCATTTTTTTTACAATTACAAAAAATTACAAAAAATTTTCGTATTGTACCAATTTATAAATGTGGCTGGAAACATATAAGAATTAGTACATCAATTCTTCGACAAATAAAATAAAAAATAGACGGTATGAAAGTAGCTGATGTTAGAGAAATTCATCCTGATGAGTTGTGGCATGATATGATGAATATAGATTCACAAACGAAATTTGGTAAGAAATTTTTTTTAACAGCTACTACTAATGGTGTAGAAATATCACTACTTTTAAAACCATTAAAATCAGATAAATCATTAAAAGTAGATGCAATTGAAAATAAAATTGAAAATGAATTAATAGTTAATCCAGTAAATATGAAAAAAATTGATATATTATCAAATAATTGTAATATTAATAACATTGACGAAATTAATTTTACAAGATATGTATCAATTGATCCAGGCTTAAGAAGTCCAATTACTGGAATTATTTTTGATGATTATAAAAATATTGGCAATAAAAATAAAGAACGTCGTTATTGTCAACATCATTCTACATTATTATTTAAAACTGGTTTTTTCAGAAATGAAAAAAAAAGAAAAAAAATAACATCTAAAGCTGACGAAAGAATCATAAATATTGTAAATTCAAATGAATTTAATGATTTAAATTTAAAAAATTCTGATGATTATATTAGAAATTTAAAATTTAGATTATTATGTTATTATGACATGCAAAGTATTTATGGCCAATTAAGTATAACTAAACTTAATTGGAATAAAAAAATTCAACGAAGATGTGTACTTGATGAACAAGTTAATTATTTAGTACATGGTTATTTGTCAAAAAAAAAATTAAAAAAACCAATTTTAAATGAAGAAATGAAGAAATTAAAAAATATAAAATTAAATAATATAAGACAAAAACAAAAAAATAATGCAGTTGTTGTTGTTGTTGGTGATGGTGGTGGTGATGGTGATGTTAAAAAAACAAAAAGCCAATTAAATAAACAAGCCAAGCTTAAATTACAACAAGAAAAAGCAGCTGAAAATAAATTAAAATTAACTCCTAAGCAAATTAAAATTCGAAAAAAAAATAGATATAGAGAACAAAAAAAGAAAAAAGAAAGAAAAAAATTAATGCAAGAAAAGTTTAATGAAATAAAATTAAAATTTGAAGAAAAACAACGAAATTATCAACAAATAAAAGAAGAAAAAAGATTATTATATGAAGAAAATAAAAATAATAATATTGATATTATTAATAATAATAATAATAATAATAATAATAAAAAGAAAAATGATAAATATACATTAATTTTAATTGGTCAATCTAAAATAATGCCTTGTATGAAAGGATATCGAAAACCACCATTAATGAAAATTGAAAAAAAATTATTAATTAAAGATAATGTTGTTGTTTTACGTGTTGATGAATATAATACAACTAAAAATTGTAGTAAATGTGGTGAAAAAGCTAATGTAAGTAAATATTATCATCGTTATACGTATTGTAAAAAATGTAATATTACTTGGCATAGAGACATCAATGCTGCCCGTAATATAGCAAGAATTGGTCTGGCATATTCTGGTATTAATAAAAATGATTCACCAGATAAATATCCAAATTTTAAACGTCAAAGGTAAATTAAAAATATATTTTAATTTTAATTTTTTTTTTCATTTTATTATTATTATCATCTAATGTTATTTATTATTTTTTATTTAGAAAAAAATCAACAACACCAGCTCCAGCAGCAGCAGTAGCAGCAGCAACAGCAACATAATAATAACAATAATAATTAAAAAAAATTTACAATTGGGACATATTTTTTTTGGATATTTATTTTTCCAAATAAAATACACAAAATTATATATGTTTTTAATACAAACTAATTGTAAATTTTAATAAATTTTGCGTTAACAGTATCTGTGTGCTTGCATATAGATGAATATTAACGTGCGCCTTCGGGCTTGGTGTAAAAAACCAATTTATAATAAATAAAAAGTTGATTGAAATAATATCATATATATTTAACATGTTTATATTATATAAATTATTTAAAAAATTCAATTATAAATTATTTTGTATATGTGCTGCCTTCTTCAAAAATACTACAACAACAACATCAATATGATGGCAACATCAAAGACTATCATACCAGTACCAGGTAAATATTTCCCAACAAATGATACAAAGAAATTTAATAAAAGAGAAAGAGAAATATTTAAAAATTATAAAAAAAATTTAAAACACATTAATAATTGAGAAATATAAATTTTTAAAATGTATAAGTGCATAAACTCTCTAATAAAAATTCAAAATTTTAATTATAACTTTTTTATTTTAGAGAGTTTGATAATAATATATTTTTAAATATTAATTTAATCATTAAATTTTTAATAGTTTTATACTATTAATTAAATATTTATTTAAACTTTTTTTTTTAATATAAAAAAAAAGTAAAAAATTATATTTTTATATATATTTAATTTTTTAGAATTTATTGACATTTACGATGCATAATTAGAGTTTGCCTTCCGGTTACGTAAATGTTGAACGCACTTTTTTGTAGTCAATGACACAATTTAAAAGAAAAAAAAATAAATAAATAATAATCTCCAAAATATATATATATGTATATTAATATTTTATTTATCCATATGTTGTAGAAACTATATATTTGTATTTTTTATTAATTCATCATTTATTATTTATTTATTTTTTTTTTTCTTTTAGCGAGTTAAAAATATTCATCAAGAAAAGTATATGCTTATGAAATTTAATTTTTTTATTTTTTTTAATATTATAGGTATTAAATGATATACACGCATATTATTTTAGAATTTTTAAATTTTATAAAGAATGGAAAAAGTGTATATCCATTGTTAAAGAATCACGCATGTAACTGTTCGTGCATGAATATTTTCCGCGTCAAGTAATATTAGTTTGAATGGCCTAGTCATAAGTACAGTGGTTTATGTTAGAGAAACAGGGAAAGTATAAATGACAGTAAAATTTATAAAAACCCTTCAGTCTTATGCGACAAGCAAGCATCATGTATCATGCAATAAATGTGAGTACAATATAAGCATTTTTTATAATAATTTTAAATATATTTTTACTATTAAATATGCTACTATTTTTTATTGTGAGTAAAAATTTAAAAGAAAAAAAACAAAAAAGATATTTATTATGAAATATTAGAGTAAAAGTATTAAGGAGATGTTTATATTTTAATTAGAAATAAATTATTAAATTAACAAGACGTAATTATATTTTTTCAGATTTTCATATGTGCAGTTGTCTGCATTAGTTTTTTGGAACCCAGTTTTGCTGAAGATAAATCAACAACTGGTAATAAAATTAATTGTATTTTGAAAAAAAAAAAAATTAAATAAAAATAATATACTAATAATAATTATTTGTTTTTGTATTTTTTTTTTTTTGATAGAAAAAGATTTTTTACCAATAACAGCAACAATTGAGGGTGTCATATCACCAGAATTATTAAAAGAATTACAAGATAGAAGACCAAGTATATCATCAGTTATACAACAATTAGCATCATCATCAAGTCCATCATCATCATCAACAACAACAACAACAGAAAAACCAACAATTAAAACAAAATCAACATCAAAAATTCCACGTAAATTACGTACATCAACAACAACACCATCATCAATAATAAATAAATTAAATGAATTTGGAGGATTTGATTTAGTAAGAGCACAACAAGTACGACAAGAAAATCAATATCCATTTGATTTACAAAATAATTTTAATAATTATCCAAATTTTAATCCAAGACAATATAATAATGCATTTAATGGTTTTGGTAATAGAAATCTTTTTAATGCAAATTTACAATCACAACAATTATCATCATTAATTGATGGTTCAAGAATAAAAGATAATATTATTCAAGGAAATGATAGACAATCACAAAGTGGTGATAATAGATTACCATATAATAATAATAATAATAATAATGGTGTTGGTGGTGCAAATTTTGATTACAATAGATTTAGAGGTAGTTTTGGAAATTTTGGATATGATGATAGATTTGGTGGACGTTTAAATGAACAACAAGGCTATCGTAATATTGATGATAATTTTGGTTTTACAAATTTTGGTCAACAAAATAATCCATTTTATAATCCAAATAATAATTATCGTCAAGATTTTAGAACAAATTATCCATTAAATTTACAACAACAAAATGGTTTCAGGGGTAATCAAGGATTTAATTTACAGGGTTATAGTGGTTCTGGTAATTATCCATATCAAGGAATAACACAAAATAATAATCCATATGATATTTACTCACCAAGATATCCAAATCAATATGGTATTGATGGTGGTCAAAGAGGTTTTAATTATCAATCATATTATCCAACTAATCCAGATACTCCTGTACGTGGTGTATTAAATAATAATAATGGTAATCAACCAAATTTAAATCAAGATAATGATAATCCTGATACAGATGATAATGGATCATTAACAGCATCATCTAAAAAAACAGAAATAATTAAAAAATTAGAAGATAAACATATTAATAATGATAAAAAACATTTAAATAATATATTACCAATTGATTCACGTATACCAAAATTATTATTTTATCCACAACTTGATGATTATTCTGATGTTAGATATAGACCAGATGGTTATAAACAATTTATTATTTATCCCAGTATTCCAGGTCACACATATAATAATGATGATCTTCTTGGATAATTTATGTCTTTTTTTTTTATTTTTATTTTCATATTGATTTGGTTGCTTGTATAATCTGTAACAGAGTTTGAAACAAATAAAAAAAAAAAAATTAAACATTAATAAATAAAAATAATTTTATTTAAAACTATTGTATTTATAATCAATTATTATTAATTTTATTAAATATATTTTATTTGTATAAATGAAATTCAATAAATAAAAATTAAAATAAATCATCAATATTATGTTGTTTATATTTTTTTAAATTAAAATTTTATTTATAATAAATAATAAATTAATAATATAAAAAATTCAATTATACATATAAAATAAATATGATTTTTTTTTTTTTTTTTTTTTTTTAAATTAAATTTATCAATCATCAAAATTTTATGGTTGAAAAATTAATAAGAATATATATTTATATAGTTATTTTATTTATGTAATATTATATAAAAAATAAATAAATAATATTAAATAATTTAGAATATATTCAAGTTATAAAATTGAGGAATAAAAAATTATATATAAAAATATATTCAAGGAACCGCAATATCTATACTTTTATATTTCGCAATTAATAATTATTTTTACTATTATAATTTTGTATCCATTTATGATTAAAATGCAATAAATGTTTTGTAAAAATAATATATCCAACATGAATATTAAATTATTTGCCCTTCAAACTTATCAACAAATATTATATAAATTATTATTTTTCATTTTTTAACAATGATTTTATATATTCACAAAATCAATTTTCACATGTATAATTTATATATTTATTGTTTATTATTTTAATTATATCTACTAATGTTTAAGGACACTTGTTTGATAAAAAATAATAATATTTAAAAAAAAAAAAATTACAGTGAGAATAAATTTGGATGTCAAGGTGGATCAACGATGCATCAAATAATATAGAATTGAATATTGTGAATATTTCATAATACATGTTATTTAATGTAGCTTCTTTAACTATAAAATAAAATTAAAAATGTATACTATTATTAAATAATCAAAGAGGTACAATTGTCTAGGTCAGTGTTGATAAAGTGGGGTTTACAGAGGATATTATTTTTGCATATAAATAGATAATTCATTCAACAAAGGGACATAACAAAAACTGACTTGTTCTGGTAAATCATATAAATATTTATTAATATATATATATTGTGTGTAGAATTCTACTCATAACCATCAACAGAATGGCATTTCCTAAAATTGTAAGTAATTTAATAAATAAATTTTTATTCATCAAAATATTTTCGAGTAATCTATAATAGTAATACATTTTTCTTTTTGTAACTCTTTTTTTTTTGTTTTTTTTTTTTTTTAGCTCGCAATCCTTATTATTGCAGTAATAATTGGAACTGCTGTTGCACGTCCAAGTTATTATGGTGGTTATGGGTATGGATATGGTTTAGGATATGGTTATGGTGGTCTTTATGGTGGTTACTATGGTCTTGGTGGTTATGGATACAGATATCCATTTTATGGTGGTTATTATGGTGGTTATGGTAAGTTTTTTATTTAAAAATATATAATTTATAATTATAAATTTTTAAATTAAATATTTTTTTTTTTTTAGGATATCCATTTTATGGAGGACATGGAGGATGGTATGGATATTATTAAATTATCCAATTTAAATTGATTTTCTTTTTTATGACTAATAATTTTGCTGTTATACTGACAAGATTTTTTTATTTGTGTTTTAAATTTTCTTTTTTTTTAATCATTATTCAAAATATATACCTATTGTTTTTTTGATTTTATACCAACAATTTTTTTTGTATATCTATGATGTTATAAATAAATTATAAAAAAAAAAATTTAATTAATATTCAAAATATAATTAAGAGATGTGTTTTATTTTAATTTTTTATTTTAATGTTAATTTTTTTTGATAAATATTAAATATTAAATAACTAAAGTTGGAATTTAAAAACGGAAGACACTTGTTGTCCTTGATTCTAGAAATTTTATTGTCCGAGGTCGTTTGAGATTGATATTATATATGATATGTCCAATCACAATACGAGGAAAGAATAAGATGAAAATTTATTATTGTTTTTATATAAAAAGAAGATATTAATCAATTTAATCTGGTCATTTTAATATGTATGATATACATAATAAATTTAAATATAAAAAAAAAACTTTAATAAAATAATTTTAAAGACAATCAAAATTAATAATGAAATTAATGAATTATAATTTATTACTTGTTTATATATTTTTTTAAAGAATTTTTAATATTAAAAATAATAAAATTAATTACGTAATAAAAGGGTACCAAAATTTAATGTTAATGCAAATTTATAACATGTTCATGTAAAATCATATTTAACACTGATGCAGTAGAGCTTTCACTCTTTTTTTTTTTTATTTATATAAATCATTATTTTTATATTTGAGTTTATTTGGTCATAAAATATATCTACTTTTATAAAAAAAAAAAAAAAAACAATTTTAAGTGTGAACCAATGATCAAATGATTTATGAAAAATATATTTAATTGTGAAATAGGTCAAGAGTTTTTATTTATTTATTTTAAAGTTGTGGATCAATTTGGAAAAGGTGACATAATAATAATAGTAAAAATTAAAAAAAAAAAAAAAAACAAAAAAATTACCTAATAGAAAAATAAAAATTTAAAAAGTATATAGAAAGTATTTTTATTTATTTTATAATTTTGTGGAAATAAAAAATTATTTATTTTTCTTTTTTTGATAAATAAATTTTTAAATATGTAGCTCATCCAATCCATGAAGATTTTAATCAAAGATGAGCAACAAACTCAATGCCATCGACTTTGGAACATTTCGTATAAAAATAAACAAAAAAAAAAAATAAAATAAAATTTAATTATTTAATGTCGACTTCTGTCTGAAGAAACCGAAATTTTTTATTTATTTATATGGTTTATTGGTGCTTCATTTTATTGAAGGACTATCATAAGATGAATTTTTAAAAAACAAAAAATTTAGCCTGAATCAGCGACCTTTATCAAAGTGAATGGACAGTGCAAAATATCAACCTTCAAGTGATGCTACTCAATTATTATTAATCTTGTTTTTCTTTTTTTTATAATTTTTGATGATTTTTATCCTCAAATATATTATCATAAAATTTTTTTATATTTAATTCCTCATATTATTGTTATTTTATATATTTTTTTTTAAATATAAAATTAATCAATTTTTCACGTCAAATTAATAATTCAATTGAGCCCTAGATTAATTTAAAATATCCACGATATAATTTTATTATCAAATGATTAATTATGAACATCTTGGATTGACAGAAAAGTGTCAAAATCAAGGCTAAATACTTTTTCTTTTTATCAGTAAATTAATACTGAATAATTAATTAAATTAATTTTATTGATTAAAAGAAAAATAAAATTAATTTTATCTCAATAAAAAATCAAATTAAAAAAAATATATAAAAATTTAATTTAATAATTAATATTAAATTACAAAATATTTATCTAATAAAAAATTTATTTTTTTTTTTTTTCAACCTTTTAAATACAATTCAATAATAATTTCAATAATCTTTTGTGCAAAATAAAAAAAATAAAAAAAAATTTATTAAATTACCTAATAAATTTTTCAAATATTTCAAGAAGAGAATGTTTCTATATAAAAAAAAAAGAAATTTCTCAAATAATTTTTTTTTGATATTTTTAAAAAATGAAAGAAAAAAGAAAATTAAAATTTTTATTTTATCAGCAATGATAGATTAAAAATAAAAATAAAATAAAAAAAAATGATGTAAATATATAATGAATAAAAATTTATTAAATAAAAATAAAAAAAAATAAAATTTTTCGTAAGAATTTTGTGAACCTTTTTACATTAATTTGATAATATTTAAAAAGTATTTATATATTATTATTATCTTTGTTTTAATAAATAAAAATAGTATAATATTATCTCTGTCATACTAACAAACTCATTGATACTGGTCAAAAGAAAAGACCTTGTTACTTTACTGAGAGAAAGAATATAACCAAAGTATCCAGCATCTTTGCATTTGTTGGACCTCATGTTAACTTACCTCCTTCTCTTATATATTTTAAATTAATAAGAGGGAGGTAGAACTTGGATGAATCCTATAAATGCTCCATGATTTGACATCATGTATTAAGTTTTTAACACTCCGGGAACACCGGCTCCCGCGAGACGGGATTTCGAAAATAAATAAGTTATCTGGTGTTGATAAGTATATAGTGTTTGTTTTTTTTTTTTTTTTTATAAAATATTATTAGTAAAAAAAAATAAAAAGAAATTTTTTTTCATTTTCTATAATTAATTAACAATGGTAAGTAGTGGTGATTAATTTTTTTTAAATGTGCAATCAGTGAATTATCATTTTAAAAAAACTTTTTTTTTTTATCATCAGTGAAAATGTGGATTTGTTTTATTTCTTTTTCAAATTTTTTTTCATTTAATTAATTGTTTATTTTATAAATATATATATATATATGTATATTTTATAAATAAAGTTTCCTTTCAATTTTTTTTTTTGCTCATTTGTAAAGGTTACATGTTTTGAATCACAGTGATTTTCTCGTATGACTTTTTTAACATTTGCAATCATTAGTTTGATTGAAAGATGAAAAATAAATAATTATATTTAAATTAAATATAATAATTATTATGGAGATATATAAATTATTTAAATAAGAAATAATAAAAATTGTCAATTAAAAATCTTGTTTTTTTGTCAATTATAAAATTGTTAATTAACATTTTTATAATATCCACTACATTGTTACTAAATTCTCATCGTTAATTATCACTGAATTTTTTTATTATTTAATTATTTAATGTTGATGTTTTTATTTATTTATAATGATTATGTTTTTTAAGAAAATTGACCTTTAGTTTTTGCTTGAATTTATTTTCTAAAGAGTAAATAAAAAAATTAAAAAAAATTATTATTGAATATTATCAAATAAAATATATATGATGGAATTAAAATAATAAATAAAATTTAGATTTTCTTATTTTTATTTAATTTCCATTTTATATATTAAGAAATGGTCAAATCATCTGATGCAATATCAAAAGATTCTTTAACGTAATAAAGATCGTCAACCTATGTTAATTAAAAATAATATTGATGTTATTTTATTTATATATATTTATAATCAAATCTAATAATTTTCTATTTACTTTTTTTTTTTTAATAATGTAAAAATTTAATTTTGTAGAAAGTTCATTATGATAATTTAAAAATATATAATAAATCCCTTTTAACTTAAATAATAATTAAATAATAGTTGCTTAATAAAACAAATTTAAATATTTAAAAAATTAATTTAAAATAGGTGATTTATTAATATCAAAATTACACAATATTATTACGTTTTATTTATCAAGTTAAAGTAAATTTCTCTCTGTACTTATTTCGATTGTCTTAGAAATTTCTGTCATACTGTTATTGATTCTATTTGTCACATTTGAAATTTTCAAAATTTTTTTTTATCATACTACTAAAAGACATTTGTCTTTTGCATTGTTAAAAATAAATGCTCTTTAAAAATTTTAAAAAACATAAAATGTTTTTTTTTTTTAAAAAAAACCTGTTTTTAATTTTTTATATTTGAAAAAAAATTATATTTTTATCATATTGATGAGATGAAGAATATTTTAAAAGAGATAAATAAAATGGCACTAGGTGTATCAAGGTCAATCAATGGACAGTCAAAAACGACTTTCAATTTTTCGATTAAAACCTGCCCATCAGGTATTAAAAAAAAAAAAAAAAAAAAAAAAAAAATTTAACATTATAAATAATTTAAAATTTAAAATAAATTTTTTGGAATGTCAGATGTTTTTTTAAAAAATAAAAAAATATAAAAAATTTGTGAATCATTGAAATATAAATTATTTAATAATATATAAAATTTTATATTACCCATTATTTTTTGTTAACCTTTTAGAAAATTAATTATGCAAAGTTATGAGTCATTTAAAAATTTGTAGTAATCAGTCTAGACTTTTTAGCATAATATTTTTTAAATTTATTTTAATTATATTGTGTAATTATTATCATTTAAATAATTATTATAGTTTAATGCATGTATCAATGAGTGTTGAGATTAATTAGCATGATTTTAATTCAATAAATTTAATTATTACCATAAAAATCAAATTAAAAAAATAATTTTTATATTTTGAAAAATTTAAATAATTATTAATTTTATATTCAAAATATTTATACTTGTAATAATTTTTTAAAATAATAATTAAATAAATATACTTATATTAAATGAATTTTTTGATGAAAAATAATATATATACTTATATATATTTTTTTTTTTTACTTTAAATTTATTATTAAAATTTTTATGTAATATTATTAAATTGATCAAAATGTCCTTGAATAAATGAGTTTCCCTTTCGAAATCATGATAAATGTCGAATGAATTTTTAAAAAATAAAATAATATTTTCTTTTTATTTTTCTTCCATAAAAAGAATTTATTTTAAAATAAACCTACTTTTCATATTAAAATAATATAAATTTTTATCAACAGCGAATCAAATTGTCTCATAATGAGTACAATGATTTTTATGTTGTGGTAAATTATCAGATAAAATTAACAATGATACCGTCTACTTTCTATTTTTCAAAAGAATATTGTTGTCATTTTAATTATTATTTTTTTGGTTTTCATTAGAAATTATTTATTCAAAAAGAAAGAATTAAAAAAACAAAAAAAAATTACTATTAAAAAAAATTTATTACCTGACTTGGTACAATGTCCCCAAGAGTGCCAATGAAATAATCAGCAACACGTATAATGATGATGATGATGATGCAACATGTGTTAACGCCTCATGTGTTATAAGACTTGATTATAATGACAAAAAGTTTAAGATATCCAAGATATCAATTGGTCATTATTGTTAAAAAAAATTTAACTCATGTGCAAATTTAATGTTTAAACTTTCTCCAATTGCCACGACCTGAAACAAAAAAAAAAAAAAAGAAAATATATAATATCTATATAAAATAAATAAAAAATTAACAAGTAAATATTTAATTGAGTAATAGTTGACTCATCAATTGATGAATATTATATAAATATAAAATAAATAAACAATGAATGAGATAATTCATGAATGAGACACGTGCTACGATTTACAATGGTGATTTATAAAACAACTCAATTGATTATAAATTTAAAGATAATAATTAAACATCCAAAAATAAATTTAATTATAATTATTTTTTTTATTAACATAATAAACTTGTTAATTTTATATATATATATTATAACCTTTATAATAAAAACAGAAACTGCATTTATATAAATACATATATATATATATATTTTTTTTTTGTAATAATATTTACTATTTGCCCATGTTAAATCTTTTATATAAATTATACACTTGTTTAAAGGTCAATTTACTGGACATTTCTTTCGAGCTGAAAACGTCATCTTGGATGTTGCAAGCTCAGTTGCTAAATTATGTTGATTTTTTTTTTTTTTATTATTTTAAATATTATTATTTATTATTAAAATGAATAAAATAAAAAAAAATGCCTAAAAGTAACTTGAAGAGTAATCAATTTATTTGCATTAAACTCGCAACCTTTTGCACGATCATCATGTGCATCATACAGGATTTAATATTTTTTTATTTTATTTATATATTTTCATTCTTGGGATACCTCTCATTTATTATTATTATTTTTTCTTATTTTATTACCTGCACATGCACATTCTGAAGATGTATAGATATAGTGTACTTATGTAAGAGCAATTGAGGGCGAGGCTCGTGAGACTATCCCACGAGTCATAATATTTCCACTTGTGCAATGTTTGTATTTGGTTCAAATTGATGAGTAACTTTATTGTTATTTCATCATTTATGTCCAATCAATATTATGATAATTAATTATTAATATTTTATTAAATATTTATAAATATTCATTTATTCATTTATTATTTTATACTTGTATGATTTATTGATTATATTTATTTAACTAATTGAATTTTTTTTTAAATTTTTTCTTTTAGCTAAAACTCTTTAGTATCACCACATTAGTGGTGATACTTACAACGTGTGATGTACACGCTAATAGTAAACGTGCAATAAGTAGTAATGCTGATAGATTCGAAGGTTACCATTATGATAAACCCAGTAAATCATTTCCACCGTTAGTATTATTTATTTAATTTATATTTAAATTGAATGTCTTTTAAAAAATTATCTGTAATTTATAAATATTATATTTTAAAAGAATTGCAGAACCATCTTATATTGTTCCAAAACCGTCGGAACCAGGATATAATTATCCAAAACCTCAGCCTAGTTTTGATATAGTACAAAAAGTACCAACGACAACGACAACAACAACAACACCAAGACCTACTCAAAAATATATACCACCAGTGTGAGTATTGATATATATTTTCTATTTAAATAAAATAACTTGATAAATATAATTTAAATAAATTTATTATTTAGACCTGTACAACCAGTAAGGCCTGTATTTACATCAACAACACAAAATCCACAAAAAGGATATGATTATCCAGTACCTCAACCATCATTTCCAATTGAACGAAGAACAACAACAACAACACCAAAACCTGTTTATGAAAAACCAACTCCAAAATACACACCAGCGTAAGTAACGTAATTGATCAAATTTAATCAAATGTAATATTAATTGTTATTTCTTTTTTTTTTTTTTTTAGACCTGTGCAACCAGTAAAGCCAGTATTTACATCAACAACACAAAATCCACAAAAAGGATATGATTATCCAGTACCTCAACCATCATTTCCAATTGAACGAAGAACAACAACAACAACAACACCAAAACCTGTTTATGAAAAACCAACTCAAAAATATATACCAGTGTAATTATTAGAATTTGAGTAAAAAAAATTTTAAATTTTTTCATTAAATTAATTTATTTAAATATATTTATTTTTCAGACCTGTACCAACAACACAAAGACCAGTATTTACATCAACAACACAAAATCCAGAAAAAGGCTATGATTATCCAGCACCACAGCCATCTTTTCCAATTGAACGAAGAACAACCACAACAACAACTACAACAACAACAACTACGTAAGATTAAATTATTTCTGGGGTAAAAATTTTTTATGTCAATATTTAAGAAAAATCTAATAGAAATTATTTTATCAACAGACCTGCACCAACTACTCCAAAACCAACAACACCAAAGCCAACTACTCCACAACCAACAACACCAAGACCTACTCCTCCACCAACTACCCCAAGAGCAATAGTTACTCCAAAAAAAGAAGAAGGTTATTTTTATGATAAACCAGCTGTGCCATTTCCACCACCGTAAGTAAAAAATATATTTCCCATATATTTTAAAAATATAAATCAATTTTTCAGTTGATATCAAGATGTTTTAATTATTATTTTATTTTTTCATACAATTTTTCAGAACACAAAGACCATATGTTCCACCCCCAACAACTTCACCAGTAAGACGACCAATTTCTACACCAGCTCCATTTGTACCTGTGACAAATGATTACTTACCACCATCAACAACAAGACGTCCTCCTCCTCCTCCTCCTCCTTCAACTACCCAAAGACCACTTCCTCCACCAACTCAACCTCCTTATTTACCACCACCATCAACAACAAGACGTCCATTACCACCAAGTACTCCTAGACCAACAACTGTAGCTCCATATGTACCACCAACTGTACCTTATAGAAGACCTTCAACTTCAGCACCATATGTACCACCGAAGAATGATTATTTACCACCATCAACAACAAGACGTCCTCTTCCACCTCCAACTACACAACGTCCAGTTCCACCGCCAACAAGACCACCACCTTCTACACCAGCACCTTATTTACCACCACCGACAACAACAAGACGTCCTCTTCCACCCCCAACTACTCAACGACCAACTCCACCACCACCACCACCTTCAACCCCAGCACCTTATTTACCACCACCAACAACAACAAGACGTCCTATTCCACCCCCAACTACTCAACGACCAACAACTGTAGCTCCATATGTACCACCAACTGTACCTTATAGAAGACCTTCAACTTCAGCACCATATATACCACCAAAGAATGATTATTTACCACCATCAACAACAAGGCGTCCTCTTCCACCCCCAACTACTCAACGTCCAGTTCCTCCACCAACAAGACCACCACCACCACCATCATCTTCAACTCCAGGACCTTATTTACCACCACCAACAACAACAAAACGTCCTATTCCACCCCCAACTACTCAACGACCAACAACTGTAGCTCCATATGTACCACCAACTGTACCCTACAGAAGACCTTCAACTTCAGCACCATATGTACCACCAAAGAATGATTATTTACCACCATCAACAACAAGACGTCCTCTTCCACCTCCAACTACTCAACGACCAACTCCACCACCACCACCACCTTCAACCCCTGCACCTTATTTACCACCACCAACAACAACAAGACGTCCATTACCACCAAGTACTCCTAGACCAACAACTCCAGCTCCATATGTACCACCAACTAGACCTTATTCACCACCCCCACCACCCCCATCAACACCAAGCAGAGAATATTTGCCTGTTGAAACAACACGTCGTCCTCTTCCTCCACCAACTACACCAAGACCAACATTTCCACCAACCCAAAGACCAACATTTCCATCAACTTCAAGACCAACTTTCCCACCAACTCCAAGACCAACTTTCCCATCAACTTCTAGACCAACTTTTCCACCAACTAGACAACCATATCAACCACCAACAACCCCAGCTGTACCAGTAACTAGACCACCACCATATTTGCCACCATCATCACCACGTCCAACTTATATTACTGTTCCTGCACCAACATTTCCACCAATAATTTACAGTGTTATTCCAACATCATCAACTACATATCGTCCATTAACTGGTAAACCAGCATCAGTACCAACACTTCCACCAACCACAACTAGACCAACTGGTTATCGATATGATATTCCTGAAATTCCTTTTGATTTTCGAAAACGTTAAAATTAATTTTATCATCTGATTTCAATAATTGTGCGTGTTTTTTTTTCTTTTTTTTTTTTTTTGTATCAAATGTGTTAAAATAAACAATAAAATTTGTTATTTTTTTTATTAATTATTATTATTTTTTTTTTTCTGATTTACCTTTGACAAGTCAATTATTAGAAATTTCATAATTTTTTTGTATTTCATATAATTATAAATACTCATTTTTTTTACTGAATTACAATGTTTTATTAATATATGTATTATAATTGAAAAAAAAAATAATGATTGTAAAATGAAATTAAGTCATTTTTTTTTTTTTTTTTTTTTTTTTCAATAAAAAATAATAAACATATACTTGTTAATTTAATTTACATAATTATTAATAAAAGAAAAAAAATATCTAAAATATTATACTAAAAATGTTACATTGATTATTATGTTACATTCAAGTATGTAATTTAAAGACTCATCAGATAATTAATTGCAAAAATCATTTGGTAAGTAGCTCATGCATTTATCACGTATTCTCCTACTATTTAATATCCCTCCCTCAAATAGAAATAAAAAAATACAATAAAGAAATAGAAATTTTATTTTTTAACTAGATGTAACCATCAGTGAAAATTTTATGATATAGAATAGTCTGTGTGTAAGAGTCAAGTGAATAACATCAATCCTTACGACAATCATTAAAATAATTAATTTTAATTATTCATAATTCATACTAAATAAAATAAAAAATATATATTTAAAATATTCAATAGAGTGACAAATCAATACAGTCAAAGATGACTGATTGATTTAAAAGTGAAAAGATAATTTATTTTTTTTTTATTATTTTTTTAAAAAGAAATGTTTGAAACTGAACGAAGATCAGCAATAAGCAGTTCAGAGCTTGGACTTTACTCTGATCGTGCTGATCGTTATAACAGAAATAATTACGGTTTTATTATTAGAAAATTTGTCATTGTTGTCATGGCAATTGTTGCTGTTATTTTGGTAAATAATTTAATAATAAATAAATATAATAATTTAAAAAAAAAATTGAAAAATAATTAAATAACAGAAGCAGAATTATTTGTTGTTATTTTTTCAAATGTAGTTCAGTGACTAATTAGAACTCTAATTAGCAGAATAATATTGACTTGATTTTTGTTATTTATTTAATTTATTCTCTCATGAATAATTATTATTCATTTTAAATCCATTCATTTCGTGTGAATTTTATTTTTTTTTGTATTAAATTTTAACTTTCCTTTTTTATTTTAATTTTCATTCTGTCATCATGTTTTGTTTAGTTACTTTGATAATTTTTTATTTATATTTTATATATATATTGAAAATCATGATTATAAGATGATGATTAATAAAAAATATAAAAATTATAATTATCATTTGAAAATTAATCATCAGTAATCAAAACTAATAAATATTTTCTCCTTGTAAAATTATTTCACGCTTACAATGCATGACGATATATCATGATTGAAATTTAAAAAATTTCTGCAATGTTTAACATATAGGGCGTTAACAGTGCTTTGACACGGATTAAAAAGCTTTAAAATTATTTTTAATTTTAGTTTTTTATATTTTTTATTTGCCATAAATATGTGTATACAAAGTTGATTGTTACTCTCTATCTCACTATTACATTGTTAATTATTTACGCTTGCAATTTCACGCTACTGATGACACACAAAAAAAAAAATAAATAAAATTATACATGTAAATTAATATTTAAAATTGTCAACTAGGCTGGAATTTTTATTTACGATTTCGCTGCTGGTGCATCAGCGAGCAGCAAGGTCAGTCAAGAAACAAAACACATTTATATATTACAAAATGCATTAAAAAAAGCAAATTATTTAACAAAAAAAACAACACCAACAACAACAACAACTTGGACACCTTTATCATCAACTGATTTACAAGAAAGATCTGATGATGATGTACAACAACTTGGTTTTATTGATAATGATGATGATGATAAAGATAATGATGACAATGATAATAATGATGAAAAAAAAAGAAATTTTGATATCAATTTACCAGAAATGAGAAGTCAAAGTTTAGAAAATTTTAAATTAAGAAAAAAATTATTAAAACCAAATGAAGTTGATGAAGGAGATGGAGAAGTTGAAGTAAAACAAACAGTTAATAATCATGCTGTTGTTTATCGAGTTAAACAAATGTAAATATTTTATAACTTTTTTTTTTGTTTTTAGATTTAATAGCATGTATTTACCAATTAATTATCAACTAATTTTTTTTTTAAATGTTAATTTATTTAAGGTACAAACAAAAAGACAATAATAAAGAATTAACTGAAGAAACAAAACCATCACCATTTCATTTTGAATTTAGAGCTCCTCGTCCAGAAGCATTTAAACGTTCAAAATTTCCACAATTAACACAATACAGATATCCTCAATCATCAAAAAATATTCAAGATATTATAAAATATATAACTCATGATTCTGATACAATAAAAAGAGGTATAAAATTTACAGGTGTTTATATGAATCCACAAAAATATGATCGTCATTCAGAAATTGAAGAAATAATGTCAAATAGTGATAAATCAGAATATTTATCACAATCAGATAATTCTGAAGAACAACAAGAAGATGAAGAAGAATCTGAAGAAGAAAATGATAATAAAAATTTTCAATATTCACAACAAACAATAAGTGATTCACTTTTTCCATATAAACCAAGACATCCTGCTGATGTAAATCTTCTTGCTCCTCCTGCTAACTTTGTACCATCAAATATCAGGTAAAAATTTATTGATAAACATAATATATAATAATTATATATTATTATATTCTGTATAATTAATTTTTAAAAATAATTTTACAGATATTCACAATCAGTAATTAATCGTCATCATCCATATATGGAATCATATCAACAAAGACCAATGATGATAAAACCACAAACACAATTTGAACAATCATATGAAAATAGTGCTTTACAATCATCAAATTATGGAACAAAAAAAAAAAAACCAAAACCATTTAGTGTTATGCTTGATATATATCCAATGACAGAACTTAATGATCAATCAACAACAAATAATCAAAAAATATCATTAAAGCCAAGACCAATAATAAGCTCAGATGATTATATTGATCAAAGAAGACCAGTTCATTATGGTCGTGGTAGTAGATTTTATCCTACTAATTTAGCTGTTACAAAAAAACCAATACCAATTGTTGCAATACCAGCTAATGATCCTGATAATTATGATGATGATGAAAAACAACAAATGATATTTCATTTAAATTTATATCCAAGAAAAAAAAATAACAAACAAAATAGGTAATTTTATTGTTTATTTTTTCATTTTTTTTGGTATAGAAAGTGATGAAAAAAAAACATAATATATTTAATGATAAATTAAAAACCATATAATTTTATTGATCAATTTGAATTTTATTAGACTTTCACAGATTATAAAAATAACAAACGAAAAAAAAAAAAAAAAAAACATATGGAATGACATTTATAAAATACATTGAAATATTTTTTAATATTAATTGTAATCCATTTAATTTTTTTTTATTATTATTTTCAGAAATGATGAAGTACAAAGATCAGAATCAGATAATCAAGAAAATTTAATAAAAAATATAATGTTACCATTTGAAACTATAACAAAACAATTAGCTGTTCATTCAGCAATTGAAAATGCAAAATTTGAAAATGATGAAAATAATATAAAAACTAATAATAATGATTTTGAAAGAAAAAAATATCAAGTATCATTAAATCGTAAAAATGATAAAATTGATAATAATGAAATAAAAAAAATTGAATCTAATGATGATAAAAATAAAATTAATAATCCTAATTTAAAAATAAATTCAAATGTCACTTCAGATACAGTTGAAAATTTACAAAAGTATGCCGATGGTTTAGTCGCTATGGATTAAAATTATTATGTTAAACTATAATTTTTATACTTAAATATATTTAAAAATAAAAAAAATTAATTAGAAAAAACAAAAAAAAAAAGAATTGACCTTGGTAATTCGTCTTTGTCAGTGCACACAGATATATCATTTGATGATTAATCTTCATCAGCAATTGGTTTAATTGCTAAGTTTCACTTTATTAAAAATAATATAATATATATATATATATGTGATATCGTGATTCTCTAGTTTCTTTTTAATTTTTTTACTTTTTAGATAAAAAAATATAAAAAAGAAAAAACAATAATAATATTAATATATTTATATATTAAATAAAATCATCATTGCATTAAAAAATTGCACGATTTTTATTTTTTTAATTTTTATAATTTTCACATGTCAATTATATTTAATTATTTAATTTAAAAAAAAAAAAAAAAAAAACTATTATTGTATTTTATTTCATTAAATAAAAAATTTAAATTATTATATGTATATATATTTTTTTCTTGACAAATTAAAAAAAAAAAATTTGTATATATTTTAATAAATACCCTTCAGATAATTTTCTGATTAATAAGATGATCATACTCAATCAATATAACTATATATCCCATCAGTCAAGTAAAAATATATAATGTCAAAAATAAAAAAAATAGAAATATAAAAATAAATATATGTATAGAAAGTTAAATGTCCTTGTTGAAATAAATGATCAATCATTCTTGACCCAGTGATCAAATTGTAAAAGGGCCCAATGACCTCATGCCAAAAAATAAACACACATTCAGGTAAATAAATATAAAATTTATGAAAACAAATTGAATAAAATTTATTCAATGAAAAATTCTATCCAAAAATTCTATTGATGATTTTTTATTTTATTATAAAAGTGGCGGATACAGAAGCAAAACCTGACTCTCAACGGTTTTACTATCGAAATTATTTCGATTGGTATAACTGACTAACCGTATGATAAAAAATTCAGTGATAAAGTTTATAACAAAGTTTTTCAATTGAATAAACATTTAAAATTTTGAGAATATAATGTACTAAATTTTATATCATCAAACACGGAAGTAAAACGTTGTTGTGAATATATTATCAAACATGTAGAAAAAATAGGTGATACAAACACACCTATGACCTACTTGATATATACACAATGTTTCTTCTTTCACTTTGAATAGTTTTTCCAACTGTAAACATTGCCTTTCTCAAGTTAACTCAAAAAAAAAATAAGAAAAAATTTTTTATAACTGTGATTTTTATATTTATTTTGTAAAAAATTTTTTTATCTAACATCTGGCCAATCAATTTACACCCTTTAGGCCCTTTGGCAACCAATAAATTATCCAATCGGAGCGTATCATTTACAACACTAAAACTTAACATACATACCACCCTTTTTTTTTATATTTTCCATTTCCTTATATATATATATATATTTTTTTTTTATTCAACAACGTGTATCATGCGAATATCTATACCTGACTATCTCCTATTTGATTTTCAATTATTCACGCTAAACGAACAAATCTTTCGTGTAATTTCCAATATTTTTTTCATACCATGTGTCAACATGATCAATTTCACGCCCAATACTGATATCAATATTTTTTTTCTTTTCTTCTTTTTATTATTTTTATAAATTTATTGCAAAAAACGAATCAAAAAAAGGTCATTTAAACCCTTTTTTTCCAATTTATAGATTTTTTTTTTTTTTCTCTTTTTTATATATTAACGACGAATATCGATATAATTTAATTGTACACAGTGAAAGTAATTTTTATTTGAAAAGAAAAAAATTAAAAATTTACTAAATTAATTTCATCACAAAATTATTAAATTATATAATTTAATAATAAATGATTTTATGTAAAATAGCAAAAAAAAAAAAAAAAAAACAAGTAGACATTATAAAGTTGATTTTACAGTTAAAATTCGTTACAGTATGTTAGAGTTTAAACTGAGATGATATATACAGATGTTTTATTATTTTTAATATTATTTTATTGATTTTATTGATTTATATATTATTAATTTAATATATAAATATATAAATTAAATAAATCAGTTATATGCTAATGATAACACTTGTAAAAAAATATGAAAAATAATTATGTCAATATAATATGTGAATGGTTTATCATAAGGGACTTGTTATAATAATAATACGAGGAAAATTAAATTTATGTAAATAATATTTCATACCCCATTGTAAAACTTGTACTTCAATAAAATATATATATTTTTTTTAAATATATAAAATGCAAATATTTATCACTGATAATAAATATGGTTATATTGATATAAAAATTTAAATAATAACAGTGACAATGATAAGACACCTACTTGATGTGAAAAAAATAATAAAAATAAATAAAACTTTTATTTCAAGGATGTTGATTTTTACAGTGGTAGTTTCTATAGAAATTAGATAAAAAAATATTTGATGAAACATTAACATATGGCATTTTGTTATCAGTTAATCTTTCACTTGTTTATCAGTAATACAGGTTTTATTAATATATATACATCATTCGTGTCTTGTTGACCAAATCATAAACATCAAAACATTAAAAAAATATATTAAATAAATTAAAATCAAAAAAAAAAAAAAACAAAAGGGTAAGTTGAATAAATATTAATTAATAATTATTATATTTCAATAATAAATTTAAATAATATTATGATTAAATTTAATTGATAAAATAATAATTCAAATGTATAACAAACGATTATCTTTGATTTTACTTTTTTAAAAAAAAAAAACTAATAATGAAAAAAAAAAAGAGGTCAGATCCAATTGGGCAGGAAACCTCTAATCCAAAAACGAGGCGTCTCGATTTTGTGTGTTGGTTTGGCACGCGTCATAGATTCATACTTGGTAAATGTAGAGGGGTTTTTACACATATAAAAAGAAAAAAAAAAAAAAAAGCTAAAAGATATAGAAAAGAATAAAAAAAAAAAATGAAAAAAATAATGGGGCGGATACCCCTTAGACTATTACAGGGTGAATGCAACATATTCATGTCTTTTTTCAATATAATATTTATCTCTCTTTATATTTTGGTGCCCCAATGCATATATAGTCTCTATGTGGGGGCAAAATATGGGGATTTTTAAATAAAAGTAGGGGGATTTCTACCCCCGATAATTCTGCATGTATATATGTATATATATATCGCATAAGAACCCTTAGCATATTCACAGTTCTCAATTGTACCCTGTGATTGTCGGTTCGTGTGGGACTTTGTAACAAATAAACGACATCATATAATTTATTTATTATTTTATTTTTTTTTTTTTCTTTTAAAATAAATATAGAGTACTTTGAAAGTTTATCAAAGAGTTCAATAGAAAATAAAAAAAAAAAAAATTTGTATTATTTGTATTATAAAGTGTTTTTTAATACTTAATTGTTAAAAAAAAATAATAATAATAATTTAATTTATTTTATTGTGAAATTATTTATTTGAATTTAAAGATTTAAAAAAAAAAAATGTCTTCTGAGTATTCATTCTGCAGTGAAAATGGATTTGATGAAATGTCAAGTTCATCTGATTCTGGTTTTGATGTTAGTTTTGAATCATCAAAACATGATATTAATGGAGAACAAGTATTTCAACAAACTAAAGATGAAAAAAAGAAAAAAACAAGAAATACACGTTGCAAAAGTCCCCAACAGGTAATAATTATTAAAGTGATAAATAAATATAATATAAGACAAATAATATTTATTTAATGATAATTAATTGTAAAAATTTAATTTTTAATTTTTTTTTTTAAGGTTCTACGTTTAAAAAGAAATAGAAGAATGAAAGCAAATGATCGTGAACGTCATAGAATGCATACATTAAATGATGCATTAGAACGTTTACGTATGACATTACCAACATTTCCAGAAGATACAAAATTAACTAAAATTGAAACATTAAGATTTGCACATAATTATATATGGGCATTATCACAAACACTTGGTAATACAGATAATGGTGAAATAACAGTTAATGTTGGTAATGTTACAGTTAGTATAAGTGATAATGGAAATATGATAACATCATCAACTGGTAGTTGTGCTGTTGCTGCACAAAAACGTCTTGGTCCTGGTTTAACAACATATCCATATCCACAAGAAAGATTTATGCCTGAATGGCAAGAATATGATTGTTACAGTGATCAAAGTGTATCACCACCAGTACAATATCAAAATTGTTATGATCATGCAATATATAATAATAATCATCTTCATCATCATCATCATCATCATCAACAACATCAAATAATGCCACAACAACATTTTATGGGAAATCAAAGTAATATGTATCAGTGTCTTTGAAATATCAACAGTGACATTATTTATTTTATTTTTTTCTTATAGTGTCAGTGTTAATTAATAACTTTTCAATCAAACAATTATTAATTGTGTTAATTATTATTTATTTTTTTTTTTAATTTTATATGTCGAACAGTCATGGAGTCATTTTTTTACAAAACACAGTGTAAAAAAAAATAATAATGCGAATATCGTTAACTACTTTGTAAGAAAATGATTTTATTTAACGAAAAAATGATATAAAAAAAAAAAAAAAAAAAAAAAAAAAAAACATTAATAATAATAGTAGAAGCTTAAGTAGATTTAGACTGATAACCAGCAATTTTTTTTTTTTTTAAATAAATATTTTAATTTTGATTATTGCTATTATTAAAATTTTAAGATAAAAATTTTCAGACTGCATTTTTGTAATATATATATATCTAGTCAACTATAGTTTTATATAATTTTTTTTTAGTTTTATTAAAAAACTATTTTAATATTAAAGTCAATTTAAATAATAATAATTAAAAAAAAAATATTTTTTCTGCTCATTTAAAAAAAAAAATTAAAATTCACAAATAGAATTTATTTTTTTTTTTTTTATATATAAATATTAAGAAATTGCCTATCAATCAGTGCTCTTATGATAAATTTTATCAGGGAAATATTTTCGATAAATGTACAGTAAATTATATATAAATAAATGATATTTTAAAAAAAAAAAAAAAAAATTAAATAACATTATTGTCAAATTAATTTTATATTGTATTTTATTTCTTAGTATTTTATTTGTTTTGCGGAAATGATAATTGAAAATAATAATTGTGGGTGGTTTGTGCCGACGGCACGTGTATCCATTCAACACTTTTGTGTTATGGAAATCATGATAATAATTATAGACAGATGTATCAATTCAAAAAAAAAAATTTATTGCTATATTTTATTAAAGTGTTAATCTTCAGGATTACATATTTCTCATGTTTATACGAAAAAAAAATTTACAATAAATATATAAAATTCCAAAAGATGAAATAAATTTTCTACAAATAATAAAAGAAAATTATTCAAAAAAAAAATTCAATAATAAATACAACAACAAAAACGAGGGATTACAAAACTAGCTGGATTCAAGTGAAGATTGTAAAAACACTCGAGTATGCAATGATATACCCAAAAAAAAAAAATATATCGATCAAAAAATATTAACATAACAATAGAAAAAACGAGTGTAACTAATTTCAAGTGTTAAAATAATAAACAACAAACGTCAGTCACTCAATCAGACTTTTCGATCAATCAAAATAATTTTCCCTATATATTTTATTTTCATATAAAATACAGAAATAATAATATTTTTCAATCAATATTATTGTGCAATAATTTGCTGCTTTATAAAAATCAAAAAAAGAGTTTATCTTACAGCATCTGAATAAATTCAAATTATTTCAAAAATATATATATAATATTTGAATATAATAACTCAATTGTAATAATTCGACATAGTTATTTAACCCTCAATATAAAAATATAATAATACAAAAAAAATTTATCATTTATTTGCAAAACACCGAGTGCAAGCTGCAACGAATCCGTTAGATACACATATTGAAAAAAATTTTATTTTTATTTGTATAAGTATATATATATTATTTTTTTCCCTAAAAGTTTAGATTTTTCTCTTAGCTGTCCACTGGCTAATACCAATGACATATATAACAATATATCTTGTGTATATACACAAGTAAAAAAAAAAAAAAATATAAATAAATAAAATTTTAACAGACGGCTTCTGTTTTGTTGTAAAAAGGTGTCAGAAATCTCCCTGTTATAATTTATCCCTAAATAAAATTTTTTTTTTTTAACTAAAAATACCCCACCTATTTGATTGAAGTATAAGAAAAAATTGGCAATCGATAAAATATTGACTTTTAAGGGAAGAAAATTTTAAGGGAAAAATAAAAATTTATATTTTATAATTTTTAAATTTTTATAGGTATATATATTGTGATTTTGATCAACCTCGAAAGTCGTTATCGTCGAGTGCACATATCGATCCTGATGGAACTCAATGCTCATTGTACAGGGGTGCTGTACTGTATGGTGACATACTGGTGGCATTGCCATATACATATACGTATATATAGGTGCATGCGTATAAATTTACCCTATAAAATATATATATGTAGACAACTTATATACAAAGGGTCTTTACCAACACCAAGTACCATGTAGACCATGCAAAGTCGTTTTAGGGTGGAACAAACAAAAAATAAATAAAAAAAAAAAATTTAACGTTTCCCTAATTCACGGAAATTCATGAAATTGGCCTGACCAATCGTTGAGCACTTAATCGTTGATTAATGATTTTTTTTTTTTTTTTTATTCTTGTTTCATAACAAATCAAAAAAAAAAAAAACAATCAAAAATTGATAATAATAATAAATCTCACAAGAGATTTTTATTGATTAAACTTTGATTTAATCAATAAAAATATAATCATAGAAAATCTTTTTAAAAAAACATTAAAGTCACTAACAAGCTTGACAAAAGAAAAATAATAAAAAAATAAAAAAAAAAAAAACAGATAAAAGATTGAAATGAAAATCAAATAAAAATATTTATAAAGAAAATACAAATAAAATAAAAAAAAAAAACTGACAACAATCTAAAAGCTTCGAATTTCTGCATCTGTTTGGTTGTTTAAATGATGAAAAAAGAAATAAATAAAAAAAAAAAAATCATAGATGATAAAGGGGCACACAGTGAAAAAAGAATAGTCGCGGCTTTTCACTGCAACTTTGGCATTTACAGGCTTTTGTGGTTTACCAAGGAACAAAGAAACACAGTAAGCATTGGATGGACCACACCAAGGCTAAGGGCAATATAGCCATGATGTACATTCGATATCTAAAACTTACCCCCCCATTAAAATATATACATTTAAAAAAAAAAAATCAAAAAAACATACAAATTATGGAAAAAATCTTTATTTACCTAATAGATTTTCTTAATCCTAGATTTTACTTTTTTTTTTTTTATGAATTATTCATAAATAAATATATATATATGGCAAATTTAGTAAATAAATATAAATTTATTTATATATATATTATTTGTAAAAATTATTTGTTAGTTTAGACTGATAATTTTGACTTCAATGAGAGCATATTTTGAAGAGACAGATGTCTGTATGAAGGGGGCAGGTGTAGACCATGAACGCGTGCCAACCAAACTCCCGTTGTGTCACCATTCAAGACTATAATTTACTTGAAGAATGCTACCCTATATACATTTGCAAAGGCCAATAGTATTCATTCATAATGACATTTGAAAAACGATCGTCATTCATTTATCAATATATATATTGATTAAAATTTTTATCATATAAATTATTTTTAATCATAATAAAATAAACTGCAAGAAAAAATTTTCTTTTTTGATATATCTTTGTGAGTTTAGTTAATAAAATATAATTTAATTAAGATAAAAGTATCATATTATTTGATATTGATTAAAATAACAAAAAAATATATATATATATTCTATACATGTGAATTATCAATTGAACATATTAAATTCAAATTCAAATATGTAATGAAAATATTAATTTAAATAAATTTGTTTTTTTTTTTTTTTATTTTTTAATCACATGTAAACGAGTATTTAATCTAGTCGTATATATATAGGTATATAGAATAAAATACAAAACAAATCGATGATTTTACTCGGTGTGTCAAACGATAGGGTGATATTTAAAGACTAAAAAATAAAAATTGTTTTATTGGAATTGGTGTGGGGTTAGAATTGAACTTAAGCTGGATTACAAGCGGCTAGATTTTTATCTCAGATTGCACTGTATTTTCAATAGAGATAATAAAAAAAAAAAAAAAAAAACTAAAATATAAAGTATATGATAAAAGAGATTTTGATGGGGAGTGATCAACTGGACGCATTTATTTCAACAAGATGAAAGAAACTCAACTAAAGGATCAAATTTACAAGTAGAAATTGTATCTCTTATTTTAAAAAACATTATTAAAATTTAATTTTTTTCATAAATTTTTTTTTTTTTTAAATAACGCTTCTATTGAATAAACTATAACTGTTTTAGTAAAATATAAATATTAAATTTCATTTATAATTTTTGCATCTATATAAATATGAATGAAAAAAAATTATAATAAATATACAATTGCAAAAATTGAGTGGCATTTACTTGGAAAATATTTGATTTCATAATTGGAAAAAATTATTACTGTAATATGAGATTTTCTTTTCAATTTATCTATTTTTTTTTTTTTGGCTTTTGTTACATACATATTCATCTTGTTGCTCTTTATTTCATCCTATTATTTACTTCATCGCCTTATTTATTTCTTACAAGTTAAACTTATATGAATGATCTTGTCATATTTTGTTAGCATCATAATGCATTAAATATATATTTCAATTTTTTCAAAATTAATTTTCATCAATTTTTAATATTAAAAAAAAATTTATCATTAATTATCTCAATTAATTTTTTTATCAAAAATTACATTCAACAAATGATTTTACAACTAAATAATTTTTAACTTTTGATTTTTAATGGTAAATTAAAAATCAAAATTTATTAATAATTCATGGAATGTTGTTACAACACTTTACATGCAGTAGTCAAGTGTCATGCGTATATTCCTTCCGTCACGACATCCGTTTTTATCTATATACAACATTTATATATCCACATGTATATACCTATATATATATACTCAAATTTTATATATATTATTTGAAAAACGTACCCTCAAGCAAGGCAGCTCATTAAACACCCACGGCACCCCTCAATCGACCCACACCCTGATTTAACTATTGTTTAGCGTTATACTACAGCAAGTATTTTCCCCTTTTGATATATCAACACAAATACAAAAAAAAAAAAAAAAAAAATTTACATGTATATGTTAAACTTACATTTATATATGGTACATGAAATACTGGTGGTATAAGCCATGTCCTGAGGACGATGATGGGGTAGATGAAATGTTTTAGTATATATATAGTTGGTAGTTTTTAGTATGAAAAATAAAAGTATATATAGTAGTATAGTGGCAAATAGACTCCAATGAAGGATTGGGGGTTAAAAAAAAAAAAAAAAATTTATACCATCTGTCCATTTATTTTGGATTGAGTTCATGACGTTGTACAAAATTACCAGTGGTTCTTGTTCATTCTTCTGTCAACGTTAAGTCAACTAGATTCTCTTAAATATTCATCAGTTGACACTATAAATTTTAACTATACCCTAAAGAATTTATTTTTTATTTATTTAATATATTAATTTTAAATAAATAAATAAAACTAAATAAATTTAATTGAATTAATATATAATTAAAAAATTTAAAAATATTAAAATTTGTTATTTTTAAATTAATTTTTTTTCTATATATTATTATTTTAATTGAGAACCATCATTATATTGCAATATTGTAAATTTATAAAGTTGAATTTTTTTTTTTTTTATTATTGTATATAACTGTAACCACCCCTTCATTCTATCAATTTCCTCCCTCACACAGTATACACTCAATTATTATTTCATAACAATCGCACCATCGTAAACCAAACGACATAAATGTTATGCTTTTGGTAAAATCACACATATATAAAATGAATTCTCATATTTAATGTTAAAATGATGCAAAAAAAAATACAATTTTTATATCAATTGACATCTGACTAAATTTATTATTATACTTTTTTTTTAGCACAAAAAGAAAAAAAAAAAAACGTTAAAAACATAAATTTTAAAATTCTCAGAATATTTTTGACTAAAAATTATACTTTCTCACAAAATATCATATTGCATTTATGAGAGAGGGTGTTAGAATTGATAATTTTTCATGGATATATTTTTAAGGACCACCATCATCATCATCATATCCAAGTTGGTGGCAAGTGGTTTTTGTATGTGGGAGTTCTTTATGTAACGGTATATCGATAGAAAATTTTGTGGCGGTATCTTTTGAAATTTATCACACGGCGGTAAAGATCCAAGTTAAATACTATAAGGATTTTTGCACTCTTGAGTTTTTTTTTTTTTTTTTTTAACTAATTCATAATATATATAGATTACAATGTTATAAATAACATATTGAAAAGTTATACAAATCTTTCAATATGTTAACTTTTTTTATTAAAAAAAGAAATTTTTATATTTTTAAAATTAAACAATAAAATGTATTTAAAAAAATATATATATAAATACTCGTTAGTCTGAGCGTGTGATTTCAAGGACCAACTTCCTTGGGAAATATAAATTATTTCAAATAAATAAAAAATATAATAATTTTAATGCGGAAGTCCTGATGTTTATATCATTTTAAAAAAAAAAATTTTTTTTAAAACCTCATTGATAATGCTTTTAAAAAATTTAGTTACAAATTTTTTTATAATTAATAGAATTAAAAAAAAAATGTGATTAATGACCGGAAAAACCCCATCTTGATATTTTTTTATTATTCAGTTATAATATATGGTGAGAATAAAAAAATTACGTAACCTGAGTATATTTTTTTTTTTGTTTTTTCGTTATCGTGATAATTTATTAAAAATTATTTTTTTATTTTATTTTTTTTATCAATGATATAGTCGATGGGTAATATACCAAACATCAAAGAGCAATGTCAAATCAATTCGTTAAGGTTTCACCCTAAATTTCAACCACTGGCTTGTCTAATTTCAAGGTATTTTAGTATACAGAAATTTGTTATTCTCACTTATATATATTTAAAAAACCTCCCTCACTAAAAATATCGGAAATACAGTTTGATTATATATAAATGCATGAATAAATATATAACTTATATTAATTTAAAAAAATGAATTTTATAAATTTGACATAAATTAAAATGTATGTAATATGATAATAGGATTTGTTTAATTTTGTTAGTGAAAGTGGTTCCTTTTTTTTTTTTTTTTTTTTGAAAAATATAAATAGAAGATACTGGTATATAATATTTTGAATTGACACGTGACCGACACGTGTCATTTTGCTAACAGGCACTTACACTTGGTGTTAACCTCACACCATCATCTGTACGAATATATATGCCACTTTGACACGCGTATGTTAATATATTGAAAATGATAAAAAAATTTAACCACAAATAAGAGGATTAAATATATATAGTGATATGATAATATCACTTGTTCAAGTAACTTGAGAAAATTTATATAAAAATAATATTATTTTATATTAAATAATTTTATATTATCACGTGCCATTTTAAGGGGTATTTAGTTTAATAATATTTTTATTGTCTTCAACTTATCAACACATGTCAATATATTACGAAGGTAGCTAAGAAAAATAAACTTATATAGAGATAAAACCTTTAGAAAATATTTCGTTGTGATGATCAATTGCTATTTGGACAATTTTATTTGGAAATTATTTCGATTGTTATAACTGACTAACCACATACAAGAAAATTATTAATAAATTACTGGACATTGTTTTCAACTTGCTGATCAATATAGAAGAAAAAAAAAACTCTAATAACTATTTCGTTAAAATTATAAAATTTAGGCAAGTTTGTTTCGATTGACACTTCAACTGTTGGAGTTATTTCTATTGCTAAAACTGACGACCAAAAAAATGAAACACCCAAACATGTTATCCTTTCAGAGCTAACAATCATCTCTTGACAATTTTATTTTTCAAGTAAAACATATTAATAAACCAGAAAAAAAAAAAAAGAAACAATTTATTTTATCAATTTTGATAATGAAAAATAAATAATTTTCAAATAAATCCTCATGATGATATATAATAAGTGATAAAAAAAAAAAAAATTAGACACAAAAGTAAGCCACTGTATTCCCTAAATATTATAACACAGGGGGATGAATATAATATAATTGTTTTTTTTTTTTTTTATTTGATATTCTTGATAAGTGAAACAAAAAGATTGATAAAGTAAAAAAAAAAAGAAAAAAAAAAAGATGATAATGGTATATTAATAAAAGAACTAATGTGGTAGATTTCAATCAAACAAACTTATTGTTATAATCCCAAATATATAAGTGTATGAATATACCTATATATAAAAAAAAATATATATATCCAAGGGTTTTTTTGATGGGCGTCAATGTCAAAAGGCGTTATTCGCTCGGATTGCCTCACCTGGTTTTGGCAACAATATCAATACGTATTTCAATACAATTTAATTTTATATATATACATATTTACCCGCATTATCAAATACAATTTATAAAAAAAAATTATTATTGTTTTTATTTATTTTTATGAAAATAAATATGTATATACGCACATATAAATTTTATTATTTGTATATTAAAAAAAATAAAAATAAATCAATAGAAAATATATATATATATATTGAGGGACTTGAAATTTGTTTGAGACTCATCTCTTGTTTGTACTCTAATTGAATGACAGAAAATGTAAACGCTAAAGGCCATTCACGTGGTGAACAAACATTTGCGGTGTTGAACAAGCCTAAATATCCTCTAGCTAATTTTTTTTTTTTATTTATTTTATTATTTTATTATTTTATTTAGTCTAATTTAAGTTAATTCAACCACATAATTTTATTTATTTGTTTATAAAATTAAAAAAAATATATATATTTAGCCTTGAAATTTCGAAATATTATTTTTTTTAATTTTTCGAAATTTTAATTATAAATTTTTTAAGAAAAAAATAATTTAAATATCACAAGTAACAATGATATTCACCTCTCTATACTTTTTTTTTTATTTGTTGCTATCATTATCCTTATTTTCTATATGATAATTTAAATAATTTTTTCTCTTTTGCTCTTATATAAATAACATGCAAGATAAAAAAAATTTACCATCACCACTGAGAATCGAAAGGAGTATATATTCAAAGTTACATCTAAAGGTGGTATAGTAAAGTGGCTTACCTTATTTTTCAAGCAAACAACTATTTCCCTTTTTTTTTCACCTCTCCTTGTATAAACCACACGATTGAATCCACCAACAACTTCTACAGTCACTGCATACCTCAAGACCTTCCTTTTTTCTTTATTTCATGCCAGTGTCTGTCGGTCCAGTATGCTACATCGACATAACATTATAACTTTTACCTGAAACAAATAAAAAAATACCTTGTATTATTAGTAAAAAAAAAAAAATTATATCAAATTTATATATATATATATATTCAAATATTTATAGATAAATTTTTTATCAAAAATTACTAAAAATATTATTTTTTATATTTTTAATTTCCATGATAAATAATTAAAAAGTTGATTACAAGTGTATGTCTGTGTGTGTGTTTGTGTATTAAAAAATTTAATTAAAAATGTGAAGTAAAATGTTTCGATTAACGTGTTGGTTTATTGGGATTTAAATTATATTAAATTTTACATTCAACACGGTAAGTTTAATTATTATTTATTTAATAATATTTAAAAATTTTTTTTTTTAGTTTCGAAATGAATATATAAGCTGACTCTTGAAAATACCAAGTTAGTAACGTAATACAGTGTATAACGGTTTTTTTTTTTTTTATTTTTTTAATGTATATATTTATTATTTTTTTTTATATTTTTCTTGTGACGATTAAAAAGTCTGGGACACGAGGTCGCAAAGCCGGTTAAAGACAGTTAGATGAACATGCCGTTAATCATGTCCTGTATATATGTGATGAGTACTACTCTATGTACCATTATGAGACTCGTTTTCATTGAATATTTATACATCATATGTTATACAGTACTACAAGAAAAATATTTTAAATAATTTAAAAAAAAAAAAAGATGTATTGTTTTACTATAGGATATCTGAATTTTTATAATTATTTATTAAAAATTTTTTATATTTTATTTTTTATTCAAAGAGTATCCGGGATGATGTTTTTATCTCAGAACATAAGTCGAAATGATGAGTCAAAAAAAAAATATATATATAATATACGTGACCTGGAGATTTTAATGCTTATAACTAAAGAAAAAATTTCCATAACAAACTAAAAATGAAATATAAAATTATATATTCTTTTATACTTTTGTTATAATTTTTCTTTAAATTGATAATCTTTTTTTTATTAATTATTATTATTTTTTTTTTGGCTATGGAATGTCACGGTTTGAATAACTTCCTTAAAAAAAAAAACATATACCTATACACAAAAATTGTAAATTTATAAACACATCAGGTTTAATAACGGGAAATTTAGTTATAAAATTTGTTACGTTTCGTTGATTTTATGTTTCTTTACTTGCATTCTGTATAATTATTATTTTTTAAAATATATTGATATAATATATTTAACTAGTAAATTATAATAGTTATCATAAAAAATATAATATAGAACTTGTATTTGTTTTAAATTGTGGATATTATCATACACTAAAAGATAAATAATTATACAAATTTTGTTATTAAAATAAAATTAAACAAACTCTCACCACCACAAGAAGTGAGAGAGCCTCCGTCATCAAATCAGGATATTTGTTTTTATTTTTCCTTTTTTCTCCTTAGCTAGATATGAAATTACTGTATACATATAATACACGTTTACTGTTTACATCCAAGTACAATTACAATTACGAATTATGCAACAGTGTTACCTTTACAGAATGTAGTTTTCATAAACCATTCATTAGAAAGCTAAATAAGATGTGTTTGTAATAATTATTTTTCTTTGTTATAAAAAAATAAAAAAGGAAATATACATAACAAGTACAAATCATTGCAAAAATCAAAACAGAAAAAAAAAAAAATATATTAATCATAGTATTTTATTTGTACAAGCATTGTCATTTGTACAAGCATTGTCATCCATTTATTTGTCAAATTTTATTTTATTATTTTCTCACGGGTGAAATCTCATTTGAAAGTTTAAATATTTTTAAAAATATGAATATATATATGTTTGACGTATATAAATATTATAACAATATCATAATGATAAAATTTATTTCATTTTTTTTTAAACATATTGATCAACAATCTAGAAATGGAATCTGATTTCTAACAGGATTTTTTTTTATTTTTAATAAAATATATACAATTTAATATATTTTTATGGATAAGTAATCAAACTGGTAGCAAAATTTTTTTGTTTGTTATTTCAAATCTCTATTTACTATTACAACAAATTGCAGTTGATAAATTCTTATTGAATCATCTCAGTTAATAATCAATTGTTTATTGATTTATTATAATTTTTTTTTTTTTCAATAAATATTTTCAGTTGTAAAAATATTATAATATATTATTTTATTATTTTTTAGGATAATGAAAATGAAATTATTTTATTTACTGTGGATATTAAGTATAACATCAGTATGGAGTCAAGTAATAAATCGAGCACCTCATTTTATACAAGGTGGCGATATGGCACGTCTTGCTGTATCAGAAGGTACACAACCAGGTGTTGCTGTTTATACATTACAAGGTGAAGATCCAGAAGGATCAAAACTACATTATTCTATCAGTGGTGAATATTTTCGTGTTAATCGAGAAACTGGTGTTGTTACACTTAGAAAATCACTGGATCGTGAAACTCAAGATCTTATTGAAGTCATTATAAGCATTACTGGTAGTTAAACTTTATACATCATTAATTTTTAGTGTTAAATTATTATATTTTTTTCTTTTTAATTGGAAAATGAAGAAGTTGTGATGTTTATATGAAGTAATTTTTTATTTTAAATATAGATGAAGGTGTTGCTGGCTCTGAGCCAAATACAGTTTCATTAAGACGTGAAATTGCTGTTTTGGATGAAAATGATAATCCACCAGTTTATCATGGTCGACCTTATGCAACAAGAATACCAGAAAGCGCTAAAATTGGAGGATTATTATTAAATGAAGGAACAATAATAGTTAGTGATCTTGATGGTGGTATAAATGCTGATGTTGATGTTAAATGTGTACCAACATCATTTGATGATGATACATGTGCTGTTTTTGACATAACAACTGAAAAGGTTTGAATTTTTTATATGTATAAACATTTTTTATGAATTTATATAATTTTATTTTCAATATTAATTAATATATTATAATTATATAGATTTCTGAAGGAACTTATGATGTAAGAATAACACTGAGTCAACCATTAAATTATGAACGTAGAAATTCTTATCTTATAACATTACTAGCAACTGATGGTGCTAGTGATCCTACAAAAAGACTTCAAGCACGTGCAACAATTGCTGTTGATATTCTTGATGTTCAAGATCAACCTCCAATATTTCTTAATGCACCATACAGTGCAGCAATACCAGAAAATACATCACCAGGTCATACTGTTTTAACAATACGTGCACGTGATGGTGATACTGGTGAATCAAGATCAATTTTACTTAGTTTAGAAGGTGATGATTTAAATCATTTTGACCTAAAAACTTCACGTGAGGGTGACATAACTGTGGGAACATTAATGACAACGGATGTTGCATTAGATCGTGAAGAAACAAGAATTTTACATGATGGAGGAATTTATACATTTAAAGTACGAGCAACAGAATTAATTAATGATGAAATACCAGCAGATTCAACATTGTCAGTTATTACAATTGTTGTAACTGATGTTGATGATCTTTTTCCAGTATTTAATGAGCCATTTTTTCATGTAAAAATATTTGAAGATATTGGTTTTGATACACCATTACCAGGACTTAATATGGTAGTTAGTGATGATGATGTTGGTGATAATGCTAAATTTAAATTAGCTCTTAGAGATGCACCAGGTTATCCTGGTATAAGTAGAGCATTTACTGTAACACCAGAACATGCACAAGGACGAGTACCTGTTGTTATAAAACCTCGTAATCTTCAAGTTCTTGATTATGATGTTTATGATATATCAAAACGTGAATTAGAATTTGATGTAACAGCATCAGTTAATAATCATGTATCAGCATTTTCACGAGTACATATTAAACTTCTTGATGCAAATGATCATAGTCCATCTTTTACAGAATCAGTTTATAAATTAATAGTACGTGAAGATGCTAAAATTGGTACAAAATTTGGTGATATTATTGCAACAGATATGGACAGTGGTATATTTGGTGAGATGACTTTTACACTTCGTGGATTTGGTGCTGATAAATTTAAAACTGATTCAAAACAAGGAGGTATTTGGGTTGCTAAAAATCTTGATTATGAAACACAAAGATCTTATTCATTAACAATGGAAGCAAAAGATGGTGGTGGAAAAGTATCAACTGTAAGTGTACTTATTGAACTAACTGATGTTAATGATAATCCTCCAATTTTTGAACAAAATGAATATTCAAGAACTGTAAGAGAAGGAGCAACTAGTTTTGATCCACAAATGTTTGTTAGAGCTACAGATATAGATGGTCCTACACATGGAAATGGAAAAGTAACTTATTCAATTAATCAACACAATGGTATATCTGAAGATGTTTTTAAAATTAATTCAGAAACTGGTGAAATAACAATGATTTTACCAGCAAAATCTGGAGATACAGAAAGAGGTATTTATGAATTAGATATCAGAGCAACTGATCATGGTTATCCTCCATTATATTCAGATGCTAAATTTTTTGTTCGTGTTGGTGTTCCGGGCAATCAAAAGCCAATATTTCGAGGTAATTACAAGAGTATACCAGGACCAAATAATTATCGAGCAAAATTACTAGAAAATGCAGAACCAGGAACAGAAGTAATTAAAGTCATTGCAAATGATCCAGATGGTAGAGATAGTTTATTACAATATTATATTGCATCAGGTGCTAAAGATAATTTTGTAATTGATTCAAATTCTGGAATAATAACAGTTTCACCTGATGCAACATTAGATTTAGAAACTGGTGGTGATAAATATGATGTTATTGTTTATGCAGTTGATTCAGGAACACCTGTTCGTGAAACTGCAACAACAACTGTTTCAGTAAATATACTTGATATTAATAATAAACCCCCTAAATTTAAATACTCAACATACTCAGTTTATGTTTCGGAAAGAGCTCCAATTGGAGAAATTGTTTTAAGAGTTTTGGCAATTGATCCAGATTCAGATGCAAATATTGAATACAGTATTATTGAACCAATAAATGCATCTGACAAAACTGGCGTTGCATTAAAAAACACAAATCCATATGATTATAAAACAGCATTTAAAATAAACTTAACAACAGGCTCAATTACTGTAAATAAAATATTAGATTATCAAGTTGCTGCTGTAATTATTTTAACTGTTCAAGCAAAAGATTTAAATGCATTTATTGATAAAGATAATCAAATAGATAAAGTTGAAGTTACAATTTATGTTCAAGCATTTAGTGATGATAATCCAATATTTTTAAATTCAGGATGGTCAGCTAATAATCCAACAATTCGAGTTACTGTTCCTGAAGAACAACCTCTTGGTACAACTGTTTTAATGTTATCAGCAAAAGAATCAAGTGGTCGTCCAGTACAAAGATTTGAATTAATACGTGAAGAAAATGATGAAGGTTATGTCAATGTCGGTGTACAAAGTGGAAATGTTGTATTAAGCAAACGACTTGATTACGAAACATTGAAAGATAAATTAATTAAATTTAAAGTACGTGCACTTTCTAGAGATTATGAAATAACTCGAAAAATGTCTGAAACAATTGTAATTGTAGAAATTGATGATATAAATGATAATAGTCCTGTTTTTGCTCAAAAAGATTATAAAATTTCAATATTAGAAAATTCAAAACCCTATACAATTGTATTAAATGTAAAAGCCACTGATATTGATAATTCTAATAATGAAGAAGAAACTAAACGAGGTTATGGTGAAGTAAGATACTCGTTAACTGGTGAAAATGCAAATTTATTTGAAATAAACTCAATCAATGGAACTATTTCAATAACCAAAGATGTTTTTCTTGATAGAGAACGTCAGTCTGTATTACGTTTTTATGTTATTGCATCAGATATGCCACAAGGTGGTGCAGAACAAAAAACAACAAGAGCTTTAGTTACTGTTGATGTTCTTGATGTTAATGACAATGCACCAAATTTTCCTCAAGAATCTTATACAGCAGTTATTCCTGAAAATGCACCACTTGGAGTAAGTGTTATAAATATATCAGCATCAGATCCTGATGAAGGAAAAGGAGGTCAAATACACTTTGATATTATCGATGAAGGTGAAGCAAATGGACTTTTTAAAATAAATCAGACAAGTGGTGAAATATTTTCAAATAAAAAATTAACTGGAAAAGGAAGAATTGAACCATATATGATGAGAGTAAGAGCACAAGATGGAGGTGAACCTATTCTTTATACTGATGTTTTATTGACACTATACATTGGTGATGTTGTTAGTAATGATGGTGTTCCACTATTTATTCGGCCAACTCTTGAAGAAATTGCATATATATCAGAAAATTCAACAATTGGAAGTCCAGTATTTCAAGTTGTTGCATCAGATCCAGATGATCCAAATCTTCCAAATGGAAAAATAACATTTAAATTTTTAGAAGATGGTAATTTTGGAAATGATGCAAGTTCATTTAAAATTAATGGAGAAACTGGTTTAATAACAACCCGAAAACTTTTAGATCGTGAAACAAAAGATAGCTATACTCTTATTTTAGTTGCCCAAGATCTTGGTGAGCCACCACAACAAGCATCTCGAGTACTTCAAGTTGTAATTAATGATATTGATGATCATAAACCTCATTTTAAAAGAAAACTTGATAGTCCTCCAGTAGAATTATTTGTAGAAGAAGAAGTAATGACAGGAACAAAAATTGGAATTATACAATCAATTGACGAAGACATTGGTGATAATGGAAAAATTGATTACGTAATTATTTATGGTAATGAAAAAGGCTTATTTGAAATTGAAAGACTCGAAAATAATTCAGCTGTTATAAAAACTTCAGGAAGAATTGATAGAGAAGTTTCTGATCGACATTTATTGACAGTAAAATGTTACAAGTATCCAGCAAAAAATACTGATATTGTTTTAAAGCCATATAATCGTCAAGATCCATCAGAAAGACAGGTGTTAGTTCGAGTTATTGATATTGATGATAATATGCCAAAATTTCGAAAAGATAATATAACTATTGGAGTTCGTTTGAATGTTCCAATCGATACAAATGTAATTACTTTAGAAGCATACGATGAAGATATAAGTGCTAATCCTATCAACTATATAATGGGAAAAGTATTTTTTACATCTCTTGCTGAATCAACTATGTTTAAAAGAGAAATACCATCTTATTTAGCATTAAATAATCAAACTGGTGAAATAAGAACAACTGGATCTATGGCTGGTTATGCTGATGGTTTTATGGAAATTCCAATAATTGCAAATAATACTCAAACACCAGACAGACAAACACATATGATTCTCAGAATATTTTTATTAAGAGACAGAGATATGTTAAAATTTGTATTTTCAAAACCACCAGTTGAAGTAAGAAAAACATTAGAAGACTTTGAAAAAGCCGTACAACAAGCATTATCACTACCAATAACAGTCAATGTTTATGATACACAATTTTATGCTAAAGATGATAATTCATTAGATTTTTCATCAACAAGTTCATGCTTTCAAATGGTTGGACGTGAAGCATATGATCTTGATGAAATGAAACACTATTAAGAGATCAAACAAATGAAGAATTAAAAAAAGTTTATCAACAATATCATGTTGAAAAAGTTCAACATTGTGCAACATTAGTTACACGTGCTGATGCATCAAAAACACAAAAATGGGTACTTTTTATTTCTGTATTTATTGGTATTGCTACAATTATTTCAAGCTGCACACTTTGCTGTATGCATTCAAAGTAAGATTTTTATAGTAATTAATTTATAATAATTTATTTCCTATATAAATACATTTAAATTTGTTATTTTTTTGTTATCCAAATAAAGGTATAAAAAAAAAGTTAAACATGCTAGATTGAGAGAACAAACAAGACCTCCATTGAGCTATGTATCATCAGGACCAGGAATGATAAATGCTCAATCACACACAACTTTAGGTACTCTTGGACCTGGTACAATTGTTACACTTGGACCTCATGATGGCTCATATGAATGGGGAGCTGATACAACACTATATCATCCAAGTACTTTATCAAGAGCGTGATTTAATTATATATTTGTTAATAATTATATTAAAAACTTTATATTTGGTGCTGAATAATTTTCAATATATTCGGCTTTTTTTTATAATAATTTATATTATTTTCAAGTAATTGAGTGATTTAAATTAAATTAAATTCTTGAAAAATATGTTACTGAATGAAGAATAATTTTGTATACTTTTAAAAAGTATAAAAAAGAAAAAATTATTCTCAAAAAAATTTGTATATTATATGTATAATTTATGGTAAATATTTATTTACCATTTAAATTGTTGCCAATTTTTTAGTAATTAAAAAAAAACATAATAATAATAATAATAATATTAAACTAATAAAGATATTTTATAGTAAAATAATTTCATTATTTTAATATTAAGAATAAATTATAATTAAAGACTGATTGATATATAATTTATTTAATTTTTTTTTATCTTTTTTGTGTTATTCTTTCTCATCGTATTATCACATTGAAAAGAAAAAAAAAATCTAACGCCACGTGACTTGAGTAGGAGTGATAATTTGTGGCAAAAATTATACTTGAAGAAAAAAAAAAAACTGTTCTATTTACAACACGTGCTGTGGATAAAAATACACAAATAGAACGATAAAAACGATAATGATATCTCAATTATACTTGAATAATAATACCAGTGAGGTGAATCTATTTCATTATATGTATAACACTTTGCCACGCGTTTAATATCGATTACAGAATAAAACTAACACCATGACGAATAAAATTATATGGCACGTGTTTAGCACTATTCAACCATGTAACATCACTTTTTGGTCACGTGTTGTACATATCGTTGCATAAAATATTTATTAACGTATGATTGATCAGCTATATAACAAATTATTAAATAATATATTATGAAAATAGATAATGAAAACAAAGCATGTGACAAATGTAGATTATCATAATTTTGTTTTTCAAATTTTTTTTTTTTATATATTAATATTCATAAATACGGTGAGAAAGTTTTGTATCATATAAAAAGAAAAAAAAAAAAAGTCTTTACAACTGAATAGATATATATATTTTCAATTCAAATACCATATGTAAAAAAAATAAAATAGTATAATTATTTTTATAATTAAAAAATTATACTATAAATTTGTTTTAAAAAAATTATTTTCAAGTATACATATATACACCCTTATTACTACTACTGTACATTTTTATTTTTTTATTTTATCCCTTTCTTTTACTGTATATTACTACACAATCATCCCCAATAGTCCCCAGAGACTTTTAACACAGTAAAAACCTTTCTATCAAAAAATAATGATCACTATCAATCTCGATCAAAAAATCCTCAAGTACCAATGACGCGTATCATCAAAGCTTTATATATATATTTCCCTTTCTCATTCTTCTAATTTACAGATATCTTATCAAAGACCTTTGAATAGACATGATGCATTTGTTGAACTAAATTTTATCTCATGATTCATCAACCAATAAATTAATTCCCTCGAGCGTACTATCGTCATTATATTTTATATATACCTATATTATTTTTTTTCCATTAAATTTTTATTATAATTTCATTTTACTTTTTTTAAATATAGAGTATTGCATTAAATAATATTTTATTTACATAGCTTATTTGATGATTTTTTAAATATTATTTTGACCTTTTATAAATTGAAAATGAAAACTCCCACCTGGTTATAATGTGCAATGATGCTCATAAACAAGTACATTTTTAGAACCATTCAATTATTGCAGATGCATCATCAACATTATCAACATGAATAACAACACTTATATAATAAGTGGAGCGTCAAAATGTATATATACCGGTTTGCAAGTTAAACAGTTGCCATAAAATAATACAAAGTAACAAAACATTTTTATAATCACGCGCCATTGCTCACTCCCTCTCTTTTTTTATATATATTATTTTTTTTTTTTCCCTTCAAGTATATTTTTTATTACTTTTACTTTTTTTTTTTTTTTTTTTTACTTTGAGAAATATAAATAAATAGTTTTCCCCTTTTTTTTTTTTTTTCATTTTAGTTTTAGGGATATATTCCCGATGGACTTTTTTTTTTCCTTTCTTCAAAATGACACACACGCACACAACAACACATACAAGAAAAAAAAAATAAAAAAAAATAATAATTTTAGCTCAAGGGGAATTACCTGCACATCCCCAATGCAATGGTCTAGTCTATTTAACAATTATTATTATTATTATTTTGTAAAACATTGTTGTTCCCTATTGGCAATGAATGATATATTCACTGTACCTTGGAACATGTCTTTACGGACCAACACCCAGGAATAATAAAATTGGCAAAAATACGAATGACACAGAGGGTGGAAAATTATATATATAAATGTATATATATTTTTAATCTTATTTTTTATATCATATACTGCCTAGTTATCCTAACAAGCTGTTAATACGTTTTTAAATCAAATATATTTGCAAGTATTTGCAAATGGAAATACTTTTTTTATATTTTTTTTTATTCTAAAAAATTAGATTAGATTAAATGACAATTAAAAAAGAAAAATAAAATTAATTTTTTATAATTAAAAAATTAATATTAATATAATGTTGATTTTAGCTATTATTTTGTTGAAAAAAAATTCAAAAATAATTTAATAATGAAAAAAAAAAATTCTCCATGAGTTAATAAAATAGAAATAACAATGTGTTTGATCAGCTGAAGACTCAATTGGATATAATGATTAAAATTTTATGATCAAATTACTGGAAGACTGAACATAATATTATTCAAATAAATTCAAAGAATATTAATAAGCTGTTTACTATTTTATATAATGTTGATAATCGGATAAACATATTTTTATTTTTGATATAAGTCATTTAAGATAAGTAAAATTTCCAGGTCAAAAAATACTCTGTTCAAGTGAGAAATTAAAAAAAAAATTTTTAATTATACATTTTTTGTTTTTTTTTTTTCAATTTTATTTTTTATTAAACAAAATTTAAAAAAAAAAAAAAAGATAATTTATTATAAATGTTTAAAGGGTCAAAACCACTATGAAAAATCAACTAACAAACTCATCGACCCCAAAATAAATGTATATACCACCACCGTCACGGATTTTGAAGGATTACACATCGATTACAAGGATTAATTTTTTAACTCTCAAACAACAACCCCGAATTATTGTTCATGTTTTAAAAAAATAAATAAAAAAAATTTATAAAATAAAAAATGAAGAGTAGAAAAAGATAAAAAAAAAATAAAAAATAAAAAAAAAAATATATATAGAACCCCTTTTTGCGGGTTACTCTATGGTTTTACAATCAGTCATCCATGATGTGACACAGTGAAGGGGTTGCTTTTACTTTTAAAAAGCCGGATTAAACCAGCAGGCACATCCTCCAACTCACATGACACGTTAAAATTTTTTATGTCAATTTTTTAAATCTTCAAATAATACACATAACCCAACACACATATTTATAAAATTTAAAATTATTTTTTTATATTATATATCTACTACCCTTTATTTATTTATTTTATTTTTTTTATTTTTTATAATTCTTGCTTATCATTGTTTACGTTATGCTTTAAACTATGTTACAAGAGTTGATTTAAAAAATTATATTTGACTCTAAAGATATTATAAATTACTGAAGAGTTAATTCTATTTAATGTTCAACAATGTAGAAGTAAAAAAATTAAGAAAAGAAAAGCTTATGAATGTCATTTGAATTATTCAAATAAATGAACAAAATATTTGTAATATTTATTATCAAGTCGAAAAATTATTTAAAAAATTAATGAACATCAATTACTAAATGCTCAACAATATGAAGAAATACAAACACAGAAATAAAGCCTTTTTTATTCAATGGTCTATCAATTATTATGAATTTACGTGATCAAAATTACTCAGCAACAATTTTAACCTGCCTAATTATTTTTTTTCCTATCAAAATGATAAGTCAATTTCTATATATATCGATTTGACTTGTTTGTTGTATATTTTTTTTAAAATGACAATTCGTAATTTTTTTTTTTTTTCAATTTGAATAAAACATAACACGGGTACCAGCAGAAAGTGTCAAAAAATATTTCAAGTACTAAAAATGTTTCTCCCGTCTTTCATTTAAGAATTTTTTATTTTTCAATTTTTTTTTTTTTTACAACAAACCAGCATGAATGATGATGTATAGATGCTGGAATAGCTTGAAGGGTGAATGGGCTCGATAAAGGGTTCTATTGTTGCACCTAACCCGTCAAATGCAAAAAAAAAAAAAGAAAAACTACCCTACTGAAATAATGCTGGGCCCCGTGGGCCTCGTAAAATATTGCTTCAGCTAAATATATATAACGGAAGTTGTTTTTTACCCTTCATTTATCTCTTGGTACCATTTAATTTTTTATTTTTTTTTTCATCATCAAACAACAACAACAACATTACATTAAAAATATTTTTTTCAACAATAATAATAACTCAAATAAAATATTTATAAAAAATATATATATAACTTTTATAGTTTTTTTTAACGTTAAAAATAAAAAATCATTAAATAAGTTGATAATAATAAAAGTCAGAATACAATGAACACCCACAATTAATAGTCCTTGAAATCAGATACTCTAACGTGAAAAAAAAATATATAAATATAATATAATATGCAAATTCATTTGGATATGGTTTTATAAATTCTCCATTAAAAAGTGTGCCCGTTCGTTCACTTATGTTTTTTTTTTTATTATTTTTTATTTCACCCCCTATACCTTTTGGGGTTGTTCAATATATACAAGAGGCAAGAAAATCAACAACAATAGATGACTCCAAGCCTACGCTCACCAATCAACAATGCAAAGTAATAATAATAATAAATAATAAAAAAAAAATAATAATAAAGTAGAATAATAATATTTAAATAAAAAAAAAAAAAAAACCGTGATAAATGGGCAAGCAAATATTGCTGATTTAACTACCAGGTGCATCATCATCAGTGTATATATATATATACAAATGAACACTGGAACTTCTTCGTTGAGTAAATAAATATTCGCCCTTTGTCGGTTTAAAAAATTTAATATGCCAAAGAGAATTGTCAATTATAATAAAAGGGGAGAATTATTTTTTTAAATCTATATATATAGTTTACTTATTTGACTGGTATATTTATTAATTTGACAAACCAATAATTTTTTTTTATATCAATACTTTTAAATGTCAAGTAATTTGAAAAACTAATTTTACGTAAAAAAAACATACATATATATATTTAAAACAAAGATTATATTGTTATCAAATGTATTGTTTTGTTTTTTTTTTTTTTTTTTCATTTTGTTTTAAAGTGAGAATCACGATTAAAAAGTGGTCTACGCAGACAGATTGAAGGGCGTGCTGAAATAAATCAGACTATTGTTTTGCATTTCTAAAAACAATTGTTGAAGACTTTTTTTTTTTCTTTTTGTTATTTGTCATTTGTCTGTATAAATTTTGTATTTTATTTGAGAGCAAAGTGACGGGTATTTTCATTAAGATATACCATTTCATTTACAGAATCCAACTTTACAATTAATTTTTAATATTTATATATTAAAATAAATATAATAATTATTTTTTATATACTAATTTTTATTATAAACTTTGAGCAAATAAATTAATGATAATTTTATAGTATAATTTTAGTAAATTGAGTGAAAAAAAAAAGGGTTGTAAATTATGTTTTACTGTGCTACTGCATATAATATTGGAATTTATGATCCATTAGTTTTATTCCCTCACCAACCAGACATGTTATCATTTTTATTATTTTTTTTTTTTGCAATTATTATCATTTTTATTATAAAAATTTTGATAACCTTATTACAACAAAAATATTATAATAAATTTATTTTTAATTTACTATTTTAGTATTTTATATTGATGGAAAATTTATTTGTTTAATATATCAAATGATTAATTATACATAAAATAATATATATATAAAACAAGAGCAAATTGCATATGTATCAACGAGAGATGAGGTATTGAAGATAAAATATAATTGCGCTGGCGCGGGTCAATAATCGCTGGGTGCACGTTGCTGGGGCGACGATAGTAAAGGCAGAAAAGTTTCTTTCTCGACAACCATGACTAACAGAAGGCCACAGGCATTCAAACTGAACAACCCAAGTCAAAATTAAGTGTCAAAAATATAAAATAATAATACTTTTAATAACAAAAAAAAATAATATTAATTACATTGTTAACAGGTAACAAAATTTTAAATTATTTTATTTATTTTTTTATTATTATTATTTTTTTTTTTTGTTAATTTATATTACAAGGGTAATTTATTTCCCTTTTTTTTTTTTTATTTTTACGAGGATGTTTGTGTCGAGATGATGATGATGATGATGATGATGATAATGATGATAAAGGTGGTAATTTATTTTAATCTAGGTAAAATATTATTTTTAACTTTGATTGAATTAACTTTATTGTCCTCGTTAAGTCATTAAATATATATATATATATATATTTTTTATTATTATTATTTTTATCATTTGATATACAAAGTATATATATAAATCAAAGTCATGTGTCCATCATCATAATTATATATATTAGCAGCAAGAAAATTATATTGTGAATAAAGTGACCTTAACTTTAATAAACGAAAACATTATTATTTTTAACTATAAAAATAATAATAATTAATTTTTTAATACAATTTTAACTTGAAAACAATTTACTGTTTAAATATATTACAAGTGTAATTTAACAATAAAAATTATCAAGTATTTTTTGCATATAAAATTAATATTATAATAAATTTTTATTTTAATTTTATTTCAGAGTTAAAGTGAGTTTATATATCTCTTTAAAATGAGGAAGAATAGTGCTAAAAAAAAAGAAACAAAAAGTTTAAATGATGTAATGATAAAACAACATCATCAACAACAACAACAACACCAACAACAACAACAACAACAACAACAACAACAACAAAAACAACATCAACTACATCAACATCAACAATTTCAACAACAACAACAGAAAAATATAAAAAAATGGAAATCAATATTTTCATCAATTAAGATTGATAAAATAAAAATAAAAATTGAAAATTTATTAAATATAAAATATGATGAAATATCATTTGATAAATTTGTTAATTATATGTATAAGCCAACTGATGCAGCAAGTCTTGGTGTTTGTCGAGCATTATTTGGTAAGTTAATTAAAATAATAAAATTTTATAAATAAAAAAAAATTTTTAAAAAATAAAAAACTCAAATAAAAATATTAATTAAAAAAATAGGATTGTGTATGGTACTTGATGTTGTTGAAGAACGTGGTCTAGCTGATATTGATCTTAAATGGGGTGATCCTTATGGTTGTCATTTTCCATTAATAAATGGTATGAAACCACCATCATTAGCATGGATGATTGTAATATATACAATAATGTGGATTGGTGCATTTGGTATAATGTTAGGTTTTTTTTTTAAATTATCATGTGGATTATTTGTAATACCATATTGGTATATAATTTTACTTGAAAAAAGTTATTGGAATAATCATACGTATCTTTATGGTTTAATTAGTTTATTATTATGGGGAACAAATGCAAATAATTATTTTTCAATTGATTCAAAATTAATAAATGATAAAAAAAAATATAATAATAGTAATAATAATAATAATAATGATACTGATAATGATAATGTACCATTATGGAATTATTTTATAATTAAATTTCAATTTTTTATACTTTATTTTATTGCTGGATTAAAAAAATCAAGTAAAGAATGGCTTGAAGGTTATTCAATGACAAATTTATCACAACATTGGGTATTTGATCCATTTAAATTATTTTTAACAAATGAACAAACTGATTATTTTATTGTTCATTGGTTTGGTTTTATATTTGATTTAACTGTTGGTTTTTGGATATTATTTGATAAAACAAGAGCACCAGCAATGTTTTTTTGTGCTTTATTTCATCTTATGAATTCACGTTTATTTAGTATTGGAATGTTTCCATATGTTTGTTTAGCAACAATGCCATTATTTTGTAATCCTGAATGGCCAAAAAAAATTAATATATATATCAAAGATATATTAAAATTTAATAAATTAACAAATATTTGTAAAATTAAAAAAAAATTAAATAATAATAATACATTATCAACATCAACATCAACAATTTATGATGAAAATTTATATCAAGAAAAAAAATGTGATGGTAGAATGTATGATAAAATACAAAAAGAATTAAAATATAAAAATGATAATAATAATTATTTAAAACCAATAATACCATGGTTACCAAGACCAGAAGGTTATACTATAAAAAAAATTGATAAACCAACATATAAACAAAAATTTGTTGTTGTATTATTATTATTTTATATTGGTATACAATTTTTTTTACCATATTCACATTTTATAACAAAAGGTTATAATAATTGGACACCAGGTTTATATGGTTATTCATGGGATATGATGCTACATTCATGGGATCCAATATTAATTGTTGTACGTGTACATGATAATAAAAATAATGAAGATCATTTTATTGATTCACAAGCATGGGTACCAAATGATCGTTGGACAAGACACGGTGATATGGTTATACAATATGGACAATGTTTAAAAAAAAATATATTACGTAAAAAAAATGAAACAATAAAATATAATAATAAAAAAATAACATCATCAGCAACAACAACAAAAACAATTGATAAATGGAATAAAATATCATCAAATATAAGTATATATGTTGATATTAGATATTCATTAAATGGAAGATTTCAACAACGTATATTTGATCCAACAATTGATATATTAAAAGTTAATTGGAATCCATTTAAAAAAATTAATTTTTTAATGCCATTATTAACACAATTTAATTCATATAGAAAAAAAATGAATGAAATAACAAAACATGTTTATTCATGGTCAAATTATACTGATGTTATATTTGTTGCTGATTATCCTGGTACTAAATTTGAAAATTTTTTTAATAAAGAATTTTCAAATGTATCATTAAGTGTATTAACTGGTGAAATAACATATTCAGAAGAATCATGGAATGATAAAATAACTGTTAATAAAAATCAACATGTTATTGTTGCAACTGATAAATTACATTATATTACAACAACAAGTGCTTATCCAGCTTGTTATATGTATACATATACAAATAGAACAAAAGAAGAATTAGAATTAAATGGGTAAATTTATATTTATAATAATAATATTATTAATTTTTTTAATTTATTATTTGTTAATTAATTATTTTTTATTTTTTATTTTTAGAACAACTGAATTACCAAAAAAAAGTACTGGTTTACCATTATTAAAAGAATTAAAATATAGAATAAAAAATTGGTGGCAGGCACTTGGCCAAATTGCAAATGCCTTTCTACATCTTTTTTACGATGTACCAATGATGAGACGTGTACCAAAAACTCCAAACTACCATGACAATTACTAAATATATATTCATTTATCCTCATTTATCGACCAAAACAGTATTTTTTACACACCACACATGTAGCATCATCGCTGTGATTTATTTTTAAATAAATAAAATAAAAAACTAATTTTTAAGTAAAGTCTGCGTGGTTGGTGCTTGTCATATTATATATTTATTTATTTGTCAATTAATTCATATTAATAATAATATATGTATACTTTATACGCGTTGTAGAGAAATATATGTGAAAAAAAAATAAATAAATAATATTTGAATTTTTTTTTTCAATCATAATTAGTAAAAAAAAAAAAAAAAATGCTGTTATTTTAGGTGATAAACAATCATGTCTTGAATATTATATAACAAATAAAAATCATACGATATTATTATCAATAAAAAAAAAACAATAATCAATTAATTAAAGATAATTAAATGAATGTTTTTTTTTGTTTTGTTTGTTTATTCTATTTCATTATTTTTTTTTTCTAAAATAATAATTGGACCCACTTGTAGTGAATGATAAAAAATAATTATCAATATGTTATATATTTTTTTGAGACAACCATTTGACAAAAAAGATAACGGAAATTCAAGCACAACTCTCTCACATGGTTTTATTTAAATAGAGTAAGTGGTGAATACACAACAAGAGGAGGGCTTTTACTATCCCAGTCAATTGCAATCACTAGTATCATACAGACGGATGTAAACGTTTCATTAGTTTTACTTTAGTAACAACAATGACAAGGAAATGATAAATACGATTAAATAAATTTTTTTTTAGACAACGAAAATTATCATCATCATCTTCATCATCATCATCATATATTATTATTTGTACTTGAAATATTTTTATTACAAGTGTCATAAAGTTATAAATAGAGATTAGATATTATATTTTTTTTTTTTTTTTTATTTTACTATTATTATTAAATAAAAGTTTAACATAAAAAATTTAAAAATTAAAAAACATTTTTTTAAAATGTCAAAACAAAATAATGATGAAGAAAAACCTTCATCATCATCATCAACAACAGCATTACCACCAGATAATTTGTTAATGGCACTTGATGAACTTAGTGATGGATCAAAATTTTTATGGATTGTTTTTTGTTTAACTTCAACTTCAATTATCTTTAATGGAATGCAATCAATATCTTATGTTTTTACAACTGAGGTATGTTGTTTATTATTTATATAAAAAATATATTTAAATAAATAAATAAAAAATAATATAAAAATAATAAAATTTAATTAAAAAAAGATACCACCACACTGGTGTGCAATACCTGATTTAGTATCAGCAAATTGGACACAAGAACAAATAAAAAATATATCATCAAAAGATAAATGCAACAAGTACAACTATGACTATGAATATCTAAGTCAGTTGGGTTATGAAGCAGCACTTAACTATGTTAAACGTCTTGGCAAACGTCCAAATTCATCAAGTTGTGATTCATTTAGTTATGGTAACATTGGTAGTTCTTCAATAGTTGTTGAAGTATGTCATTTATAATATTAATAATAATAATTATTATTATAAATTAAATATATTATTTATTATTTAAATTTTCAAGTGGGATTTAGTATGTGACAGAGCAACTGATAGAGCAAATACTTATATGGCATTTTCATTGGGTAAATTATTAGGTGCAGCAATATTTGGTGTTATTGCTGATAAATATGGAAGAAAACCAGCACTTGTTATTGGAATAATAATGCAAATAATATCAGGACCATTAAGTGCAATTGTTCCTTGGTTTTGGGGATATATGTTTTTACGTATGGTTACTGGAATAAGTTTATCAGCTATTGCATATCCAGCATTGACAATGTGTAAATAAATAAATATAATTTATTATAATAATAATAATAATTTATTTATTTATAGGTATATATTTATTTTTTTTAATTAAATTATATTTATTTTTATTTAGTAACAGAAGCAAGTGGTAGTCGTCATAGACAATGGCTTGGAATAGCATTTAATATTGGTTTTCCAGTTGGTATAATAATACTATCTGGTATTGCAATATTTTTTTATAGTTGGAGACAATTACAAATGACAATATCAATAACAACTTTAATATTATTATTTCATGCATGGTATATGCCTGAATCACCAAGATGGTTAATATCACAAAATCGTCGTAATGAAGCTGAAAAAATTGTTACAAAATTTTATGGTCCACTTGAAGTAACAACAACAATACCAATGATTGAAACAAATCATGATGACGATGATAATAATAAAAATAATTTAAAAAATAATATTGGATTATTAAAAGATACATTTGTTAAAAATAAATTAATGGGTTTTACAATTATATATACAAATTCTGAATTAAGAAGTCGACTATTTATCATGTGGATATCTTGGTTTACATCATCAATATCATACTGGGCTTTAGGTATGATTTATATATTTAAAAATTTAAAAAAAAAAAACCATAATTTTGATATATAATCTAATCAAACAAATAATAAATTATTTGTTGACTTTTTTTTTCCTAATGTCAATAATAAATTTTGGTTAATGAACTAAAGTTGATATATATATATATATACTGTCATAATACTGTCATAATTAATACAATCTGACTGGTTCATGGTTACACTCTCAATGTCATTTGATACTTTTATCGACACAATTGACCCCACTGACGTGTATAACAATATCATATATCAAACTTGTTACATGTATTACTTGTACTTGTTTTATAAATTAAACAAATAATAATACCACAAAAACAAAAATAATCACTTGATGTACATTGAAACAATCAACTTGTTGTTTATGTTGTGATTGAGTGATAAAAAATACTTATATCAACAGTTAGAGTCTTTCACCCACCCACTTAATTTAATTTAAAAAAAATATTGTTTTAATAATTTGTTTTTGTTTTTCTAGCTTTGAATGCTGATAATTTTACTCAAGATCGTCGTATTTATGTTTTGGTAATGGCATTTACAGAAATTCCAGCTTATATACTTCCTTCAATAATGTTAATGTTTATGGGAAGACGTCAAGCTTGTGCATTGTTATATTTAATTGGGGCAATATGTTTATTATGTATATTGGGAATTTCAAAAACAAATAATAATGCAATAATGGCTGTTGCTGTTACTGGACGTTTTTGTTTAGCAGCTGTTTATGGAATTATTATATTATATACATCAGAATTATTTCCAACAGTTGTTAGAAATTCAGCAGTTGGTACAACATCAGTATTAGCACAAGTTGGTACTGTTTCAGCACCTTATATTGCTGATCTTTTAGGAGAAATTGCATGGTGGGCACCAAGTACTATTTGTGGTACATTAGCACTTGTTGCTGGATTATCATCATTAGCATTGCCTGAAACGCGAGGTCGACCTTTGGCTGATACAGTTGAAGAAGAAACTGCACCAGATAGGGAGGGAGTATCATTTCGTAAATGTTGCTAGTATTGTTGATGTATTTTTAATGTCAGTGACATTGTTTTTTTTTTATCGAATATCAATATTATTAATTAAGAACAAAAAAAATGTAAATTTTTATGATAAATTAAACAATACAAAATACTTTGTGTTGTTTGGCTAATAAATTTAATAAAAAAAAAAAAAAGAAAAGATAAAGCTGTAAAAAAATTACATATATATATCCTAATTACCCCCCAATCTTTATACCATATTATTTCAAATTAAATTAAAAGAATAAAAATAACTCACCATTTGATAATGATGTCTAGATGTTTTGAAATAGCCCAAAGAGTTAACTCATTTGGTGTCCAGCAGATCCAAACAAAAATATACCACTAACACAAACACTGACTCTAATACTTTTACTTTTAAAATCATTCAAAAATACTTTGTTTTACCAATTCAATTTAAACACTTTAAACAAAACTACATAACACAAACAAACATACATACATACCACGAACACAATCACTAACTACTACTATTACTTTTAAAGTCATTTACAAAAATGTTAATTTATCATACTTAGCCTCATCAATTTAATTTTAATAACACGAACCAAAACTTCACATAATCTGTAAAAATTAATGAAAAGAATTTAATTTATAATGCAAGTTAATAATTGTTTATAAAAATCTCAATAATAAATTGTCTGTTGATCCAAATTATTCAAGCAAATTCAATAATTTTATTAAAACCAACTTACCATTTTAGAGTGTATTACTTGATTTTGGTTGACAAGCTTATTGTTAGTACATCTAATTCATTTTTAGAGTGATGAATTAGATGCTACTATCACTAGGTGACATGTTATATCAACTTGTTGTTGAATTTAACATGTTGGATTTGTGTTCAATATCAACAAGTTAATTGGAACCTAAACAACAAAGAATAATAATTATAAATATTATGTAGGTATACATAGCATGACAGCATTATTATCAATCATTAAATTATTATAATGTATTAATAATTATTATTATTGAATAATAATGACAATAATTATCATAATACTTGGCAGATAATCATTGCTCTCATTATTTTTTTAAGTCAAAAATTTATGTCAAATATTGTTTTTAGAAAAATAAAAAAATGATGAATAAATGAACAAACATATTAACAATAATTATTACCTTCGTTTTTATCCTTGAATAATGTTTAATAATCATCTCGTTGAACTTTTTTTTTCATTTTTATTGCTTCATTTATGATGAAGCTTGGGTTCATATTATGTCTTTGTTGTAATCTAAAAATTAAAAAATTAATAATAATTATTACATTGTAAATGTTGTTAAAATTAAATAAATCATTTGTCAACATAAAAACACAAAAATACTGGACTAGATGAGTATTTTATATTTAACAACCAAAATAAATTATAAATTATCCAAAAAAATTTAGAGGTTAGGTTACCGTGCATGAAAAAAAATTGGATTAATTACAATTTAATTTGTTTGTTATCATGATAATTAATATGAATAATTGTTTTAATAATTATTTAAGACCTGTTGAATGCAAAAAAATTTTATAAAATGATATATGTATACTTACATGGTCATTTTTGTCAGCGTTATTTTGTCGACAATGAAACTTGTCAATATCTATTGTTTAACATGAAATTATGTAAGATAAATACACTCAATAGATTCCCACGAATTTATTTATCAATATATGCACAAATTAATAATTATTCAGCAATAAAAGTATTTCTAAAACTAAATAAAAGACGACTTTTGTGACGGACGTTGCCAGACAAAGCCAGACTAAAAGTTAACCAAGCCGCCGTCAGAGGCCACTACTATTTTTTATTTTAAAAAAAAGTTACTAGATGGCATTTTATAAAATTAATAATAAATAATAAATAAATATTTATCAATAGTAATTGTATTATTATTATTATTATAAAACAATAATAAAATAATAACAATAAAAATTATCATTAATTTATTAATTAATATTTAAACAAAAAGTGTCACCTAGTGGCATTTATTTGTACAATATTCTGGGGGAAATATTATTAATTATTAATAAATATTTTTATAAATTAATAATAATTAAAATAATTGTCAAAAATTAAAATAACAATAATAATAATTATTATTTCTCGACTTTTTGTTCAATGACACATTTATATTAAAAATACGTTTCAGTGAAAAAAAAATAAATAAATTTGGTAAGAAACTGACACACACACACAAAAATAATTTATAATAAACATATTAATAATAACAACAATAAATATAAAAAAATAATAATAATAAAAGTTGCATATCCACAGAAACAGTTTTTGTAAAATTCAAAATGTATACTCAAACAAGACAAGAAAAGAACCAAAATATATAGTTTTGATTTTTAAAAATGACACAACAAAGGCATCTGATAAGCTTATATTAGACGATCCAATTATTTGATTGAACAATAACTTGATGTGGTTCCTCACAACTCCTTACACTGCTATGTCTAAAAAAAAAAAAATATATCAGATAATAAGCTTTAAATAATAAACATAAATATATAAACAATAAATCAATAATTGTTGTTAAATTAAATTATTGTAGTTCTTTTAAAACTACATGATGATCTAGATCAGTAACATATTCAGTAAGATTGTACTGATTTAAAAATACATTATAATATTATTTAAAATTCAAATTTAGAATCACAAGATAATTATTCAAAAAATATAAATAATCAATTTTAAAAAACCAATTAAACAAGTTATTAAATTTTGAAAAATATTTTATGTATAATTTTTATTAACAATTAAATATGTAAATTTTGTTAATATATATACTTTTTGATATATAATAAATTTAAATCAATTTATCAGTAATTGCAAATTTCTTTGTTTTTTTACAACTAATAATATTATTATTTTTTTTAAATAATTATTAAATTTTTATTATCTTAAATACCTAATTATTTTTGTCTATTAACCACATAAATAATATTAATAAAAATGATAAGATGTAAATAGTAAACATGTAAAAATAAAAATTGAAAAAAAAAAATTAAATAAAAAACATTACGACAATAATTTTTGTACAATAATTATTTTATGTTTTTTTTTTTTTCTCCTTTTTAAATAATGAACACACCACTTCTTAAACTTCATTGTTTTTTTTTCTTAATAATTAAATGTATGTTTGATTTTTTTATTCTACGACTTAGCATGTTATATAAATCTTAAAATAATTAAAAAGAAAAAAAAAAAACTAATATCATTAATATATTTAATATATATTTATATCTTATTGTACATTTATTAATTTTTTATCATTATTTTATTTTTCCTAGCCTTAATATATAATTATCATTTCAATAAATCTTCCTGGATCTCATTTATGCACATATATTTAAAAGCACATTTTTTCTTTTTTTTCTTTATAAGTATATTCACAATTATATATATATATATATAATATATATTATTTTTAACATAAATTTTTTTTTTTTCTAATAGAAATTTTCATCACTACACACTGAATAATTTCATTTTTTTTTTTTTTTAATATTATCTATTATGATGTCAAATCAAAAAAAAAAAAAAAAAATTACTTTAATTAAAAATGAATTCAACATACATTAATAATGACTGAATGAATATATTTGAAAAAAAAAAAAAAAAAAAAAAAATCATGTAGTAAATATTTTGATGTGAATCAAATTCAAGTTATTTAGTTTAAAAATAATTATTTTTTCTTATTGAATATTATCAATTAGCATACTTGATAAATAAACAGTGCTTATTTGGATTAACTTATTGAATTTTGTTAAATAAATGAGAAAAGATTATTTGTTATAATTTGCTATGTATTTGTTGCATCAACTTTTTGAGCATGTTCAATTATTTCCTTAAAACATCTACCAAATTCTTCAATAATCAGTCTTTCTGATGTTTCTCTATCAAACATACTACGTTCAGCTTCTTCAGCTTGTGCTAATAAACATTGACATGTTATATCAACAACTTTATCAGTCATAAAATTAAAAGGTTGTCTTGGTCCAGTATTTGAAACAGCTGCTTGTCTAAATGCTGCTGGAAATTGTTTCATTCTTGCATTATCAATCATAATTTGTGTTGTTCTAATTTCATTAATATCAATAGCATCTTTTGATCCTTTATCATCTGATAATACTGGATCTTCAACATTTCGACATCCTATACACTTACAATTTGCTGAACATGCTATTTTAGCCTGTAATTTAATTAATAATTAAATTAATTTTTTAATAATTGACAAAAAATTGAAATAAAATAAAAACAAAATATAAATTATATTAATTACCTCATAACATTCACAATAATTTTTTAAACAGCCAGATCGTTTACAATTACATCCTTTATGATGTCTACGTATATCATCACCACTTTCACGTGCTTTACCAACTTTTGGACGAAAAGCATTTGGATTTCTTTCGAGACATAATTTTATTGCTTTTTGTCGTTCTTCTTCATTTGGCAAATTATTTGAACAATTTGTACAATTACATGAATGACAAAATTCACCATTTGCAAAACAATCACAATATCTAAAAATAAACATTTTTATAAAATATTATTATTTATTTATTTTTTAATTTATTCATTTAATTATATTATATTATACGATGAAAAAACGCTCTAGAAGGCAGTTCGACTGTCTTTTCTTTTATTTATTTTTATTTTAATAACAATATTCAAAACATTTTTTTGAGTCAATATTTTTATCAAAATAAAAAAAATAAAATAAACAAAACAATTGATAGTTTATTCAAAAATAGAATAAGTAAGTGATATTATTATTATTATTATTATTATTATTATTATTATTAATGATTTTTTACTTACAATTTGAGACATCCTGATTTTGTACAGTTGCATGGTTTTCTTTGTCTAACACCATTTGAATCAACCGGTGATGATGGTGTTCTTGATGATTTTTGTGTTGGTGTTGTTGTCGGTGTTGTTGTTGGTGTTGGCGTTGATGTTGATGTTGGTACTGATGTTGGTGTTGGTGTTACTGGTGCTGGTGCTGGTATTGATGTTTGTGATGATTCAGATGTTGTTGATATATTTCCAGCAAGTGATGAACTTGATGAATTTTTTGGTGATAATGTTTTAAAAACATTTGTTGCTGTTGCTGTTGTTGCTGTTGTTGATTTTATTGGATCTAACAAATCTCTAGGTGGTGGTGTAAATTTTTTAGTTTGAACGTGTCTATATGGATAAGCTGGATTATTTAATTGTTGTTGTTGTTGCTGCTGTTGCTGTTGCTGATGATGATGATGTTGTTGTTGTTGTTGTTGTTGTTGTTGTTGTTGCATAAAACCAGAAGATAAAACAACAATATTACCAACATTTGCATTTGTTGATAAAATTGCTTGACCAGATGTTAATTGACTAATACGAGATGCTGGTATACCAATTGCATTTTTATTTGCTCCAGTAACCACTGATGATGCTGGTATTAATATTCTTTGAGCTGTTTTTGGTGCAACTGTTCTTAATTGTTGTTGATTTGATGAATTTATTGGTACAACTTTAACAAGTTGTTGTGGTACACATGCCATTCTTTGTGTAACACCCATTGTATGCATTGGTTGTGTTTTTGATTTACCAAGAGTCATAACATTACTTGTATTTGGTGATGATGCTGATGAATTAACAATTCTAACTAATTGTACTCCTTTACCACCAGATATTTGATGTAATTGATGTACTTGATTTGAATTTATAATATTCTGATTTGATGGTATTCTTATAACTTGACCACTTCCAAATACTGTTCCTGGTTTTAATGAACTCTGTAATAATTAAATAAAAAATTTTTAAATATACATATATTTAAATAAATAAATTATTATTAATAATTTTTACCTGTCTTATAAGAACTTTTTGTGGATTTTGTTGTGAAGAATTTTTTGATGTTGTATATTGCATTTGTTGTGAATTTGATATATTTGTTGGTCTTACTTGTGTTGTCATAATTGGTGCTGGTAATATTTTAGTTGGTAATGATTTTCCTGATATAACTGATAATTTTGGTGGTTGTTGATTTATTGTTGATTGTCCAATTTTATTACCATATAAATTATGTGATTTTTGTGATGTCATTGGCATAATATTTTGAACTTTTGAAACTGTTTGTAATTGTTTTTGTTGTGATTGTTGGTGAACAACAAAATTCATTTGTGATTGATTACTAGATATTGATTTTGTTGAATTTGTATTATCATTACCACTTGATGCTGTATAATATTTTATTGTTTGTTGTTGTTGTTGTTGTTGTTGTTGTTGTTGTTGATGATGATGATGATGATGATGTTGATGTTGATTATCTTTATGACTAATTGATGGAATATATACTTCTTGTCCTTGTTGATTTCCACTACTTATTACCATTTTAGTATATATATTACGATTTTGTTGTTGATTTTTATTTTGTATTGGTCTTTTAATTGTATTTGACATTATTCTTCTATTTTGTATATTACTAGATGTTAAATTACGACTTAAATTTTTTGAATGATGAGATTTAGCAGATTTAGCTGATCGTAAATGTATAATACTACCATCAGATGATTTTGCTGTTATTATTGATTGTGCAAATGATTGTAATTTACTTGCTGGTGTACCAGCTGGATGTGCTATTTTTAAATATTGTCCACTAGGTACAATCATAAATGATTGACCTTGAGATGTTTGTGTTGGACTTGGTTTTACCTTAAATAAAAAATAAATAATAAATAATTTAAACTATTAGATACTTGTTATAAAAAAAATTTTTAAAAAATAAAAATATTAAATACATACAGTTATATTTGAAGTTGATGACAATTTTTGAAGTGATGGTTTTGTTGGAAATACTAAATTTTGATTACTTGCAGATGAATATGTTTTAAGTGGTGGTGTTGTTGTTGTTGTTGTTGATGTTATTGTTTCATCAATTTCTAACTCTTCTAATTCTTCTATTTCTTCTTCTTCTTCTATTAATTCCTCACATATTTCAGACATTTCTACATCATCTGGTTCTTCATTTGCTTCCATTTCAGCCTCAAGTTCAGGATCAAGTGCAGCCTCAAGTTCATCTGTTTCAGAATCAAGTTCTTGATCATCAATAATATTTTCAATGTTATATTCATGCTCAATTCCTTCATCACTTTCTCGTTGAAGTTGTTGTATAATATCATGTTCATGTTCTTCATCAGCATCATTATCAATACGTTCTATTATTTGATTATCTGATTTTTCCATAATTGTATCTTCTGTTGTCATAACTTCTTCATTTGTACAATCTAAATCTTGATAATCAAATTCTTCAAATTGATTTGTTGTAAAATCATCAGATGATTGAGACATACCATATTCATTTATGTCATGTTCATCAGTAATTAATGATTCAGTTAAATGAGGTGTTGGTGAATCAGACATTTTGTAACAATTAAATTTAAAAAAAATTTATAATAATAATATGTTGAAAAAAAAATCTGAAACAAATCAAATAAAAACAAAATTAGTAATATGTACATTTTTTTTTAAAAATATTTTGAGGTTATTGGTCAATATTTAATATTTTTTTTTTTAACAAATATATTCAATATAATTAAAATAAATTAAAAAAAAATTGTATAAAATTAATATTTAAAAATACAAAAAAAATTATAAAAAATTAAAAAATATTATTACGATGATTTGCCTTGACCCCCTCAAGCGTAATTATTGTGCCATCAAAAATAAAGTCATCCATTGGGCCTAAATTTAAAAATTCAAAAATTCAAAAAAAATATAAAAAAATTTAATAAATTTATATCAAACCTATATTAATTTATAAATAAAAATTTTTAATTTATCAATACATTATTAAACAATGACACTAACAACAATGAATATATATAGTAAATTAAAAAACACAATAAACATAAAAAATTCGTTGTCAATCTGATGTTGCCCATTAGCGCCATTTATTATTGGAACGCGCCATTTTCCCACGAAAATAAAAAAAAAAAAATAAAAAATAAAATATTTTGGAGCCAAAAATAAAATAATAAACATAAATTTTATAAATAAATAAATTTAAATAACAAATATAATTAATAATCATTTAATAAATAAACTTATTAATTATTATAACATAATAAATAACAACATAAATTAATTTATTATTAATTTATTTAACAAATATTAGTAAACTTAACCTCAAAATTTTAAGATTCATAATATATATATATATGGATTGTTAAATTTTGCTAACTCGGGGCGTGCCAATTCAAACATTTATAATAAATTATTAATTAATATTTGTTATATATAATAATGTTATAAATCCATTACAATGACTTATTATAATATTATTATCAAGTAAATAAAACAAACCTCAATTGAACAAAAATATTTATATTTATAAATTTGTTTAAAATCACGCGCCCACCATTGCTAACTCAGTGCCTGCGCGCCACACTGGTAAACATCAGTCACACAAAAAAAAAAAAATAATATTATTCTAACACTGTTTTGGATTTTGACAAACAATATATTATCTCAACATTTAGTTTATTAACACGTATCAATTAACACTATTACAATTATTATTAATAATATTGTTTAAGACAATAATTATTAATTAATTTTTATTATGAAGCTTTACAACAACACCAATTATCGAATGTTTCCGCGCACTTCTAAATTTTCGATTTCACCATATTTTTTTTTCATGTCCGCGGCTAAAAACACGTCAGCCTATTAGCGCCCTCTTGGATTCACAATCAAACTTACCAAAATTGACACATAATATTTTTATAATATTTTTTTTTTTCTTACACCCAAATGTTATTTATTTTTTAGCTATTATATGAATTATTGTTAATATATCAAATTAATATATATTAATTATACTTTATTATTAATTTATTTAATTTTTTTTATATTATTTATATGTTTTTTTATTGATATTAATTAGTTGTAATTGATTTAGGTTCAGAATTTGGACGCTGTTCTCGCGGGAAACGGAAAAAAAACAATATGGAAGAAGATGAAATTATTATTATTTTTTTTTTTATTCTGTCAGGTATGGTTGGGTATTATTTATCGAAAAATTTTATCAAGGTCGATTTTTCATTTCGATATATATCGAAATGCAATTGTTTAATGTTTTTTTTAAACAAAAAAAATAATTATAATTAATTTATTAAATAGAAAATTAAATGAATATTTATGTTATTGATTTATTATTAAAATCAATTCAACTGATGATTATTATTATTTATATAAAAAAATATTTTCAATTTTAGTTTTGAATTGTTTTTGTTTTTTTTTTTGTATCAAGGATTAATTGTTTTTTTTTTTTATTTATCATATAATGTCAATTATTATTATGTTAATTAATTATTATTTACCTTGTTTGAATTTATTGAATAATTATTGGAATGTAACGTCATTTCAATAAACATTCAAATATTGATAATTGTTGTTATTATTATTATTATAAATTTGTTTTTTTTTTTTTGTTTGTCCTTGTATTGTGCTGCCATCTCGTTAATTATTGTTTTTTTTCTCCTACTCTCTTTCTCTCTCTCTCTTTGTTATTTGTGTTGAATGGTGTAATTTTCATACATCATCCTGAGAAAAAAAAATAAAATAAAACAAGAACATATATAAAAAGGCTGAAAGATAAATAAATAGTATAAATAATTTAATAAAAATGGTGACCGTGGCTTACGTTCGCCAACAATTAACAAATTTACAACATTCTGGTGGATCTCATAAAGATCAAGCTGAAAAGTAAGTTTGATATTTATTATTGTAAATTCATTGATTAATTGAATATTGTTATATTAATTTACTGTCAATCACAGATACCGGACTATTTTAGAAGAAATATTAGCATCACCTGATGAACTTGTTGAAACACTAAAAGTTCTCATTGAAGCAAGTAAGTTAATATTAATAAAACAAACAACTATTTTATATTTAACAATATTTTTTTATTATTATAAAAATTGAATAATTAAATCAAAGTATAACCTTAAATAAAATTGTGTATGTATATGCTATATATATAATTTTTTTTTTTACAGTTGTTAATGAAAATGTTAGCCTGGTAATATCAAGACAAGTATTGACTGATGTCAGTCTTAAATTAAATCATCTTCCTGATGAAATATCAAAAGCTGTTTCTCATTATACACTAGAAAAGGTATTTGACTGGTAAATTTATATTATCAATTATCATAAATATACTTATAAATAATTTTATTATTATTTATTTTATAATTTTACAGGTACAACCTAGAGTAATTTCATTTGAAGAACAAGTAGCAACTATTAGACAGCATTTAGCTGATATTTATGAAAGAAATCAAGTATGGAAAGAAGCTGCTAATGTTCTTGTAGGAATACCTTTGGAAACTGGACAAAAGTAAATAAAATACTTATATATTTATTTTTATAATCTTTATAAACTTTTACCATTTTTAGAAAAATAAACAATAAACTATGTTTTTCTTTTTAGACAATATCCATCTGATTACAAACTTGAAACATACCTTAAAATAGCAAGATTGTATTTGGAGGATGATGATCCAATTCAAGCTGAAGCATTTATAAATCGTGCATCATTACTACAAGCTGAATCAAAACAAGAAAATTTACAAGTATATTATAAAGTTTGTTATGCAAGAGTACTTGATTATCGAAGAAAATTCATTGAAGCTGCACAAAGATATAATGAATTATCATACAGATCAATTATTCATGAAGATGAACGAATGACTGCACTTCGTAATGCTTTGATTTGTACAATTCTTGCATCAGCTGGTAATTAATTAATAATATTTATTATTAATTTAATTTATTATATCAAAAATAATTGATAAAATTTTGGGTTTTTTTTTCAGGGCAACAAAGAAGTAGAATGTTAGCAACACTTTTTAAAGATGAACGTTGTCAGCAATTACCAGCTTATTCAATACTTGAAAAAATGTATTTGGATAGAATTATTCGTCGTTCAGAACTACAAGAATTTGAAGCACTTCTTCAACCACATCAAAAAGCTTGTACAACTGATGGACTTGGTTCAACAATTCTTGATCGTGCTGTTATTGAACATAATTTACTTTCAGCAAGTAAATTATATAATAATATTGCCTTTGAAGAACTTGGTGCATTATTAGAAATTCCACCAGCTAATGGTGAAAAAATTGCCAGTCAAATGATTGTTGAGGGTCGTATGAATGGATACATTGATCAAATTGATTCAATTGTTCATTTTGAAAGTAAGATTACTTTTTTTTTTTTGTTCATCATCAGTATGTACTTGATATTGACATTTAATTTTTTTTCTTTTTTGTTTACAGCCAGAGAAATGTTACCCACATGGGACAAACAAATTCAATCACTTTGTTACCAAGTTAATCAAATTATTGAAAAAATTGCTCAAGCTGAACCAGACTGGGTGTCAAAGAAATTTGAAGAAAATAAATTGGTTAATTAATTAGCAAAACAAATAAACTTTTTTGTAAAAAAAGCAAAAACAAAAAAAAAAAAAAACTAAGCAACAACGAACAAAGCTTAATTTTTAATCAGTGCCTGTTCGTTGATAATATTCATTAATAATTTTTCACGCATTTTTAATGAAATTAAAAAAAAAAACAAAAAGAAAGAAAAAAAAAATTAAAAATTTATTGTAAGCTTTTGTTTTTCTTTCAATGTAAATAAAACATTATCCATAATACTTTTCGTAACAATCATTTTTTCATAATTTTATTCCATCAACTGGTCCAAGTTGCTCTACATTAATACATTTTAATAATGATTATTAACTTTTTTATTTTAATTGAATATTAGATTATATTTAACAAATTATTTTGAAAAATATTTAATCAACAAAAGAAAAAGCTTAATGTAATCGAATGAAAAGAAATATTACAACAATTACAGATAAGTATTCCTAATCATTCATTTAGTGTTTTATATATTGTTATTTATTAATGAATGAAGAAAAAAGAGTCAACACGAGTACTTATGATAGATCAAGGTAAAAGAAAAAAAGTAAATATTATTGCAATTTTTTAAATAATCATATTGTTAATAAAAATACTCGTAAATTAATTTTACTTATAGATTAATTAAAAATCATGACAGATCATTTTTATTAATATTTTATTTCAAAATTGCAAGTTGATTTATCCTGCAAGCTGAACACCAGTTAAACTGAATTATTAATTTTTTTTTTCGATTAAAAATTAATGTGTTTATCCAATAAAATTTCGTGTCACTTGATTAATTTATTTATCCAATAAATTAATGATTTAACTAACTTTCTAAGTGCACAATTATATCATCATGGTGATATGATTTTATGTTCACCAAAGTTTTTATATTTAAATAATAATTATTCGAGAACAACATGATGATTTATGATTAATTTTTTTAATTCATTTTTTTTTCGCTTTATTATTAATTGATATTATTTTTTGTTTTTTTTTTTTTTAATTTAATTTTTTTTGTTTTATATCAAGGTAAATAATAATATTTAAGCCTCGAGATCAAGTGCAACACCAATCTTGTGGCCACCAGATCCAAAGTTCTTTCCATCAATGTTTGTTGAAAGACTGAGTGTAACTCCTAAAAGAAAAAAAAAATTAATTAAATTAATATTTTTAATACAATTGAAACAAAGCCTTTGAGAAAAAACTAATGTTGTTAAAATAAAAATTAAACTTACCATCACGTAATTTTTGTTGGTATCCCAAACCAATTTGGAGTTGAGAATTAACCTTAGCTCTCAATGAAGCATCACGATCAAGATCATACTTGGTACCAAGTCCAAATTGTGTTGCATTATTACCAGCATTCCATGCAAGATTAATTGCACCTTCAAGACCAGGCTTAACTTTGTGATAAATTGAGCCATTAAAGTCACGACCATTGTCACTGTAATTTTAATAAAAAAATAATATTGATTTAATCATAATAAATTCTAAGTATTATTATTTTTTTTAATAATTAAAATAAACTTACACTGAAGCATGCATAGCAAAATCTTTTGCAGTGAAGCCAAGGGCAAAGTTATTTTTAGTGATTTTGCTTCTCTGGGAATCAAATGATGTCTGGTAACCAGCGAGCCATCCTAATTAAATTAAATAAATAAAATATAAATAAAACTTTTTTTTGTATTCTTTAATAATTTAAATAGTTGGTTTGTTGATTATTATTTTTTTTTTTTTTACCTTGATATCCAACAACAGCTGTTGAATGAATCAATGGACCAGCATTAAGACTAAGATCAAAATCGGCAGTGGCTGATACGAGATCATGTTTGTAAGTTGTCTTCAACTTTCCAGTCTTGTTTCTAATAAATAATATATATTATAATAAATAAATTAAAGCTAATACTTTAAATAAAATATAAATTTAAATAAATTTAAATTACCCAGTTTGAGGTGAGAATGTACAATTAAAACCAATACTAAGTCCTTGAAGTAATTTATCAGCAATTGTAATATCAGTACCAAGAAGATTATCTGTATTCCATCTTTCAGAAAATGTCAAACCATATTCTTTGATCTTATATTTTGTCTCCAAATTACCAACAACAACACCAGTATCTTGATTTGAAAATCCACCACTTGAAAATTCAACACCTGATTCAGTTTTAGTTTTAACATCTAATTTTAATAAACCAAAATGAAATCCTTTTCCAAATACATCACGTGCATTTTTTCCCAAATCACCATATGTTGGAGGTGCCATTTTTCTTTAAAATAAATAAATAATTAAAATTTTATTATTAAATTTATTTGATTAAAATAAACTACAAGTAGCTTATCATAAATATTTACTATATTGTTTTTTATTTTTTTAATAATCTTTAATAAGGAAATATTTAAAATCAGATCATGGGAATAATTTAACCAAGTTGTCCTAATTTTTTTCTTTATTTGACCTTGGCAGCAACAAATTATTTATTGCATCATTTTAATTTATTTAAAAGTAAATAAATTTTTTTAAAATTATTAATAAAATAGTAGTAATATTAATGATTATTGTTATTTATAATTTGAGGGATGAAATTAAAAAGAAAAAAAAAAATTATAAAATTACAGTTGTCGTCACATAGGCGCCGCATATGAAGGCGTTATTGACTTGAAACCTTCATACACGTATTACATAAGGCGTAAATCTCTAAATTTTTTTTATTTTTTATTTTTTTATTGATTTAACTTTTTTAAGATGAATAATTGAAATAATTATTATAATTATTTAAAAGTAAATTAAAAAACAAATAGTTAATTATTTAATGAATGTGATTGATGATTTTATTGAGTATCTAGATGACAAAATTGTTTGAGATATTTTCATGGTTGTCGACATTGCCAGGGCCATTCTTTGATACCGGCATTTTTAATTCACCCAATTTACACAATAATAGACTAAAATAATTAACTAATAATGAATAAAATTAAATAATTATATTATATTATTGTTTAATAATTAACAAACTTACCTTTGTTTTAATTGTTAAATGATTCACCCTTATAATAAAAATGTATTTCACTCAGATGCCTGTGTGTCTGTACAAAAAGCTTGCTGCCGGTCAAGGTTCTGCTTATTGGAAGTGCTGCACTAAAAAATTAATGCGCAGGCGTTAATATATTATTTTTTTTCTCCCTCTTTCCGCCCAAAAATATTTATTAATAATTGTTAATAATTAACATATACATATATATTTATATTTATTTGATTAAAATTAATTAAAAAAAAAAATAAATAATTAATTTTAAATTATATTTATTAAAAATTGTAATTTTATATGAATTTTTTTATAAGAGAGTTTCAAACTTTCAACGTTGGAAACTAGTTCAATTCCGGTTTCCACCGGATTTTTATTAAAAAAAAAAAACATATTTTGTTTATAACAATTGTTAATGTTTATAACAAAAATAAAAACTCTTTTTATTATTTAAAAAATGAAACTGAATTATTTTATCTTTATTTTAAATTTGAAAAAATAATAGATTTCTTATTAAGTTTTGTTTTGATTTTTTTTTTTTTTATTATTATAAGTATACATTATTTTGATGTTTATTATTTTGAGATAAACAATAACAATAAAAATGTAAACAACTTACAAAGTTACAACTTGTAACTTGAATAATAAGTAAATTAAAAATATTGGTTCCTTGTGCAAAAAATTTAAAATATACCAGTGTACATTGTATTGTATTAAATTTATTTAGAATATAGTAGTAAATTCTAGATGTTACTTTTGGCAAATCACTGTATACTAGCGTATTTTTATTTTTATCCAACATATATAAAACAGAGCAATGATTTCATTTATTCAATCAGTACAAAAAGTGCTAAAGTTGAAAGCAAACATATTCAAAAAAAATATTATTAATCATGTCAGAAGAAAAGGTATTTCAATAAAAATTTTTGTAATTATAAACTTTAGTAATACATGATTGTAAAAAATAATATTAAATATTAAATATAATTATATATTTTTGTTTAGAATGGTTCAACTGGCGAGACATTCAAGATTCTCCAAAATGACCAAGTTGGAAAGTAAGTTAAACAACAGTAGTTCATTGTCCTCATCAGACTAGTTCTATTTATTACAAATCTAATTTTACTTTGAAACAAAATGTTTTTTTTTTTTTTCTCCTGGAGTCTATATTAGACTGTCGACTAAAGACACTTAAAATTCTTGCCAAATATTCAAACAACAAAAAATAATAATAAATGATAATAATTTAAGGTACATGGTAGCAGAAAAAGATCTTGAACCTGGTGATGTTATTGTCAGTGAAGAACCATTTATTGTTGGACCAAAATCATCAACATATCCACTTTGTTTATCATGTTATACACCATGGCCACCAGCTGAAGATAATCAACCACTTTGTTCAAAATGTGGCTGGCCAGTTTGTGGTGAAGAGTGTGAAAATGCACCACAACATTCTGAATATGAGTGCCCAGTAAGTAAATAATAAATCAACTATAAATGTCTTTTTTATTTAAATAATAATAATAATAATAATCATATATTTATTTTTGTTTAAATAGATATTTGCTAGTGCACGTGAAAAATTTAATGTAACTGAAATTTTAGAAGGTACTTATGAAAATGGAATTCCTCATTTTGAATGTATAACACCACTACGATTATTATTGGCATCAGAAAAATATCCAGATAAATGGAATAATGATATTAAAAATAAAGAATCACACAATGAAAAAAGATCAATGAAAAATCAATGGAAAACAGATCATGTTAATATTGTAACATTTATTAGAGATCGTTTAAAACTTGATAAATTTACAGAAAATGATATACAAACAGCATGTGGAATACTTGAAATAAATACACATGAAGTTAGAACAAAAACAGGCTTTTCAGCTAGAGCACTTTATCCAACAGTTGCATTAACGAATCATTCATGTGTATCAAATACAAATCACAGTGTTTATCCTGATAATTATAAAATTGTATTAAAAGCATCTGTTAAAATAACAAAAGGTAGTGAAATATATGGTAGTTATGTATCATCATTATTACCAACATTATTAAGAAGAGAACAATTATTAGAAGGAAAATATTTTTCATGTGCTTGTAACAGATGTTCTGATCCAACTGAACTTGGTACACATTTGTCATCATTAAAATGTAGCAAGTGTGATAATGGAATTGTCATTACTCTTGATTCACTTGGTAATATTATTTATTATAATTTACATTTTTTTTTTCAATTAATTATATATAAAATTATATATACCTATATTAATAATGATGATAATGAATACTTACAGATCCAGAAAGTATTTGGAAATGTACACACTGTGAATTCACAACATCAGCAGCTGCTGTTAAAAAAGTATTTACAATAATAAATAATGATATTGAAAATGTTGAAATAATAACAATGGCTCATGGTCCAGAGGCTATACAAGCTAGAGAACAAATTATTAAAAAATATCATTCTGTTTTACATCCACGTCATGCTTTTCTTGTTATGCTTAAGTAAGTCTAATTGAAACAAACTGTAATACTTGATAATTAAATTTCACTATACTTTCCAATTTCATATATCTATTAACATATATTTTTTATTTGTTTATTTTATTTTAGATACTCATTGATACAGTTGTATGGACGTGTTGATGAATATATGCTTGATGATTTACCAGATATTATATTAGAACATAAAATTGAAATGTGTAATTTAGTTCTTCAAGTATTAAATTCAATTGAACCAGGATATACCAGAATGAGAGGATTGTTATTGTATGAATTACATGCTCCACTTTTATTTATTGCAAAATCACAATGGAATGCTGGTGTTATTGATAATGCTGCTTTAAAACCAAAAATGATTGAAGCTGCTAATTATCTTAAAGAAGCTGCAACAATTTTATGTTTAGAACCTGAAGATACTCCAGAAGGACAAATTGGAATTGCTGCTAAACAATCATTAGTACAACTTGAACAATCAATTCAAGAACTTTAAAAATAAAAACAAAAAATATAATATTTAAATGAAAATTTTTGTTTTTTTATTGTATTAACTTTATATAATAAATATATATTATTGTTACTAAACACTTGAAAATTGATTTTGATTTTTTATTATTTTTTTTAAAATATCCAACTGCTATTTATTTATTGAATTTTTGTTTTGTAATTTGTTTTGTTTTATATATAATTATTATTATTATTATCTTAAGACAGTATTTATTTTAGTTTATATTTAGTTTACAATTTATCTTGATGAAAATGCATTCATTCAGAGCACTTGAATTTCTAATTTTAAAATTAAACTTACTTGTTATATTTGGTACCGAGACCAAGTGAGCAGTCGTATTACTTTCTCAATATACAAACAAACTAATAAATTTTTTCATCATGAAAATTGAAGAAATTTTTAATATCATTAAATACAAAGAATCTTATTCTGATAAATATGGAAGGTAAATTATTTTTTATTATATTATTTGTATTTTTAAAAAATAATTATTATCAGTATTTTGTCGCAAATAAATTTTAAACAAATTTATATATAATATTATTTACTCTTATTTATTGACATGAAAAAGGTATTTAATAGCAGCAAAAAAATTATTACCTGGAGAAGTAATTTTACGTGATAATCCAGTTTCAATTGGACCAGCTGTTTTTAATTTAAATTCTTTGTGTTTTGATTGTATGAGGGTCATCCCACGTATTGACATTATTGATTTTAAATATTTATGCAATAATTGTGGGGTTGCTTATTTTTGTTCATCATCCTGCAAGGTCATTTGAAATATATATATAATTTATTTAATAATAAATATTATATTTTAATTAATTAATAATTATAAATATAGGAAAGAAAAAATCATCATACTGTTGAAGAATGTGAATTATTTAAATTAAAAAATTCTAAAAAAATTCTTTCTCAAATGACAATACATGAAACTCGATCTATTCTTTTGTTTTTACGTTTATATTTAATAAAAAAACGTGATTTAATTACTTGGAATAAAATATTAAAATTAGAGGGACATTTGGAGACAAGAAAAAATACAAAAGTTTGGTTTGAAAGTCAAAAAAATGTCATTGATATATTGAAAAAATATAATTTAATTGATAAAAAAGATGAGGAAGATGAAGAACTTTTACAAAAATTATGTGGTATTATTGATGTTAATTCATTTGAATTAAGATCACCTGGTACTCTTGATGAATCACCATTACGTGGTTTATACACTGAAGCATCATTAATGGCTCATGACTGTCGAGGAAATACTCATATAACTGTTGATGATGATTTTCAATTAACTATTTATGCCAGTTGTCCAATTGATGAAGGAGAAGCAATTCTTTATCATTATACTTCAGCTCTTTTGGTAGTGTAGAAAAAAATAAAAAAAATATGCATATTATTGTTATAATAATAATGTATTTATTTACAGGGTGTTGTTGATAGAAGAGAGTATCTTCGTGAAGGTAAATATTTTGATTGTGAATGTAAATTATGTAATGATCCATCTGAACTTGGTACAAATTTAAGTTCAATTAAATGTCCAAGTTGTAAAAATGGATTAATTCAACTTAAAAAATTAATTAAAAATCCATATGATAAACATAAAATTTGGCAATGCTCAAAATGTTTAAAATGGTATTCTGGAAGTTTAATTAAAACAACATTATATATAACAAATGAAAAAATTAATCAATTTACTGATAATACAAATACAAAAGATTTAGAAATTTTTTTAAATAAATTAACATTTACTTATCATACAAATCATTTTATTATGATAAATTTAAAACAAAAATTATTAATGATTTATAGAAATGAATTAATTTCTTTAAATCCGAAAAAAAATTTTTTAAAAAGAATGCTTGAACTTTATGAAGAAGTACTTGATGTTTATGAAATTATTGAACCTGGAATTTCAAGATTAAAAGGTATTTAAAATTTATATTAATTTAATTTAACAAATACTTATATATTATTTTTTTAATTAGGAATAATTTTATATGAAATGCATTTACCAATTGAAATTTTGGCCGATCGAGATTACATGTCTGGTGAAATAACACCAAATGAATTATCAAAACGTCTACAAAAATCAATGGATTTATTAAAAAAATCTCTTAGTATGTTATTGTTAGAACCAACAACAAATCCAGAAGGTTTATTAGCTAAAAAAGCACTTGAACAATTTAAAAATATCAGAAATAAAATTGAAGATGTTAAAGCACTTGTTTATTAATTAAATTTTGATGATAAAAAAAATTTTATATAAAAAATAAAAAATTATTCATGAATAAATAACAAATGCTCAATGATGTAGAAATACCGTATTTATTTTATTTATTTTTTTATTCAATAAACATCATACGAATGTGAATATATATTAATAAATAATAAACCTTGACCATAATCAAATAGATTCCTGCAATATTAAATAGCATTTTTTAATTAATGTATTATTAAAATTTGTATTGAAGAGTAAATATGATCGTGGTCAAGGTCATATTTATTAAATTAAAATATCGATACTGTGAATTCATCCAGGGTTTTGATGGGATAATACCTGGGAATATTTATTGACAAACTTTCGATGTCAGTCAATAAAATACATGTCTATCTATTAATATAGAATTATTATTATATGTAGATTGAATATTTAATATCAAATAACATTGTTTACCAGTATTTTAATTAAATAGTTTTTTGTATAATTTTTCTTTTTTATTTGATTATTGAATTTGTATTTTATTAATTGAGTTTGTTCTTATATATATATATTATTAATATATATTTTATTTATAATTTTTAATTCAAAAACTACTATTTTATATTCCAACTAATTTTACTATAAAAAATATTCTTCTTTTACTTACGTTACTATTTTTTTTAACATGCATTTTATTTTTAAAAAATATAGTAAATATAGCAAGAGTAAACAATCGTTGCTTTGATTAATTGTTGACAAAGTTTATTCTTGATTCAATACCTGGATAAACAGGGCTATGTATTTGTAAATATTGACTAAGAACTTCAGCACCTGTTATATTTAATGAATACCAATCCAAGTTCATCATCATTGTATAATCATCACCACCACTACGAAGATAATTCGTAGTAACTGTAGTATAATTTTTTTTTTTGTCGATATTTTCAAAATGAGGAATTCGTCCTTTAAAACAACGTACCTGTGCTGAAATAACTCTTTCACCAAAAGGTTTTTCTAAATTATATGTCACCTAAAAAATAAACATGTTATATATCTATATATTTTTTTTTCTTGAAAAAGATAATATTTTGTGTATGATAAATGTGTACATCGGTTACCTTAATACCAGATAACTGGAGAAAAACATTATTTGCACTTAATTCGAGTATATCAAAAAGTATTTTTCCAGGAATATCAACAAGTAAAATCGTATCAGTAAATGGTATAACTGTTAAAACTTCACCCATTGTTATCTACAAAAAAAAAAAAAAAAAATATGATAATTTCATTTAGTTTTGATAAAATAATGTTCCTAAATATTGAATATAATAATATACACCTTGTGACTTGGAAGCTGATTAATAGAATCCCGAATATTTCCAGCTGCTACAAATGCAATTAAAGGATGTTTCCACTTTCCAGTTAAATTTTCTCGCCTTAATGACTGAAAATTAAAAAAAAAAATAAAATAAAAAAAACACTAAATAAATAACTTTGAACCAAATTTATAGACAAAAGAAAAATGATAATTAAATATATATTAAAAATATAGGTACATGATCAATCATAGCATCGGTTATAAGATTACCAAAATTACACTCTTTAAATCTACAATTTCTAGAGTCACCATCAAGAAGAACAAGACTGGAACCAACAACTTTTTCTTCAACATCTTTTATTGCTAAACGAAATTCTTCAAATTCATTAACAGCATCTTTGTCATTCTCAATACTATCATCAACTAATATTGGACTTCCTGTAATATTTATTACTTTTTTTTTTTTCTCATCAAAATCAACGACAACGTGTCCCATGTACTTGGTATAAGCTGAGGCCTGAACTACATAAACAATTTTACCACTTTTTTGTATAATTTCAGTTGGATAAGGACCTTCAGGTGTATCATAATCTGAACGATTTCCACTGTATAAAAAAGTATGTGAATGACCACCTATGACAAGATCAATACCATCAACTTCTTTAGCAATTATTTTGTCCAGGTCATAGCCAGAGTGACCTAAAGCTATGAGAATATCTATACCATCAGCTTTAAGTTTATTAACTTCTGCTTGAACAATTGTAACTTCATCAAGAAACTTAACATTTCTAGCAGAAGAAATTTTTTTTGTGTTATTTGTGAGATAACCAATAATGCCTATTTTATGACCATTCACTTTAAGAATTGTACTATTTTTAATTCCTGTTGCAGCTAATTCAGGTTCTTCAGTTAAATCCAAGTTTGCTGCAAGTACAGGATACGATGCATTTTTAAGAAAAGGAATAAGTCCATTTGGACCATTGTCAAATTCATGATTTCCAAGGCACTGAAAATATTTTATTTTTATTATTAATTATTGTAATATTAATAGGTGTATATTTTTTTTAATTTATATACCATCGCATCAGGTTTTAAAATATTTAGACCTCTTGCAACAATTTCCCACTTGAATTTTGTAAACCAATATGTGCCTTGATATGTATCACCAGCATTTAAAAATATTGTTGAGTTATCAGATTTTTTTGCTTGTTTTACAAGAGTTGCAAGACGAGGAAAACCACCATAACATTTTTCATTTGACGTATTTTTATTTATACAAGTTTCTAAAAATCTAATAAAAATAAATAAATTAAGCATTTGATAATTTTATTTATATATTATTAAATTTCAAATAAATATCAACTGTGTTTTTTTTTTTTTTTTTACCTGGAGTGCATATCATTTGTATGTAAAATATTGAGTTTAAATGATTGAACATTTAATGGTGATACAAAAAATGTACCACTTAATAAAATAAATAATAACATGGTACAATTAATTTCTTGTATTAAAGACATTTTAAACAGTGGTATAAATTGATAAAATTAATTTATATACGTTTACATAATCTTTTTTTATTATTCATAAAAAAACAACTAAAAAGTTGCCATGTATTCAAGCTGAGACTGAAAACTTTAAGCTATTTTTCAATTTAGTTATGTCACATTGAATTCAGTTAATTTAAATACTTGATTGATAAAATTGTTATCATTATAAAAATATGTAATCAAAAGGCCAACGTGCTCCTCATCAAGTCATCACATGGAATCATGTAGACCTCCATGCATGGAATATAAATACCGAATTCCGAAAGTATTCGAAGAATTATCGGGCTTCTTCGTTGTTGAAAAATAATAATAATATCAAATATCCATTGTGATCCACTAATCCACTGATCACCACTGATGTGTGTATGTGGTGTAAGATAGTGTTGAACTGTTGATGTCTGTACATTGCTGTACATATTCGTGTATCGTGGTTGATGGTGACTGGTTGTCTGGTTGTCTGGTAAAAATTATTATTAATTATTGTAAAAATATGTAAAATACTTTACTATTCTGTATTAACAAAATAGTCAAACAATTACAGTAACATTTATATTATTCTATAATTATTTAAACTTATATATTTTTCAAAAATCATCAATCAGGTTTGTTAATTTACATATTTTAAAAATATAAAAAAATAAATAGAGATGTATGAATATGTATAAATGAATAATTAAATATTTTTTATTTTTCAGATTTAAACAATTAATATAATAATTTAAATTAAATATGATTGATCAAAGTTTTATTGGTGTGGCTTTATTAATTGGTTTAGCTACTGTTTTTAATTTTGCTATTCATCGTATTGATGAAGGCCACGTCGGTGTTTACTTTAGGGTATTGTATAAACAAAAATTTTTGGATAAACCTATACCTATAGGTTATATTTTTTTATATTAATTATTAATTTTTGTATTTTTTTTTTTATTTATAGGGAGGAGCATTGTTACCACAAGTTAGTAATCCTGGATTTCATATGATGATTCCATTATTAACAACATATCGTTCTGTTCAAGTTACACTACAAACTGATGAAGTTAAAAATGTACCATGTGGTACTAGTGGTGGTGTAATGATTTATTTTGATAGAATTGAAGTTGTTAATATTCTTGATGCAAATTCTGGTAAATTATAATTTTAATTAAACAATATTATTTTTAGACTATCATAAAATATAATATTATTATTAATTATTTTTTTTTTATTTAGTTTATAACATGGTTAGAAATTACACAGCTGATTATGATCGTACATTAATTTTTAATAAAGTACATCATGAATTAAATCAATTTTGTTCAGTTCATAATCTTCATGAGGTATATATTGATTTATTTGATCAAATTGATGAAAATTTAAAGACAGCATTACAACGTGATTTAAATGAACTTGCACCTGGTTTAAATATTCAAGCTGTACGTGTAACAAAACCAAAAATACCAGAAGCAATTAGAAAAAATTATGAATTAATGTAAGATAAACAATATATTAAAATTAATAATTATAAAAATATTTAATAAAGATAGTTATAATAATTATTTTAAATTATAATTTTAGGGAAGCTGAAAAAACAAAATTACTTATTTCTGTACAACATCAAAAAGTTGTTGAAAAAGATGCTGAAACAGATAGAAAAAAAGCAATTATTGAAGCTCAAAAAGAATCAGAAGTTTCACAAATACAATATAATCAAAAAATTATTGAAAAAGAATCATTACAACGTATTGCAACAATTGAAGATGAAATGCATTTAGCTAAAGGTAAAAGTAAAAGTGATGCTGAATTTTATCAAATGCAAAGACAAGCTGAAGCTAATAAATTATTATTAACTAAAGAATATTTAGAATTAAAAAAATATGAAAGTTTATCAACAAATTCTAAAATATATTATGGACAAGATATACCAAAAATGTTTACAATGAGTAGTTGCTCTGAATCGACAATAGAAAATTACAATGATAAAAACAAAAAATTACAAGAAACAAATAAATAACATTATTTTACTGTTTTTTTGTTTCAATTAATTGTGATAACTTTCATTTTAATTTTCATAACATTTTATTATTAATTATTAACTTATATTATTCTTCAATTGAAATTACATAAATAAATAAATAAAAAACTTGGATTAAATTTATCATATTATTGATGTTTTTTTTTATTTATTATTATTATAATTATTATTTATTGGGTATAAATAAATTATTTGTCATTAATTTATGAAAAAAAAATAAACAAAAACACAGCTGATGTATTATTTGTGTGTGTATGTGGCTGCACTGGTGTATGTATGTATGCCTATTCTAAAAAAAAAAAAATAAAAATAAATAAAGAAGAAGATTTGTCATCCTCTTTGTACAATAATAAAAACAAAATTGTGTCAAAAAATTTTGACTCATTAAATTAGTTGTTAAATTTTTGTTTGTTGAATACATTTATATAACAAATAAGTTGATTTACATATTAAAAAATGACAATGGTAAGTTGGTGTTTAAATCAACATAAGAAAAATAAAAAAATAAAATATTTGACAATCAATGTCTTTGAAAATAATAATAAGGTTATGTTTTGGTTTTTTTTTTTCATTTAATAAAAGGAATTAAAAAATTTTTTACATCAAATTATGGAAAGTATTGATGGTCTTCATGGTATATTAATAACAGATAGAGATGGTGTACCAGTTGTATCAGCTACAAATGATAATGTACCAGATGTAGCAACAAGATCAAGTTTTTTATCAACATTTGGAATGGCAACTGATCAAGGCAGTAAACTTGGTCTTGGAAAAAATGAAACAATTATTTGCATGTACACTGGTTATCAAGTAATAATTATCATAATTATTGAATATAATTTATTTATAATAATATGATAAATAAATATTAATATTGTATATCTTTTAGGTAGTACAGATGAATAAATTGCCTCTTGTTGTCAGTTTTATAGCATCAATTGATAGCAATACAGGCCATATATTATCACTTGAAGATAGAATTGATCCAATTCTTTGTAAACTTAAAAATACTGTTGTAGAAGCTTGATCGTTAACAGTTGTTTATTATCGTTAAGTTTATTAAATCGCAAGATATACCAAAAGCATTATTGTGATTTAAAATAAACAAACAAATTAAATATATAATAATTATGATAATCATAGAAATGAGTTGAAAAGACAATTGTTCCAATTTGTATAAAATGAATTTTTTTACTCAATATTTGATTCTGATCTTTTACTTATGAAAAAAAAGACAGACAAACAAAAATAAAGCAGTACATCAAATGATGATATAAATTTTTTACTCAATTATAAAAATAGTTAGAAAAAAAAAATAATTTTCAAATTTTATTATGCTTTATATTGTTTTTATTATTATAGTGTGTAATGATTTATTTAATATGTATATTATAAAAAAAAAAATATATATATATATATATATTCATTGAATTTGGAATTGATTATTTTGTATATGAAAATCAGCAAAATTTATAATTTAAAGTGGATATATCAATGGAAGACCATCTAAACCATTTAGAATATTTTTTGCAGCAACAGTTGACATGTCATTTCGTGTTTTAACAGTTGCACTTCCAAGATGAGGAACAATTTCAAAATTAGGCAGTGTTAATAATTCATGATCTTTTGGTAAAGGCTCAGGATCTACAACATCTAATCCAGCAGCAAAAATTGTTCCATTTTTAAGTGCTTTAAGTAAAGCATTAGTTTTAACAACACCACCACGACCAACATTTACAAATATAGCATTTTTTTTCATTTTATTAAACATATTATCATCAAAAAGTCCACGAGTTTCATTTGTCAATGGTGTTGCTACAATTATAAAATCACTTTCTTCCAATAATTGATCTAATGATACAAATATAGCTCCCAAATCATCACCAGCTTTTTTCTTTGAATGACCAGTATATAAAAATTTTTTAACTTCAAATGGTATTAATTTTTTAACAGTTGCTTGTCCAATACCACCAAGACCAACAATTCCAACAGTTGAATCACGTAAATCTTGACCCAATAACCATGATGGACTCTTACTAATATCACCTCTGAAATAAAAATAAATAAATAAATAAATAATTTAATATTATTTCAATATTAAATTAAATATTTCTTTACTTACGCTTCAAGAAGTTTTCGACCTTCATGTGCACGTCTTGCAGCATTTAATAAAAGCATTACAGCAATTTCTGATACTGCAGCACTCAATACATCTGGTGTATGTCCAACTTTAATTCCTCTACGTTTTATTTCAGGTACATCAAGATGATCATATCCAGCTGACATTGTTGATACTACTTTGAGACTTGTTCCTTGAAAAATAATTTTAAAAAAAGGTGAATAAAATATAATTTTTGTAATAAAAAAAAAAAAAATTACCAGCAATATCAAGAAATTCAGAATTAATTGTCTCATGAACAGCAAGAAAAATAGCATCATGTCCTGGAATAGCATCTAGAATTTGTTGACGTGTTGGATTAGAATCTGGAAGAATTGTCAGATCACACCTAAAGAAAAAGTCCAAAAGATAAACAAATAATTTGAAAACATATTGATAATGTTTTTTAGAAAAATACTTATATATTTCTTATTTTTTAAAATTACTTTGTACGAAGAAGATCAAGACCAGATTGTGGTGCATCGCAGCTATTAACAAGAACTTTTGGTTTTGTCATAATTAATATATATATATATTAACAAAGTCAAGTATTTGATTGAATATATCAGACTATCAGTAGAACTTTAAAATGATATTAAACCGGTGTATTTATACAACCACACTTCAACTTATCTATGCCAAATAAAGATTTATCACGCAGGCGTATACTGATAACAACAATAAAAGAAAAATAAAATAATTAGATGTGGTTTACCCCAATGATATCTTGGTTATTCCAAAAATATGAAAATAATATTATTTTGTTTACAAATATTTTTTTGATTTAAATGTCTCTAAATTAATATGTCCTTGTCCTGGATGATCATATTGATTTCATATATGTATTTATTTAATATTAACAAGGACTAACCCAATGATTCGTATCACCAATAAAATAAAATAAACAAAAACATTTTTAAATTAAACAAAAATATATAAAATAAATATTAAAAAATACTATTTATTTAGTCGTTATATTTATTTATTAAAAAAATAAATTTTAAATTAAAATTAATAAATATTTTTTTGTTTATTTATTAAGTAGGTTATTTAAAACATGACGTTGTAGTAGTAGACGCTTATCATATCAAGCCACTTTCTCATTGTCATGTTCAACTGGTCCAAAAAGACGTTACTTTTCTCCAAATGACGGACATTTCACTCAGTAAATATCATTTGTCATCAACATGTCACTCAATATGACATGACAAGTCAACAAAAAGATAATAGAAATAAAAAAAATTTTAAATCGAAATTTTTTATAAAAATCGAAATAATTTCGAAAAAATAGAATTTTTTTTTTCATATATGTTAATTGTCATATTAATGTCAAATAATTGTGACTTTTACTATCTTATCAAATTGCAAAATAAAAATTATTATTATCAGTAATTATAAACAATAAATTATAATTGTTATTTGAATTGACGACAATAATAGTTCTTATAAAACCAGGATAATATGTGTTACAGAAAGCTTTCATTCGTATTAAATTTACTATTGACATATTTTTTTTTTTTTTCCTTCTACATGTAGTAACATAATACAAGTATCATATGTGAATTGTGTGTTACAAAATAGGATATATAAACACAATAAATGTATACCTATTCTGAATGAATTGTAACGCTTCATAGACATTTCGAAACGTCACGTAACAGGACAACAGAAGCCAATGGGTCTAAAATAAATTCCATTGTTACAACGATTTAATCAAAACTGTATTACCCTTTTATATAAAAAATAAAAAAATCCAAAAAACATTAGCCCAACAACAAATTAAAATTAAAAAATTAAAAAAATTAAAAAAATCGAAATTTCAAAATGATTTGATGTAAAATTCCACGTGAAATTATTATCCAATTATATATAAGTATATTTATGTATATATTTTTTTAATTTAATAATTATAATACTTTATTTCGATATATGTTTTTGGGATACGTGTAATGTTAGAAATAAAAAATTTCTATGCTACAATACAAGGAGAGTAAAATGTGAATAAAATGCAGGTATTGAACTAACTCATGAAAGGTCTTAACAGGATAACATAGAATAATAAGAGCACATAGAATAAAAGTACATACATCCAAAATGCAAATAATTTATGTATATATATATATACATAAAACTAATACAATTTTTTTAAACATATTATATAATACACAATGTATATATATATATCATATGTGGTAAGTATATGTTAGTTTATGATGTCTATTGTGGATATTTAAGATGTGGTAAACTTTTATATTTAAACGTGTGTAGATACATTGTTATACAGTGATGTGTAAGCACAAATGCTTAGATATTATCAGGAAAACAGAACAATAGAATAACTATTTAATGCATATATATGTATATGAATGCATTTCATTGAAGCTTGGAAATTTATAATTAAAATGATACTTGAAATGTATTTTTACAATATATCATTATTATTTTAAATTCATGTACATTTATAGTATTTTTTTTTTTTTTCCAATTACATATCTTTTTTCTTTTTCTGTTATATTATTTTCAATTAAAATTAAAAATAATTAATTAGGTCAATTATATTTTATAAACATTAATGATATTTGATATTTGAAAATAGAAAATAAATTTTTTTAATTATAAAAATTAAATAAATATAGGTATATTTTTTAAAATTCATATTATATTTTTATCTAGACATCTGGTAAATTTTATAAATAAATAAATCAATTGGTATTTTGATTGATGGATAACTTTGAGCCAAATAATATAAAAAACAAAAAATATATAAATAAAATTAAAATGTGTATGTTGTATGTGTTTTAATGTTTTTTTTTTTTTTTTTTTTATCTTGGAAGTCGTCTTGGGAAATGGTTTACTTGAGGTTGTCGTAAGATTCTAAACTTGTTTATTACGTCAGGTGCAGTATTCATTGCAAAATTATCATCATTAACATCTCAACTAGATAACTGTTGAATGTAAGTAATAAAAAATTCATAAAATTGTATATATATATATTTATATTAAATTTAATAAACATTTAAAAAATTTTAAACAATACAATTATATTTTTAATAAAAAAAAAAGTGGCTGGATAATGACTCATGATGTCATAATTTATGACTCATTTAAATGACTCAACGTTTGGAGACTTTTTTATTGTTGTTATAGTTATTTATAAATTATTTTTCCTCACTTTTTAATCATATTATAAATAAACAATCAAGGAAAATGATAATATTGAGTAAAAAAAAAAAAGAAAAAAAAATTCATAAATAATCACAATAAAGTCCCGCGCGGCAGCTGAGTCAAGGCCATTGGCAGCACTAAACACTTTCAAACAAAAAACGGTTTTATGTTTTTTTATTTATTTTTTTTATTTTCATTTATTAAACAAAATTAAAACAATAAACAATTATTAAATAATTAATTGTCAACGTTGAATAATAATTTAAGTAAGTATACAATTAAATTAAATTATAAGTATAAATTAATTATAAATATCTGGTTGATTAATTATTAGACGATCGTATTAATTAAAGATATTCAAATGTTTTTGAGGTTAAAAACACATTTAACTTACATCACTCATAATTTTTTCAAAATAAACATATAAATTAATTTTAACATATTATTAATAATATTAATATAATTAAATTTATTATTTTATTTAGGTAACAAAAAAAAAAAAAAAAATGAAGTTATTGTTAAGACAAATAACTTTGCCAATATTAATTGGTATATCATTGTCAAGTATCAGCATTGGTCTTTATTTTCTTCTTAAAAAGGTAAATAAATATTAATTTTGTTATTATATTATTTTTTTTAAAATTAATTTATTATTAATAAATTTTTGTTTTTTAATAGGATGAAGATGATTCAAAAAATTCAATAAGAACAAAACCAAAAAGAGATCAATTAGTTTTAGAAGTATCTGTACCGCGACAATTTATACCAGTAGTTATTGGTCGTGGTGGACAAACAATTAAAAATATTGAAAGTAATACATCAACAAAAATACATTTTGCTGATGATAATGTTGAAAAATCAACTCGTGTTTGTTGTATACGTGGTGAACATGAAGGTGTTAAATTAGCTGAAGCAATGATTAAAAATTTAATTAATAATCAACCATTGGTCAGTAATCATGATTTATATGTACCAACAAAATTTTATTCAATTTTGCAAGCTGACAGATGTCAAATGACTAATGATATTCAAGCAATAACAAGAGCTAAAATAATATTAGATAAATCTTCAAGTCCTAATGATGGTATATATTAAAAGATAATATATATATATCTATTGTAAATGTGTTATTTTATTTTTTTATTAACTAATTTTTTTTTGTTTTATTTATAGATGATTTACGGAGACTTATTATTGTAGGAACAAAAGAACAAATTAAAACAACAACAGTTTTAATTGATGATAAAATAGAAGAATTTAATTTAATTCAAAAACAGCTAGAAGCTGGACAATTATCAAGACCAGTACGTGGTAAAAATTCAAGAAGAAATTCAGTTGTTAGTCAAACAGAGGCTCAAGTTCATACTGAGGATAAATTAGATTTACATGGTATTACTAATTATTATTAAATTAATAATTAAAATTTTAATTGAATTATTTTTAATTATGTATTATGATCAGAAGGAACTATGGAAGTTTATGTAAGTGCTGTTACAACACCAAATCAATTTTGGATTCAAGTTGTTGGTCCAGGAACTTTGGCTCTAGATGCACTTGTCAAGGAAATGACAAGTTATTATGAAAATCAAGAAAATCAAGAGATACATAATTTAAAAGAGGTATAAATTATAAAAAATAATAATAATAATTGTTAATATACAATTTGAAAAATTTAGTTACATTGAATTATTTGTTTTTTTTTTTTCAGATAACACAAGGTCAAATAGTAGCAACAAAATATTCTTTTGATAACAAATGGTATCGAGGTGAAATAATGGAAATAACAAATGATGATAAATATGAAGTATTCTTTCTTGATTATGGTGACCAACAAATTGTCAATCGTAATTCAATTATGGAATTACGAACTGACTTTTTAAGTTTACCATTTCAAGCTGTTGAATGCTGTGTCGCAAATATTCATCCAAAGTAAGTTTTTAAATATTTATTTATTTTATTTATACATATATAGTTTTATTAATTTATTAACACAGTCATAAATACATATATATTTTTTTTTTATTTTATTATTTTATAATTATTTATAATTAATTACTCAATTCACTGTCATCAATATTACTTGAAGTTGAACTTCCAATACCAACTTCACAAACTTCATTAAATAATTCAGGATTAACTTGTTCCATAATTTTCCATGTAAAATTTTTATGAATAGACATTGCATTTTCTTCACAATATGCTAGACTTGCACGTTTCAAAGAATCACAACTAAATTCATCAGCAATTAAAAGTAATGATGCTACATTATTTGGCACCAGTGATTCGATCAAATTTCTCTCACAGTGTTCTTTAAGACCTATATCATTATAACACGTCTATATAATATTTTTATTTCTATTAAATTTTTATTTAATTAATTTTCTATTTTTATTTTATTTTTTTTTTTAATTTCATCTTTTTGTTATCATATAATATTATAAAATTATTCTGGAATTTTTTTTTTTATTATTATATCTTTATAATATTGATTTTACCTTGTATATGAAATCTCTCGGCCAAGGACAAAAGTTGGCTTGCTAAGTTATCCAAGTTATCAATATGATCACTGTAAATATATCTCAGCAATTCCTCAGTTAATTCACGTGAAAGATCAGGTAATGCCAAAGTAAAACGATAGGAAGATACCTGATAGGATTCAATAAAAAATTTAAAAAATTTTACTCACTTAAATTCAATAAAATAAATTAAAAGAAAAACAAAACATTTGAATTATCATCTTCATATATTGAACAACACACAAAGCCAATAAATTTAATTAATTTTTAATAAAATTAATTAAACAAGCATATGTAGAAATAAAAAAGAAAAAATTTTATTTATAATTTTTTTATTTGAAAAATAGATTGGCATGCTAAAAATTTTTAGTAGAATATTAATAAATTACCAATGATAAAATTAAAATAAATAAATAAATAAATAATTATTAAATTCAAAGAAAGAAATTAATAAAAAAAAGTAACAATATATTTATAAAACAAAATCAAAAGTAAATATCCTGTATCATATATTCACTCGTTCGTTTGATTTATCATCTTCTTTATTATCACAATTACTTGAAATACCAATATCATCAACTGGTAATATCATATCAGCAAGTACATGACTACGTGCAGCAATAATACTACCATGAACTGGAATTTCTGTGTGGTTTGATCCACCACATGTTAGCTTTGTATCAGCAAATTTAGGATGTTTAAGCATTCTTGCCATATCCTAAAATTAATATTAAATATCATTTTATTTAAAATAAATTATTTTTAAATTTTAATTAAATTTATTAATTTATTAATTTTTTATTTTTAATTATCTTTATACCTGTGATAAATTATGTTTTTCATTATCACATTGTATTATTTGTATTTTAACCATTAATAATACATCACCATTTTTTTTAAAATGTTTATCAACAATTAATAAATCACGATATCCAAGTGATATTATATTTGATGTTGTTTTTAATTCTAATATTGTACGACTAACTGGACAATATTCCCAATGATTTGTTGCTGTATTAAATACACCAAATTGAAAACGTATATTTGCTTGTTCAATTTCATCAACTGTACAATTCAACATATTCAAACACAATACAACTGGATTTGTTATTCTTTTTCCTGAAACAAAAAAAAAAAAAAAAAAAAAAATTCATATGTATTTAATTTATTTATTTAAAAAAATGTATAATTGTTTTTTTTTAATTTTTTTATTTTCATACCCTCGGGTCCTTTCCAAAATCTAATTGACAAACTCCAACTACTGTTTATATTATTAACATTAATATCAAAATTTGGACTATCAATTGTATGATTTTTTGATATTGTTTTTTTATAATTTTTTATTGTCCATGAATATTTAAATATAATATCAGATACTGTTGGTACTAATAATTCCATTATTGATATTTATTTTAAATCATACAATATTTATTTAATAAACCGATATCTGAAATATTAAAAATTTTATTATATTTTATATTTAAGTGAAATATAGTGGACGTTATTGGATAATAATTTTATACATTCTACTGTCAACCTTGAGTAAACAAAGTGTACAGTTTTCACTATAAAAAAAAAAAAATTTTATACACTTTATTATTATTAAATATAAAAATTGAATAATAATTATATTATTGGATTTTTTATTTTTATTTTTTTTATTTTATCGAGTATCAGTTTTTTTTTTTATGGAATGATATGGTGATTGATAACTTGAAGAGTAGGATGAGTTTAAGTTGAGAGTAAATTTTTGATTTTTTAGTGGGTCGAATTGTACATGAGAGGTAAAATTATTTTGGTCATGCATGATCGTAATTGTAAAATGTATTAGTGAATAGTAAATTACATCGTGTTTTGGCACGCGCATTAATTAAACCGGCTTAAGTTTTCGTGCCTATCACTGAGAGTGCCAACAACCACACGATAAACTTTTGAAAATTAAAATTGCTTATCAAACATTATAATAGTCGTTATTCTTTTTTTTTTTTAATTATCATTTTGTGTTTTATTTTGTTTTTATTCTAATACCTTTATAAATATTTAACATTGTTTTATTAATTTAAAAAAATAATTTCTTTTTTTTTTTTATTTTTTTAACTATTTCAGTCTGTTTTATATATTTAAATTTATATTTTTTTTTCAATTTTATTGTTAAATGCGGAAACGCGTACAATGTGATTATTATATTATTTAGATTAATTTATCAACTTTTAAATATCATAAATTTCATTCTTGTTTTTTATGTTTGGCTATATTCCAAACAACTCTTTCGCAATATTGAAATGTATATGCAAATATAGTTTACAAAATTTTTTTCTATTTTTTTATTTTATTTTAGAAATATATTTCTTTTTTTTTTTTTTTTTCTAATTAATTTTCTTTTGTTTTATTATTTTCTTTTGGTTAATTTTATATTTACATAAATTTATAAAAAAAAAAATACTTCAATTATTTTTGAAAATTCCATTCAATAAAGTGCATTCCAATGTATTTTTATTTTAAAAACAATTTATTTGTTTATAATCAAATTATAAAATTACTATTTACTAAATAACAATATTATATCGAGAAAAATTTCCATTAAAAATATACAGTATAAAAATAAATTGACACACTATAAGTATATATTTTTTTTTTTTTTTTTTAGTGAAAAGATAATAATAATTTATCAGTGAGGAAAAAAAAAAATATATATATATAAAAATAAACAAGTGATAGGTAAAGCATATATTAAATATAAATATCAGGCGTTCATTAATATATGATAATATATAAAATAATTAATAAAATATATTTATTAGTTAAATTTAATTATCAAACAAAATCAACATGAAGAAGAATAATTATGTGTAGTCCTTGACTCACCTCGAGTTAAAATCAATGTTGTTGTGGTTGGATCGATTCCACACACCACAAATTAATCGCTGATTCTAGAATAATTTATCAAAAGCGTCACTGAAATTCAATGAGGCATAATCTACCAAGCTTTGTGGTATTCACTAATTTTTAATCAACAAATATAAACAAATATATTTTTATTCATCAATCACAATATTTAATAAATTAAAATTGATAAATAATTATGAATAATTTTATATAAAATTAATAATTCAATGAAAATTAAATTATATTGATGAGTTTTTTTTAAGTATTTAAATTAATTTTTAAAAAAATTCATGTTAACGTTTATGAGTTCAAAACACGACTGAAGATCAGCTTGAAATTCCAAGTCATTTTGTATTAAAAGACACTTGCTGAATACACGCATTTTCATTCTGGCACACACTTGAAATAAAAAAAAAAATGTATAATATAAAATACCGCACATAAGATACTTGTACATGGCATTTAGTCAACCTCGAGGCATCATTTACCTGCCATTCACTCACTCAATATATTTGTCATAATAATAAGGATTTATTTACTATTATTATCTTAAATAAATATATAATTTTCTATCATTCTTAATATCATCACATTGTAAATATTCTTTTGATCTAATTATTTTTTTTTTTCTTTGTTTTTCTCTTATTCATATCATTTTTCTTTTTCATATTTTTATTACAACTAAAATAGTGCTTAATAATAATTTTAAAAAACTTTGATAATATAAAGTTTAATAAGAAACCTTGAGTATGCAAGTTTATTAAACAGTAAAAAGAAAAAAAATAAATAAATGAAATAAAAAACGGAGTATAAAAATAAAAAAAAAAAAAATTAAAATAACAAAAAAAAATATATATATATATTTTTAAAAAAAAATTATTATCAAAGTTTTTCAAGGTTTTAAATTTTATTTATTTTTATTATTATAAAATATTTTAATTATAACAATGATTTTCCACGTGTATTCTCTAGAGACAATGTATTGGATCTATTGTCGATTTTGAATAATCCCAAGAGGAATAATTATTCACGAATTTTATGCTATGATTTTATATGAAACATGCATTATGAATTTATGTTTTAAAAAAAAATTATATATACATATATTTGAATGTTATTTTATTTTATTAATTTATTTAATTTTTTTTTAATTTGCATAGATCCAAAACATGGAGTGAAGCTGCAATAACATCATTTATGGATTTGACATGGTGTGCTGATTGGAAAGTATTAATTGCTAAAGTTCGTAGATATAAAGAACGTACATCAGGTGTTGGTTGTTCACGTCGAGAAGGTTCACCAATTCCTTGTGTTGATTTGTATGATAAAAATGATGGACAGGTAAATAATAAATTTTTAATAAATATCTAAATTTTATTTTTAAATTATATGATTATTTATTGATATTATTTAGGATATCAATGTGGGAAAACAAATGGTTAAAGATGGTTTTGCTGTGGTAGAATCAGAAGAACTTTGGTCAGCATCAAGTTCAACAATGTCATTATCTAGATCAAATCATGAAGGTTCATTAAGTCCTACACCAATAAAATCTTGTAATAAAGAAAATACAACAATAATTGATAATGAAACACCAAAAGAATCAAAAGTTATTGAAAGTATTGATCTTGTTACACCAAAGGTATTTTTATAATTTATACCTATATATTAATATTTTTTATTTTAAAATAATGAAAACTAAAAGTATATTTATATAATTTATTATTATAGAAGTCATATGTTATTGAAGAAATTGATTTAGTAACACCAATAAAATATTCTTCACAACAATTGATTGAAGCTGAGAAAAAACAAAATATAAAAGATAATAAAATTTATAATAAAGATAGTGATAAAATTGAATATTCAACAAATGGAAATTCACAATGGAAGCCAACATCAAATGCAATTCCAGCTGGTATAGAGTTTGATGAAGAATCACTGGAATCTACTGAAATGGAAATTTTCTAGTGCTTCTTCGAAAGTTACCTTTATTTATATTATTTCTTTATTTTATTTTATTATTATTATTATTATTATTTTTCTTTTCATTTTCATTTTCATAAAATATTATATGTATTGTCAAGGTCATCCACGTGTTGCGTATTTTATTTATTTATTTATTTATTTATTTATTTATTGCCAATAAATGTTGGATGTCCTTGATATATAAAGTATTTTTTTTATCATTTAAATTGATATTGAAATATTTTCCAAGTATATAATGTATATCTGTGTTCTACACGTGCCTTAAATTATTGCAAATCGCAATATACGTATTCTTAGAGTTTAAAAAATAGAAAAAAAGAATTATTGTATTAAAAAATGTTGAATATTGTTAATAATTCAATTGAATATCGAGTTATAAAATTGCATATTTTCCAGAGATACGAATTTATTTTATTTTTTATCTTTTCATTCTCTGTATTTTTTTTTTTTTTTTTTCATATATTATCATTTTCACGTCATTATACCCGGTTGACTTAATCATTAAATTATCAAATTATCAATCATTCTAAATAAGTAAGTTGTTATTAAAATAAAAAAAAAAAAAAAAAAAGACTCAATTTTGTTGATATAAAAAACTGAAATAATAAATAAAAATATATATTGATTAAAAAATTCATCAGAAAGTTTATTTAATTTTTTTTTATTTTTATAATAATTTTTTATTATAAAATTATTTCCGGGAATCGAGAGTCTAACTAAATAAACCACAAGTTAAAATAAAAAATTAAAAAACATGATCGGAAGTTTGTGTGTTTTTTTTTTTTTTTTTTTTTTTCAAATATAATACACCACAAACAATGATGCCATATAATAAACCAATAAATAAATAATAATAGAAATATTTAATTAATTTTTTTTTATTTTATTCAATTATTTACTTGTTTTTCACGATATTTTATATAATTTATTTTACGAGAAATTTGTGAAATATAATTAAATAATCCAACGAGATCGTGAAAGTACTAAAGACAAGAATTGTATAAAATCACTTGACTCTATGATATTAAATTCAGTATTAAGCTCATTGCTGCAGTGTTCAACAAATAATTGAAATATGAATTCTTTGGTAAATATATTTTAATTAAAATTAACAATAAATTTATTAATTTTTATTTAATTATAAAAAATTTTTGACTTATAAATTAAAATAATAAATATTACACTGAAATTGATGACAATGAGTAAATAATTTATTATAGCTTTATTAAAACAAGCTAAAACAAGAGTAATCATTTAATTGAGTAAATTTGATCTAATTATTTAATTAAATTTGACCATTTTGCCTTGCAGCATTTAAACATGCATTTATCTGTTTACTAATAATTTATTAAAAATATACATGTCAAGTTAAAAATAATTAAAACAACGAGTAAAACATTTTACTTTTGAAATTGATATTCGTATATATTTATTATTATTATTATTATTATTTTATTTTTGTTTATAAATTATTATATTATAATGGAAAATTGGATCAACGTTCTTGTTGTATCAAGTTGTCTAAACTCAACTTGTTAAAGTGATATGTATGTGTTCAATGCTCTCTCTAGCTGTATAATTATTGTTGTTTCCATAACTACGTCATCATATATATATAAATATATAGTTAATCCAATGGGATTATTGTCCGGGGAATGAACCTTTATTTAAAATTGCACATCAGGTACAAACTGTTTCAAAACTAAATATATATATAGGTATATAACTAAAAACTTAAATAAATGAGAAATATTATAACTCGTGAAAATTTACTTTAGTTTAATATTCAATTTATTTTACAAAGTTTATTTGTAGAATAAACTTTTTCTTGCTTTTTTTTATTAAATTTTATTAACATATTTATTTTTAAATAATAAAAAAAAAAAAATTATTTTATTTAATAGAATTTTTTGTTATTTTTGATACTTGGAGTATCAATGACAATTGCTGGAAGAAAATATATTGCAATACCAATTGATGGACTTGATGTATTTGAATTAAGTCCAGTTGTACAACAAGTTCAAAGATTACCAAGACAAACTGAAACTTATGTTGTTCATCAAAATGAACCAGAAAGTCAAGTACCAAGAATTGAAAGATCAAATTCACAAATAATGGATTATGTTGATTTTGGAGGACAAACTGGTAATAATGGTGCTTTCAGTTGGTTTGCTGATTATCCAGTTAATCAATAAAATATATATTTAACAATAATTTTTTGGTGTTTAAATAATTATTAATAAATATATCTGTAAATAAAGGTTGTTATTAAATAAATAATTTTAAAACAAGTTTAGTTTTTTTTTCACATTTATAATATATATTTATTTATTTATTTAATTTTCTTTTATCCTCATTACATCAGTTCTTTATAAAGCCAAAACATATTTATTATCATTCAATTACATTAATTAATTCATCACACAATCAATAATTATTTTATAATTCAATTATCTCAACACTTCTTTTACTATTTTAAATCTTTTTGCAGCTTATTATTTCTTTTCATTTTAATAATTTTTAAACTACTGATAATATTTTTGAAAAATATATATTCTTTTTTATTTTGCTGTAAGTTTTTTTGTATTAATTATTAGAGAAAAAACTATTTGATGAAATAATTTTAAAACATTTATTTTATTTTTTTTTGATAAACTAAATTACTTGCTCATTGATAATAATTCGTACATTCATGTCATTTATATATGCATTTCAATTGTTACTTTGTTTTATTTTTTTTTATTTTTATTTTATCTTTCATTTCAAAACCACACAAATTAGAGAGCATTGTCAATATCACGCTTTGACAAACTTTCAAAGTTTCGAGATTGAAATCGACTTTGGTAATTGAGAAAGTTTAATAAATCTTTACTCTTTGTCACAAACAAAAAAAAAAAAAATAAATAAGTAAATAATAATTAATTTTTTAAATTTAATTATATAAACAAAATTTAATAATAATTAATTATTATTTTAAATAATATTAAATTTATTTTAATTATTATATTTTAAACTTTCTTGTTTGCTGTATAAATTTTTTTATCATTCATCATTTCGTTTCATTTTTTTTTTTTTTTTCTTTTAAAAACTATTTCTGACAAACTATATCTTCTTTCATAGTCAAATTCCAAACTCGAAAATACTTTTTTAATATCAACTCTCACTACATTTATTATGACATTGAAATATATATGTATATATTTTTTTATATTTTTATATATTTTTATTTGACATCAATATTTTTTTTGACAACTATAATGTTTTTTTTTTATTTTTTTATTATAAACATATATTTTATTTATTTATTTGTTTTTTTTTTTTATTTTTTTATTTTTTTTAATTTTTTTTTTTGCATATTTATTTTTTTGTAACATTAATAAAATTATTTTGAAATTTTTTTGTTTAACGTGCATTGACAAAATTAATTATCATTTTAATGAATGACTTATTAATTTGTTTTATATATTTTTTTTGTTTATAATATCAACATCACAAATATTATACATTGATACGTATAATAAAGAGCGATTTCAAAATAATTAAATTTATAAGCTAGCAAAGTTAGGATAATGTCAATAGCAAAAAGGAGCTTTTATTTTCTCAATTGCAATTTTTTTAATAGCTTTCTTTGAAATATTTTTAAACGTCTTTTTTGATTAATTTTAGTAATTTTTAGTTGCATGCAAGTGTTTTTTTTTTTAAATATATATGTCAATAAGTTTAAAAATTTTGGACATAATAGGCTTGTTAAAAGAAAAATAAATTAATATGACTTAAATATTTCAGATGTTTACGATAGATTTTCTCTTCATCACAAAAGCTCCTCGACCTAGTTTTTACACAACTATGCTAGCTTATCTATCAATAATTATATGATAATAATAATGAAATTTAAATATTGAAGGATAACTGATCGTGACACTAAAAATTTTTTTTTTTTTAATAATATAATCAATTGTGTACACGATCATCGGAACAGGTACACTTGCAATTTTTTTTTTGTTTTTTTTTTTTTTTTTTAAATTTTTTTTTTTTTTTTAATATTCATTTTATTTAGTTAACTATTATTTTTATTTGTTACTCTATATTATGCAATTTTTATATTTATTTTTACACATTTATGATTGCCTGATATAATAATAATAACAATAGTAATTATTATTATTTATTTTTATTATTTTATGGGGTTTAAATTTCATTTCGACCAATAAAAATAACAAGTATTAATTTTCAAATAAAAAAAATTTAAATGACAACTATTTAATTTTAAATAAAAAATAAATAAAAGTAAAAAAAAAAATATATTGGATAATATTTAACCATTGTTATTAACTGTTATTTACTATTTCGATTGAAATGATTGAATGTTACGCCAAAGCTTCAATGCGACCTTGTAACGAATATTCTTTTTTTTTTTTTATCATTTCACTCGATTGAATATCAACAAATAGCTTCACTCGACTATAAATTTATTGGACAATAAAATAATTTATTAAATCTAGAATATTTTATAAATACTGACGCAAAATAATAGAAAAAAAAAAGTAAAAATTTACTCGAAATGAACATTGAAAATTTAATAATGACATAAATTTTTCATGATGAATAAAAATAAAAAAAAGGTACAGATGTTTTGGTAAAAAAAAAATATATATCTATATAGATAAAAAATTAAATATAAAAAAAAAAAGATTAATAATATTCAATATAAGCCTGATTGTTTCGAAAATTTTATATTCTTTCGCACCATATAAAATGTTCGATTAAGTTAAAAAAAATATAAGTATAAATATAGATCTATATCAGTTTTTAAAAAGTTTACCTTGAAATCTTAAAACATAAAATAATAGTACCAATTTTTGCATATAAGTAAAAAAAAATAATTAAAAAAAAATTAAATATATATATTCTTTGTAAGTCAATAAAAAATACTGCGTTTTTATGCTTTTTTTAATTAAAAAATTTAAAATAAAGTAATAATAAAAAAATAAAATTAATAAAGCACGATCACAATTGAATCATTGTACTAAATGATAATAGGTTGTACTGAAATGGCAATTTAAAAAATAAAAAATAAAAAAAAATAAAAAATAAAGAGTAAAAGTATATAATTAATTTATCATTATATACACTTTTTTTAAATGTGTATTTTTATAAACATTTATTTACATCAATTATTTAAAATTTAATTATTTATTTATTTAAAATATTTGTGCATTTATAATGCATTTGTAATATATATATATTTATGAATTATCTTTTACATGCATATTAGTTTATTTATTTTTTCAAGTTTAATTAACTCACTCATTAGTAGGTGCAGTACAAAGTTGACATGCAAGATGGAAACTAATTTTCACAATGTTTTGCTTGTATTTGGTGGAACAATAATGAATTTTGAATTGTTTAAAGTCGACAAGAGTTCGATAGACAACGCGAAATTGGGATGAGGAGGCGTATTATCAGTACGATTAATTGAGTTTATAATATAACTTTTGAATGCTAAATAAAAAATTGTATTTAACAATTTATTATCATTCACAAAAATAAAAAGAAAACTAATTAAACTAAATAAACTAAATTTAAAAAAAAAATACTAACATTGGAAATTAAATACTGTTGGATTATCAAAAAATACTAATTTTAATAAATAATTAAATCAAATTTTTATTCGTAAAAAAAAAATAATTATATACCATGGAAGCTAATATCTATTGAGTAAGTCAGAATTTTTGATAAATTAGATATTAATTTTTGAATAATAACACAATTAACAATTGATGGAATTTATATATTGTTAACAAATGACAAACCAGTGTCACAGTTGACAATAATTTAATATCAATAATAATATTGTACGTCCAACATTTAATTTTTATTTTAAATTGAATATTTAAAATTTTTTTTTAATACTTTTTTTAAATAAATATATTTATATATTTTTTTGAAATATGTCATCATAGTTATCGAACTTTGCTGTGATTTGCCTGAAGCAAAGTACCCTTCAACTTTATATCATGTATTTTCTTGAAATACAATTTATTTTATTATCAAAGCTCTTTGATAATTCTTAGTTTTATAATATCTCAATTTAATTTTTCATTTTATTATTTTTTTTTTTTATTTAGCTTTTAATATTTTTTCATGATAGAGTTTGAATATATATCTTTTATAATGATGGCATTTGACATTTTTTTGATTATCAGTTTTACCAGTTAATAAAATTCAAGAAAATATTATTTAAGTATATAGTTTCAGAAAAATTTAATTGAGAAATTAATTTTTTTTCCATAATACAATTTTTGATATATATTGAGATATTTAATTATTTATACTCACAGAAAATATATTTTTGTTGTTTTTTTTTTTTTTTTTACCTCTGTTGACAAGCATATGCAGTAAGTCGATTTGGACTAGATCGATTCATTGCTATTCATCCCAATTGCAGCTTAGTTGATATTGAAATATCTTTTATAATGTTGGTTGATTTGAAAATATATCAGAAGTTTAAATAGTGCACCAGGCGAGTATGACTTTCTTGAATGGAACAAAGACGCCACAATCTTGTTCACTATAAAAGAAAAAAAAAAAAAAAACAGAAAGATATAAATTGAGTTAAAATCAAAGATATATATTTACTTTCTTTGTCATTTTATTTTTACTATTTTTCTACTATTGCTTTTTATTTTATTTTATTTTTATTTACTTTACTTTTCTCAATGCTTTTTTTTTTTTTGTTTTTTTTTTTTTAAAAAAAAGGAAATGAAAATTGAATTTTTTTCTTTTCAAATAAAAATAATAATAAAAATTTATTATTTTATTACCAGTTGAAAAATCTACGTCCATGAAAAGTTCCATTTGTTGTACCAGTGTCTGTTGGTAATTCAACACCAACATGAATATCTTCAGTGCCTGGAAGTGGCCCGACATATCTGACCTTGCCCTGAAGAACTTTTCCCTCAGGTGATATTACTTTCACTAGATTATCCAGTTTTAAATCGCGAGGATGCTTTGATGAAAAATAAAAAAAAGAGCAAACAGAAAAAATAAATAAATAAATCCGAATATTATAATAGTATTATAATTTTTTTTTTTTTATTATATTTACCTTTGGTAAAAATGGTCTTGCATTTTTAGGTAAAAAATCCTTACGAGTTAAATCTGTTTCTGAATTTCTACGTGAACGTCTACGACGTGATGATGTTGCAGATAAACAATCACGATCTGAACTTGATATTTTCAAAATTGAATCTATACCACGTCGTAAATAAGTTTCAGCTTCATCAATTAATGATTCTGTTGAATCACTTGTTTCACTACAATTTATTTCAGATGGTAAATTTGGCATACTACCACGTATCATTGGTCTTTCTGTAATAATTAAATTTTCATCAATATTAATATTTATTATAAATTAGATAAATATATAAAATTTTTTTTTAATGAAAAATAAATATATTAATTACCTTGAAATGTAACTTTTTGACGTGATTTTGTCAATGTATTTTTGGCAAATTTTTTATTACTTGAAATTTGAGAAACATGAGTTGGTGATGATGGTACTGATGACCATGTTAAACGTGATGTTGATGCTATATTACCACCATGTTTCCATGTTTCAAATGATGATGGATTTGTTGTACGCCAAATTTGACGACGTGGTGGTGGACTACCACCAACTTCATAAACTGGTGATGGTATTGATGCCAATGAGCTACGAAATCTTGATGAAAATATTTCAGTTGATACACGACATTCACATGGACTATGTAGACCAAGACGCATATTTGATTTTGGCCATGGATTAGCAGTTGTTGTTGAACATTCGGGACGGTGCCATTCAGGTGTTTGCTAAATTATATAAAATAACAATAATTTATTAAATAATATACCTACTATAGGTATAATTAATATCGATAAAATATATTTCAACAATCAATTAGTTAATTACCTGACATTTAAGATCAAGTGTAAGATGATCAGCACTTCTTGATAATTCTGGTACCATACTTGTAAAACTGATATCAGAAAGCATAACACGTCTAGCTTCACGTGTTTTATCAGATAATTTTAAACGATTTGCTGTATTAATTGGTAATGAAAATTTGCTTGGCAAAGTTGTAAATGTATGAGCAACTTTATGAGCAAGATAACTTTCTGATTTCCAATGTGATGGTAATGCTGATATATCAGTTTGTACACCATTTTCTTTACGTGCACCATTTGCACAACTGTCCATTAATGGTCGCAATGGTATTAATGATTTCCTTCTTCCGTAGGTGCTCTGTGTTTCGCGATGTATGATCGGTCTAAAAAATATATAAAAATAAAAAGAAAAAAAAAGAAAAAAAAATGGTTCGAACTATTTCTTTTGATAATGAAATTGTACTATTTTTTAATTTTTTTACATACATATATATATATATCTATATATATTTACCTGTATGATGTTGTTGGTCCAGCAACAGTATTTCTACGTTCAGTATTATGAACGATTGGATGATGATGATGATGATGATGATACTGATGATGATCAATTTGATCTAATACACCACATTTTGATATATCAGTTTCAACTAAAACTGAACATTGTGACCATATTTTTTGTAAACGTGGATTTGATACAGTATCAAAATTATCAACATTTTCACCACGATCAACAGATGAAAATTGTGATGAACAAGCTTCATCGACTGAACTTGTACATGTTTTTGTTGTTATATTATTTGTTTGATCATCAATATCATCACATTCTAATTCAATATCAAGCGAAATTGTTTCATCTTGTTCTTGTGATGTTTGTAATACAATTTTTTTTGTTGGTTCTTGCCAATTTTCTGGTTCTGTTATTGATACAAGAACTTCTTGCATACTTATTTCACGACAATTTTCATCAGTTGTAAATATGAATTCAATATCATCTAATTCATCAGAATCATTTTCTGATTCACCAATACAAGTATTATTTTTATCAATTGGTCTTAATTGTTGTTGATTGTTGCTACAACCAGGTAATGGATTATTTTGATAAATAATACCAGCACATTCTTGTTCTGGTGATTCAATATCTTGTATCAATGATGATGATGAATCTTCATTTATTTGTTGTTCAATATTTAAAATTTCACATTTATTATTATCATCATCTATTAAAATTTCTGTTGTTACAAGCGGCACTTGTTGAACATCAGCTGTTGATAAGTCAAGTACAACAACTGATTCTTCATTAGTGACCTTGATATTATCATCATGACTTATTTCAAGTGTATTTTCCATATTATTATTATTATTAATATCTTGTTGTGGATGTTTATCGTTTGATGTTGTCACATCAACTGACATTACTGGTATTGATACTTTGGATGTTGTGCTATCGAGATTTTTTCCAGAACTGATGATACATACACCATCAGTTTTATTATCCCCACGCCTGATTATTTTCCGGCGCAGTACGTGATTTTCTAACGACAATCGTTCAACAATTTCACTGTATGTTTCACCCTTGTAATCTTTAACTATTTTACGAAGTTTATGTAATTCTTCACGTGATGATTCCAATGCTGATCTCAATGATATCACTGTCTATTTTTAACAATTAAAAAAATTAAAATTAAATACAATAATAAATTATTATATTATTAATTTATAAATATTTGTTAATTATGTAATTCTGATATTTTCATATAGCATATAATATATGTTACATATGAAATAAATAAATTTAAAAATATTCACAAGATGAATCTTAAAATTGTTTTTCATTTTTTATTTTTTTATTTTTCGATTGACAATTTTTTTTTATTTATTTTTTTTTTACTTCTATTTCACCGGGTTTAAATTTATTTATACCCAGGTTTCTAGTAAATGTCCTTGACTTTTGCGATCAAAGGGTAGAAATAAAAGTAATAGAAAATAAAATAAAATAAAATGAATACATATCCAACAGTTGTTCTCTCTTTTTTTTTTTTTTTTTTTTTTTTTTTTTTTTTTTTACCTGGGCTTTTACCGGAATTTTCATATGAAATAGATTTTATATTATTTTGCATTTTGTCTTCCAGGCAAACGAACAAAAATAGTATTTTAAAAAAAAAAAAATGCATTATAATATATAAATAAATTCCGAGAATAAAATATAATAAAATGATAAATGATAATGAAAAATTAAAAAGACAAAAGTGTCTATTTGCTTAATGACTTTTCCTTTCAATTCAAATATATTGTTTAATGAAAATATCAAATAACTATTAAAAGCATTTTATAGAATTTAATTTAATTTAAATTTAATAAAAAATAAAATGTAAAAAAAAATAATAATAAATATTTTAAAAAAAATTTAATATAATTATTTATTGTTAATTTATTTTTCATGTGAATATTAATTATATTAATGTATATTTTTTTATATAAATTATAATCTTTTTAATTAATATTTTGTTTTAAATATATATACTTATATTTTTATATATTTTTTTTATTTATTTGAATGACGCACCTGATGCAGGGCTCTTACAACATCGAGTCCTGGTATACCAGTGTTGGATAGACTAAGTTGATGATGATTTTGTTGAATGTGATGATGATGTTCATGTTCATGTTGATGATGATGATGATGATGATGATGCAGCCCCTGATGTGCCAACCGGCTATTTTCAGCTTCCATGCCTCCCCACCCAATATTTTCAATAAACCATTACAATCACAATGATTCATTCCGAAATTTAAATATAATTTATATATTTATTTTTTTCATTCGTTATATATTTTGATTAAAATGTTTTATAGGTATATATATATATACATATGTATATCTATGTATTTATTTATGTACCAATCAATATCCCCTTTAATTAACTTTTTAAATATCTCGTTTAATAATTGGCTTCTTCTTCTTTTTTTTTGTTTTCTTCATTAATTTACTTTTTTTTTTTTTTTCTTTTTGTTTTCCAAAAATCAAAAAAATGAATAATAAATAAATACTCGCCTGTTAACTGTATTGTCCAGTGATGTTTTAGTCAAGATGACATCTTGCTATGTTAATTCAACCAAACATTTGATGATGACTTTATTTTATCTAATAAAAAAAAAAAAAAAAAAAAATAATTATAAATTCAAGGTCAGTTTTATATTATTATTGAAAAAATTTATAATGAGTCTTTAAATGCAAATTTACATGGGATTGTTTGCTAGTGCATTGTCAACAATGTACACACATGAATTGATTGAAAATTTTGTCTTTGTCGTACAAAAGACTAGTATCATTGATTTTTTTTTTAACTATTATTTAATACAAGGCTTAAAATACTATGTTAAAAATCACATAAGCAACAGTTGAAATTATTTTTATTTTTTTTATAATATTTCAAAATTGTTTAAAGTCATTAAATCAAGGTCATAAACAATATTGACCATGAACTATCATATTATTAACATTCATGTTTGTATAAAATTTATAGATGAATTTAATTTGATAAATTTATTAATGTGAATATGAATATTTTGTTTCATTATTTGTATGACTTGATGTTTATTATGGAAATTTTATTTGGTATACAATGAATTTATTGAGAATTGTAATATTATAAATTTGATTTTATCAGTTTATTTAATAATAATTTATTTGGAATCATTAAAAATATAAATTATTGTTGATATAATTTTTGTTTATATAATTATTATTATAGAAACAAATAATTAAATATATTTTTTCTAAAATAAGATTCTTGTCAATATTATAATTTTGACATCCAGATGATTTATATTATTTTATATTACTTATTACTGTTTTTATATTTATTAATTTTTTTCTTTTCAATCAAGTTTTATAGATAATAATTATTCTTAAAACTTGAAGCTATATAATAAAAAATTTATATTTAAAAATTTAAAAATTAAAAAAATAAAACAAAATTATTATAAACTAAAAACTATAAAAGCTGTATTCTAATTATAATTATAAAAGTTAAATAACAAATCGATTTATTATAATGTAGTTTAAGTAATTTTAATATTTAAAAAAAATTTCTCTCTCAAGTTTTGACACGATAATCCACCACAAATTTTACCCTTGTATACTTAAAATCCCCTCATTATATATCATACAAAACATCCATCAAATATAATTTTCCCCTTTAACAATATTTAACTACAACTATCAACAACAAACTCCAGCCTCTTTATATCAATCAAATATATGATTATGTAAAACATTGATACAACTGTCTATTATCTGTAATAAATATATAACATTAAATGATTAAATAAACACTTACATCATTGTCATAGAAAAAAAAATTAAATAATAAAATAATATAAATATAATTTATGTCATTAATATATTAACGTATATGTTAAATTCAAAATAAGGAGTGGCTAAATTTAAAAAATAAAATAAAAAATAAATAAAAAGGGGTTGGTGAGGAGAAACAAGTAAAGGCAATATCGTGTTTTGTACTCACACTGTACAATTTTATATAGTACTTATAGGTACTTATGTATTTTATATAGTATATAGTATATAAAATATATAGATATATACACGAAATAATATTACATACTAAAATTGTAGAAGGGGATTTTAAGCATATCCGCACGATGCAATATCCAGACAACAATACACACAAAACATGAAATAAATTTAGAATTTTTTTTTATTAATTTATTAGTATTTTATTTTTTGTATATCTTTGTTTTTATTATTTTTTTATTTTTACAAATATATACATGCATTTCAATGTAAAATTTAAAATCAATATGGAATTATTGGTAACATTATAAATTGTAGTTGGAAAATCTTCAAGTTTATATATAATATACTTTTTTTTTTTTTTTTTTTTTTTTTTTTTTTACATATAGCTATTGTTTTGTTTAAGATATTTTTTATATATTTTTGTTTAGATTATTGAGTTAAAATTGGTCATTGTTTGGATTGAAAGGAAAAATAAAAAAAAAAAAAAAACAAAGAAAATAAATGTAGATATATGTAACAATACAGTAATAAACTTACCTTGAATTTTTATTTTCTATATTTACGTAATTTGATGTTATTATATTATTTATAATTAACATTTTTAATTGTTTATTTGAAAATTTTAATTTTTTGTTTATTGATGTTTTATTGTCTAATAATTTTGACATGTATTACAACATGTATGTCAACAATAAAATGACACTAACAACCGCTAAGAACTGTCACTTTTTTGCGTGTAATGTTTTTTTTTTTTTTTGTTTTTTTTTTTCCTTTTTTATTTTTTTTTTTTTCTATTCAATACAATTCAATATATATATGTTGTGATGCTCTCTCTGCAACGAGAGAAGAGAGCACTGAACTCTTGCAGGCGTCACCGTTCGAAAACACAAAATCCATCTGGCGGTTAATTATATCAACATATAGCGAATTATATTTACCCCGCGTCGATAAAAACATTTTCTGAATTATCGCTAAAATGTTTTATCAACCGAGCAAACATGCTCTAACCTAATAATAATAAATAAATATAAATGTGCATCAAAACAATATATTTATATTTTAGATATGTTTGTTTATAATTTTTATGTTTAATTTATATATAATTATAATTAATTAACATTAATAATGTCACAAATAATTTGTAGAATAAATATAAATAGAATAATTAAAATATGTGTTAGATATAGACATGGACATGGACCTGATCATTGGGTAAATTAAAAAATTATAATTAATAATAAATGTATAAAAAATAATTAATAATTAAATTATTTTATATTTTAGAGTATGGTTAAAAAAAAAGTACGTGCAAAAGATAGAGCATTAGAACATTTTGATGATTTTTATTCATCAGTTTATACTGGAATATGGCCACATATTAGATCAGCATTGCTAAAAGAAGATAGTAAGTATGTTGCTGTTGTAAATAACTTTGGTGATGTTGAAGAAACTATTGAAAAATTACAATTACTTGGTGCAATGAATATAAAAGATTTATATAATGCTCATAAACAAGCTAAAATTGATAGAGATAAAAGAAGTGGATATATTAATAAAAAAAAAGATGATGATGATGATGATGATGACAAAAATGAGCCTCTTGAAAATTTACTTGAAAGAAAAACAAAAGCTGAATTACAATCATTGTTACCAGATAGTTATGAGCCATCATCAAATATGGTAAAACAACAAAACAACAATAAAAATAATAATGTTGCTAATGATGATGATGATGGTTATATAACAAAAACAGAAAAATTATTACAACCAGTTGAAATGAGAGCATTAGAAAAAGATATTGCTACTGCTAAAATAGAAGAACATAGAATTGTTAAACCATCAATTGGTTTGACATCATCAAGTCTTTATGAATATATACCTGCAACAAAACTCAAAGGACTTGATGATTATGTTTTTGAATCAGAACATTATAATTATTATGCTAAAAGTGCTGATTTTAATATAAAAGTCGTAAAAGAAAATAATTTAAATTTTCCTGAACATTTAAAAATATTTACTTTTGATTCTGATAATTATTCAAAATTTCCAAATCCAAAAAGAAGCAAAACTGATGTACTTAGTAAGTATATTTAATTTATAACAAAAAATAATATAAAAAAATTTTTTTATTTATTTAATTTTTTTTTTTTGTTTTTAAAGATTACTATTGCATGGATGGAGGTTCAATACTACCAGTTTTAGCTTTGGATCTGCAAGCAGGTGATACAATGCTGGATATGTGTGCTGCACCTGGTGGAAAATCTTTAGTTGCACTGCAAACACTGATGCCCAAAGTTCTTGTTGCTAATGATAATAAATTGGGCAGAGTTAATCAAATGAATACTGTGATGAATGAGTATCTCGGTAATTTGGATGTTTGGAGTGGAAGATTATTTATTACTAATTCAGATGGTCGTGATTTGGAAGATGTCAATATTTATAACAAAGTAAAATTATTATACATGATTAATATGATTTATTATTTTTTCAGTAAATCATAGATATTTAAATATTCATTTGTATATTTTTTTTATACAGATTTTAGTCGATGTTCCTTGTACAACTGATCGTCATTCTTTACATGAAGATGATAATAATATTTTTAATTCTATGAGAATTAAGGAAAGACTACAATTGCCAGAATATCAAGCTAAAATTTTACTCAGCGCTTTGAAACTTATTGCACCAGGTGGTACTGTTGTTTATTCAACTTGTTCATTGAGTCCAATTCAAAATGATGGTGTTGTTCAAATGGCATTGAAACAATTATGGGAAGAAAGTGATTCACTTATGATTGTAAAGTAAGTAATCGAAGTCAAAATTTATTCTTAAACTTGTCATTAATTCTTTTCATCTTAACGTTTACAGAGATATGAAAGAAGCACTTGGACCATTAAGCTGTATTTATAAATTTGGCAACGACTTTGGAATAAAATATGGACAAATTGTTTTACCAGTTAAAAAACATAATTGGGGGCCCATGTATTTTAGTAAAATAGTAAGAATAAAATAAAATGAAAATAATTTTAGTTTCTGAATATTGTTGTATGAGTGAATTATTTTTTTATTGAATTTTTAAATGTACAGATAATTATAAAACATTTTTGTATTACTCTTAATTAGAGTAGCTTTCTACAATTATGAATACATCGATGATCATTCTGAAATCCTATTACGATTCGGCAATTTTTTGAGAAAAGAAACTTGAAAATAATGCAAGAAACATATAATAGAAAAATTAAAATTTCCAAAACCATGAATACCTCTTTGATCATTATATGTTCCAGATAACTTTTGGTAATTTTTTTCTAAGTGTCTCAATATAATTTATAACAAAAATAAAATAACATTAGTTTTAACGTCGCACAACTAATATTTTTTGAAAAATGATTTAGAAATTTAGTAAAAAAGTTGAAATACTTCTTTGCTCATTCTATTTTCATGTGATAAATCGATATTTTTTTTAAAACTGATCAAAGATAAATTAAAGTACCTCTTTTCAAGTCATGTTCGCCTAGTATTTCCACCATTTTTTTTGAAAAATTTTGAAGCGAGTTAATATCGATAAATACATCTATTCAAATTGAATACATCTATTCAAATCATGTTCGCCTAGTATTTTCCTCAGTTTTTTTGATAAATTTTGAAGTCGGAGGGCAGAATAACTAATTTTTAACTTAGCCTAGAAGAAATGTATAAGCACTTCTAATTATTTCTTTCCCAGTTATGTTTGCCTAATATTATCCGCATTTTTTTCAATAAATTTTGAAAGTCGTGGGTCAGGAAAACTTGTTTTTAACTTGGCCTAGAAAAAATGTATAAGCAGTTTCGAATACTTCTTTCTGAGTTATGTTTGCCTAGTAATATCCGCATTTTTTTCAGTAAATTTTGAAAGTCGGAGGCCAAGAAAACTTGTTTTAGTTTGGCCTAGAAAAAATGTATGAGGGCAGAAAAAGTAGTTATTAACTTGACCGATGTAAAATGTATAAGCAGTTCTGAATACCTCTTTTCAAGTTATATTTTCTAAGTGTCTCAATATAATTTATAACAAAAATAAAATAACATTAGTTTTAACGTCGCACAACTAATATTTTTTGAAAAATGATTTAGAAATTTAGTAAAAAAGTTGAAATACTTCTTTGCTCATTCTATTTTCATGTGATAAATCGATATTTTTTTTAAAACTGATCAAAGATAAATTAAAGTACCTCTTTTCAAGTCATGTTCGCCTAGTATTTCCACCATTTTTTTTGAAAAATTTTGAAGCGAGTTAATATCGATAAATACATCTATTCAAATTGAATACATCTATTCAAATCATGTTCGCCTAGTATTTTCCTCAGTTTTTTTGATAAATTTTGAAGTCGGAGGGCAGAATAACTAATTTTTAACTTAGCCTAGAAGAAATGTATAAGCACTTCTAATTATTTCTTTCCCAGTTATGTTTGCCTAATATTATCCGCATTTTTTTCAATAAATTTTGAAAGTCGTGGGTCAGGAAAACTTGTTTTTAACTTGGCCTAGAAAAAATGTATAAGCAGTTTCGAATACTTCTTTCTGAGTTATGTTTGCCTAGTAATATCCGCATTTTTTTCAGTAAATTTTGAAAGTCGGAGGCCAAGAAAACTTGTTTTAGTTTGGCCTAGAAAAAATGTATGAGGGCAGAAAAAGTAGTTATTAACTTGACCGATGTAAAATGTATAAGCAGTTCTGAATACCTCTTTTCAAGTTATATTCGCCTGTTATAATCCGCTTTTTTTTCAATAAATTTTGAAAGTCGCAGGGCAGGAAAACTTGTTTTTAACTTGGTCGATAAAAAATGTATAAGCAGTTCTGAATACCTCTTTCCGAGTTATGTTTGCCTAGTATTATCCGCCTTTTTTTCAATAAATTTTGAAAGTCGCAGGGCAGGAAAACTTGTTTTTAACTTGGTCGATAAAAAATGTATAAGCAGTTCTGAATACCTCTTTCCGAGTTATATTCGCCTGTTAGAATCCGCTTTTTTTTCAATAAATTTTGAAAGTCGCAGGGCAGGAAAACTTGTTTTTAACTTGGTCGATAAAAAATGTATAAGCAGTTCTGAATACCTCTTTCCGAGTTATATTCGCCTGTTAAAGTCCGCTTTTTTTTCAATAAATTTTGAAAGTCGCAGGGCAGGAAAACTTGTTTATATTCGCCTGTTAGAATCCGCTTTTTTTTCAATAAATTTTGAAAGTCGCAGGGCAGGAAAACTTGTTTTTAACTTGGTCGATAAAAAATGTATAAGCAGTTCTGAATACCTCTTTCCGAGTTATATTCGCCTGTTAAAGTCCGCTTTTTTTTCAATAAATTTTGAAAGTCGCAGGGCAGGAAAACTTGTTTTTAACTTGGTCGATAAAAAATGTATAAGCAGTTCTGAATACCTCTTTCCGAGTTATATTCGCCTGTTAGAATCCGCTTTTTTTTCAATAAATTTTGAAAGTCGCAGGGCAGGAAAACTTGTTTTTAACTTGGTCGATAAAAAATGTATAAGCAGTTCTGAATACCTCTTTCCGAGTTATATTCGCCTGTTAGAATCCGCTTTTTTTTCAATAAATTTTGAAAGTCGCAGGGCAGGAAAACTTGTTTTTAACTTGGTCGATAAAAAATGTATAAGCAGTTCTGAATACCTCTTTCCGAGTTATATTCGCCTGTTAGAATCCGCTTTTTTTTCAATAAATTTTGAAAGTCGCAGGGCAGGAAAACTTGTTTTTAACTTGGTCGATAAAAAATGTATAAGCAGTTCTGAATACCTCTTTCCGAGTTATATTCGCCTGTTAGAATCCGCTTTTTTTTCAATAAATTTTGAAAGTCGCAGGGCAGGAAAACTTGTTTTTAACTTGGTCGATAAAAAATGTATAAGCAGTTCTGAATACCTCTTTCCGAGTTATATTCGCCTGTTAGAATCCGCTTTTTTTTCAATAAATTTTGAAAGTCGCAGGGCAGGAAAACTTGTTTTTAACTTGGTCGATAAAAAATGTATAAGCAGTTCTGAATACCTCTTTCCGAGTTATATTCGCCTGTTAGAATCCGCTTTTTTTTCAATAAATTTTGAAAGTCGCAGGGCAGGAAAACTTGTTTTTAACTTGGTCGATAAAAAATGTATAAGCAGTTCTGAATACCTCTTTCCGAGTTATGTTTGCCTAGTATTATCCGCCTTTTTTTCAATAAATTTTAAAAGTCGCAAGGCAGGAAAACTTGTTTTTAACTTGGTCGATAAAAAATGTATAAGCAGTTCTGAATACCTCTTTCGAAGTTATATTCGCCTGTTAGAATCCGCTTTTTTTTCAATAAATTTTGAAAGTCGCAGGGCAGGAAAACTTGTTTTTAACTTGGTCGATAAAAAATGTATAAGCAGTTCTGAATACCTCTTTCCGAGTTATGTTTGCCTAGTATTATCCGCCTTTTTTTCAATAAATTTTAAAAGTCGCAGGGCAGGAAAACTTGTTTTTAACTTGGTCGATAAAAAATGTATAAGCAGTTCTGAATACCTCTTTCCGAGTTATATTCGCCTGTTAAAGTCCGCTTTTTTTTCAATAAATTTTGAAAGTCGCAGGGCAGGAAAACTTGTTTTTAACTTGGTCGATAAAAAATGTATAAGCAGTTCTGAATACCTCTTTCCGAGTTATGTTTGCCTAGTATTATCCGCCTTTTTTTTCAATAAATTTTGAAAGTCGCAGGGCAGGAAAACTTGTTTTTAACTTGGTCGATAAAAAATGTATAAGCAGTTCTGAATACCTCTTTCCGAGTTATATTCGCCTGTTAGAATCCGCTTTTTTTTCAATAAATTTTGAAAGTCGCAGGGCAGGAAAACTTGTTTTTAACTTGGTCGATAAAAAATGTATAAGCAGTTCTGAATACCTCTTTCCGAGTTATATTCGCCTGTTAGAATCCGCTTTTTTTTCAATAAATTTTGAAAGTCGCAGGGCAGGAAAACTTGTTTTTAACTTGGTCGATAAAAAATGTATAAGCAGTTCTGAATACCTCTTTCCGAGTTATATTCGCCTGTTAGAATCCGCTTTTTTTTCAATAAATTTTGAAAGTCGCAGGGCAGGAAAACTTGTTTTTAACTTGGTCGATAAAAAATGTATAAGCAGTTCTGAATACCTCTTTCCGAGTTATGTTTGCCTAGTATTATCCGCTTTTTTTTCAATAAATTTTAAAAGTCGCAGGGCAGGAAAACTTGTTTTTAACTTGGTCGATAAAAAATGTATAAGCAGTTCTGAATACCTCTTTCCGAGTTATATTCGCCTGTTAGAATCCGCTTTTTTTTCAATAAATTTTGAAAGTCGCAGGGCAGGAAAACTTGTTTTTAACTTGGTCGATAAAAAATGTATAAGCAGTTCTGAATACCTCTTTCCGAGTTATATTCGCCTGTTAGAATCCGCTTTTTTTTCAATAAATTTTGAAAGTCGCAGGGCAGGAAAACTTGTTTTTAACTTGGTCGATAAAAAATGTATAAGCAGTTCTGAATACCTCTTTCCGAGTTATGTTTGCCTAGTATTATCCGCCTTTTTTTCAATAAATTTTAAAAGTCGCAGGGCAGGAAAACTTGTTTTTAACTTGGTCGATAAAAAATGTATAAGCAGTTCTGAATACCTCTTTCGAAGTTATATTCGCCTGTTAGAATCCGCTTTTTTTTCAATAAATTTTGAAAGTCGCAGGGCAGGAAAACTTGTTTTTAACTTGGTCGATAAAAAATGTATAAGCAGTTCTGAATACCTCTTTCGAAGTTATATTCGCCTGTTAGAATCCGCTTTTTTTTCAATAAATTTTGAAAGTCGCAGGGCAGGAAAACTTGTTTTTAACTTGGTCGATAAAAAATGTATAAGCAGTTCTGAATACCTCTTTCCGAGTTATATTCGCCTGTTAGAATCCGCTTTTTTTTCAATAAATTTTGAAAGTCGCAGGGCAGGAAAACTTGTTTTTAACTTGGTCGATAAAAAATGTATAAGCAGTTCTGAATACCTCTTTCCGAGTTATGTTTGCCTAGTATTATCCGCTTTTTTTTCAATAAATTTTAAAAGTCGCAGGGCAGGAAAACTTGTTTTTAACTTGGTCGATAAAAAATGTATAAGCAGTTCTGAATACCTCTTTCCGAAGTTATATTCGCCTGTTAGAATCCGCTTTTTTTTCAATAAATTTTGAAAGTCGCAGGGCAGGAAAACTTGTTTTTAACTTGGTCGATAAAAAATGTATAAGCAGTTCTGAATACCTCTTTCGAAGTTATATTCGCCTGTTAAATCCGCTTTTTTTTCAATAAATTTTGAAAGTCGCAGGGCAGGAAAACTTGTTTTTAACTTGGTCGATAAAAAATGTATAAGCAGTTCTGAATACCTCTTTCGAAGTTATATTCGCCTGTTAAATCCGCTTTTTTTTCAATAAATTTTGAAAGTCGCAGGGCAGGAAAACTTGTTTTTAACTTGGTCGATAAAAAATGTATAAGCAGTTCTGAATACCTCTTTCCGAGTTATGTTTGCCTAGTATTATCCGCCTTTTTTTCAATAAATTTTGAAAGTCGCAGGGCAGGAAAACTTGTTTTTAACTTGGTCGATAAAAAATGTATAAGCAGTTCTGAATACCTCTTTCGAAGTTATATTCGCCTGTTAGAATCCGCTTTTTTTTCAATAAATTTTGAAAGTCGCAGGGCAGGAAAACTTGTTTTTAACTTGGTCGATAAAAAATGTATAAGCAGTTCTGAATACCTCTTTCCGAGTTATGTTTGCCTAGTATTATCCGCTTTTTTTTCAATAAATTTTAAAAGTCGCAGGGCAGGAAAACTTGTTTTTAACTTGGTCGATAAAAAATGTATAAGCAGTTCTGAATACCTCTTTCCGAGTTATATTCGCCTGTTAGAATCCGCTTTTTTTTCAATAAATTTTGAAAGTCGCAGGGCAGGAAAACTTGTTTTTAACTTGGTCGATAAAAAATGTATAAGCAGTTCTGAATACCTCTTTCCGAGTTATATTCGCCTGTTAGAATCCGCTTTTTTTTCAATAAATTTTGAAAGTCGCAGGGCAGGAAAACTTGTTTTTAACTTGGTCGATAAAAAATGTATAAGCAGTTCTGAATACCTCTTTCCGAGTTATGTTTGCCTAGTATTATCCGCTTTTTTTTCAATAAATTTTAAAAGTCGCAGGGCAGGAAAACTTGTTTTTAACTTGGTCGATAAAAAATGTATAAGCAGTTCTGAATACCTCTTTCCGAGTTATATTCGCCTGTTAGAATCCGCTTTTTTTTCAATAAATTTTGAAAGTCGCAGGGCAGGAAAACTTGTTTTTAACTTGGTCGATAAAAAATGTATAAGCAGTTCTGAATACCTCTTTCCGAGTTATATTCGCCTGTTAGAATCCGCTTTTTTTTCAATAAATTTTGAAAGTCGCAGGGCAGGAAAACTTGTTTTTAACTTGGTCGATAAAAAATGTATAAGCAGTTCTGAATACCTCTTTCCGAGTTATATTCGCCTGTTAGAATCCGCTTTTTTTTCAATAAATTTTGAAAGTCGCAGGGCAGGAAAACTTGTTTTTAACTTGGTCGATAAAAAATGTATAAGCAGTTCTGAATACCTCTTTCCGAGTTATGTTTGCCTAGTATTATCCGCCTTTTTTTCAATAAATTTTGAAAGTCGCAGGGCAGGAAAACTTGTTTTTAACTTGGTCGATAAAAAATGTATAAGCAGTTCTGAATACCTCTTTCCGAGTTATGTTTGCCTAGTATTATCCGCTTTTTTTTCAATAAATTTTGAAAGTCGCAGGGCAGGAAAACTTGTTTTTAACTTGGTCGATAAAAAATGTATAAGCAGTTCTGAATACCTCTTTCCGAGTTATGTTTGCCTAGTATTATCCGCTTTTTTTTCAATAAATTTTGAAAGTCGCAGGGCAGGAAAACTTGTTTTTAACTTGGTCGATAAAAAATGTATAAGCAGTTCTGAATACCTCTTTCCGAGTTATATTCGCCTGTTAGAATCCGCTTTTTTTTCAATAAATTTTGAAAGTCGCAGGGCAGGAAAACTTGTTTTTAACTTGGTCGATAAAAAATGTATAAGCAGTTCTGAATACCTCTTTCCGAGTTATGTTTGCCTAGTATTATCCGCCTTTTTTTTCAATAAATTTTAAAAGTCGCAGGGCAGGAAAACTTGTTTTTAACTTGGTCGATAAAAAATGTATAAGCAGTTCTGAATACCTCTTTCGAAGTTATATTCGCCTGTTAGAATCCGCTTTTTTTTCAATAAATTTTGAAAGTCGCAGGGCAGGAAAACTTGTTTTTAACTTGGTCGATAAAAAATGTATAAGCAGTTCTGAATACCTCTTTCGAAGTTATATTCGCCTGTTAAAGTCCGCTTTTTTTTCAATAAATTTTGAAAGTCGCAGGGCAGGAAAACTTGTTTTTAACTTGGTCGATAAAAAATGTATAAGCAGTTCTGAATACCTCTTTCCGAGTTATGTTTGCCTAGTATTATCCGCCTTTTTTTCAATAAATTTTAAAAGTCGCAGGGCAGGAAAACTTGTTTTTAACTTGGTCGATAAAAAATGTATAAGCAGTTCTGAATACCTCTTTCGAAGTTATATTCGCCTGTTAGAATCCGCTTTTTTTTCAATAAATTTTGAAAGTCGCAGGGCAGGAAAACTTGTTTTTAACTTGGTCGATAAAAAATGTATAAGCAGTTCTGAATACCTCTTTCGAAGTTATATTCGCCTGTTAGAATCCGCTTTTTTTTCAATAAATTTTGAAAGTCGCAGGGCAGGAAAACTTGTTTTTAACTTGGTCGATAAAAAATGTATAAGCAGTTCTGAATACCTCTTTCGAAGTTATATTCGCCTGTTAAAGTCCGCTTTTTTTTCAATAAATTTTGAAAGTCGCAGGGCAGGAAAACTTGTTTTTAACTTGGTCGATAAAAAATGTATAAGCAGTTCTGAATACCTCTTTCCGAGTTATGTTTGCCTAGTATTATCCGCTTTTTTTTCAATAAATTTTAAAAGTCGCAGGGCAGGAAAACTTGTTTTTAACTTGGTCGATAAAAAATGTATAAGCAGTTCTGAATACCTCTTTCCGAGTTATATTCGCCTGTTAGAATCCGCTTTTTTTTCAATAAATTTTGAAAGTCGCAGGGCAGGAAAACTTGTTTTTAACTTGGTCGATAAAAAATGTATAAGCAGTTCTGAATACCTCTTTCGAAGTTATATTCGCCTGTTAGAATCCGCTTTTTTTTCAATAAATTTTGAAAGTCGCAGGGCAGGAAAACTTGTTTTTAACTTGGTCGATAAAAAATGTATAAGCAGTTCTGAATACCTCTTTCCGAGTTATGTTTGCCTAGTATTATCCGCTTTTTTTTCAATAAATTTTAAAAGTCGCAGGGCAGGAAAACTTGTTTTTAACTTGGTCGATAAAAAATGTATAAGCAGTTCTGAATACCTCTTTCGAAGTTATATTCGCCTGTTAGAATCCGCTTTTTTTTCAATAAATTTTGAAAGTCGCAGGGCAGGAAAACTTGTTTTTAACTTGGTCGATAAAAAATGTATAAGCAGTTCTGAATACCTCTTTCGAAGTTATATTCGCCTGTTAAAGTCCGCTTTTTTTTCAATAAATTTTGAAAGTCGCAGGGCAGGAAAACTTGTTTTTAACTTGGTCGATAAAAAATGTATAAGCAGTTCTGAATACCTCTTTCCGAGTTATGTTTGCCTAGTATTATCCGCTTTTTTTTCAATAAATTTTAAAAGTCGCAGGGCAGGAAAACTTGTTTTTAACTTGGTCGATAAAAAATGTATAAGCAGTTCTGAATACCTCTTTCCGAGTTATATTCGCCTGTTAGAATCCGCTTTTTTTTCAATAAATTTTGAAAGTCGCAGGGCAGGAAAACTTGTTTTTAACTTGGTCGATAAAAAATGTATAAGCAGTTCTGAATACCTCTTTCCGAGTTATGTTTGCCTAGTATTATCCGCTTTTTTTTCAATAAATTTTGAAAGTCGCAGGGCAGGAAAACTTGTTTTTAACTTGGTCGATAAAAAATGTATAAGCAGTTCTGAATACCTCTTTCCGAGTTATGTTTGCCTAGTATTATCCGCTTTTTTTTCAATAAATTTTAAAAGTCGCAGGGCAGGAAAACTTGTTTTTAACTTGGTCGATAAAAAATGTATAAGCAGTTCTGAATACCTCTTTCGAGTTATATTCGCCTGTTAGAATCCGCTTTTTTTTCAATAAATTTTGAAAGTCGCAGGGCAGGAAAACTTGTTTTTAACTTGGTCGATAAAAAATGTATAAGCAGTTCTGAATACCTCTTTCCGAGTTATATTCGCCTGTTAGAATCCGCTTTTTTTTCAATAAATTTTGAAAGTCGCAGGGCAGGAAAACTTGTTTTTAACTTGGTCGATAAAAAATGTATAAGCAGTTCTGAATACCTCTTTCCGAGTTATGTTTGCCTAGTATTATCCGCTTTTTTTTCAATAAATTTTAAAAGTCGCAGGGCAGGAAAACTTGTTTTTAACTTGGTCGATAAAAAATGTATAAGCAGTTCTGAATACCTCTTTCGAAGTTATATTCGCCTGTTAGAATCCGCTTTTTTTTCAATAAATTTTGAAAGTCGCAGGGCAGGAAAACTTGTTTTTAACTTGGTCGATAAAAAATGTATAAGCAGTTCTGAATACCTCTTTCCGAGTTATATTCGCCTGTTAGAATCCGCTTTTTTTTCAATAAATTTTGAAAGTCGCAGGGCAGGAAAACTTGTTTTTAACTTGGTCGATAAAAAATGTATAAGCAGTTCTGAATACCTCTTTCCGAGTTATGTTTGCCTAGTATTATCCGCTTTTTTTTCAATAAATTTTGAAAGTCGCAGGGCAGGAAAACTTGTTTTTAACTTGGTCGATAAAAAATGTATAAGCAGTTCTGAATACCTCTTTCCGAGTTATATTCGCCTGTTAGAATCCGCTTTTTTTTCAATAAATTTTGAAAGTCGCAGGGCAGGAAAACTTGTTTTTAACTTGGTCGATAAAAAATGTATAAGCAGTTCTGAATACCTCTTTCCGAGTTATATTCGCCTGTTAGAATCCGCTTTTTTTTCAATAAATTTTGAAAGTCGCAGGGCAGGAAAACTTGTTTTTAACTTGGTCGATAAAAAATGTATAAGCAGTTCTGAATACCTCTTTCCGAGTTATGTTTGCCTAGTATTATCCGCCTTTTTTTCAATAAATTTTGAAAGTCGCAGGGCAGGAAAACTTGTTTTTAACTTGGTCGATAAAAAATGTATAAGCAGTTCTGAATACCTCTTTCCGAGTTATGTTTGCCTAGTATTATCCGCTTTTTTTCAATAAATTTTGAAAGTCGCAGGGCAGGAAAACTTGTTTTTAACTTGGTCGATAAAAAATGTATAAGCAGTTCTGAATACCTCTTTCCGAGTTATATTCGCCTGTTAGAATCCGCTTTTTTTTCAATAAATTTTGAAAGTCGCAGGGCAGGAAAACTTGTTTTTAACTTGGTCGATAAAAAATGTATAAGCAGTTCTGAATACCTCTTTCCGAGTTATATTCGCCTGTTAGAATCCGCTTTTTTTTCAATAAATTTTGAAAGTCGCAGGGCAGGAAAACTTGTTTTTAACTTGGTCGATAAAAAATGTATAAGCAGTTCTGAATACCTCTTTCCGAGTTATGTTTGCCTAGTATTATCCGCCTTTTTTTCAATAAATTTTAAAAGTCGCAGGGCAGGAAAACTTGTTTTTAACTTGGTCGATAAAAAATGTATAAGCAGTTCTGAATACCTCTTTCCGAGTTATGTTTGCCTAGTATTATCCGCTTTTTTTTCAATAAATTTTGAAAGTCGCAGGGCAGGAAAACTTGTTTTTAACTTGGTCGATAAAAAATGTATAAGCAGTTCTGAATACCTCTTTCCGAGTTATATTCGCCTGTTAGAATCCGCTTTTTTTTCAATAAATTTTGAAAGTCGCAGGGCAGGAAAACTTGTTTTTAACTTGGTCGATAAAAAATGTATAAGCAGTTCTGAATACCTCTTTCCGAGTTATATTCGCCTGTTAGAATCCGCTTTTTTTTCAATAAATTTTGAAAGTCGCAGGGCAGGAAAACTTGTTTTTAACTTGGTCGATAAAAAATGTATAAGCAGTTCTGAATACCTCTTTCCGAGTTATGTTTGCCTAGTATTATCCGCTTTTTTTTCAATAAATTTTGAAAGTCGCAGGGCAGGAAAACTTGTTTTTAACTTGGTCGATAAAAAATGTATAAGCAGTTCTGAATACCTCTTTCCGAGTTATGTTTGCCTAGTATTATCCGCTTTTTTTTCAATAAATTTTAAAAGTCGCAGGGCAGGAAAACTTGTTTTTAACTTGGTCGATAAAAAATGTATAAGCAGTTCTGAATACCTCTTTCGAAGTTATATTCGCCTGTTAGAATCCGCTTTTTTTTCAATAAATTTTGAAAGTCGCAGGGCAGGAAAACTTGTTTTTAACTTGGTCGATAAAAAATGTATAAGCAGTTCTGAATACCTCTTTCGAAGTTATATTCGCCTGTTAAAGTCCGCTTTTTTTTCAATAAATTTTGAAAGTCGCAGGGCAGGAAAACTTGTTTTTAACTTGGTCGATAAAAAATGTATAAGCAGTTCTGAATACCTCTTTCCGAGTTATGTTTGCCTAGTATTATCCGCCTTTTTTTCAATAAATTTTAAAAGTCGCAGGGCAGGAAAACTTGTTTTTAACTTGGTCGATAAAAAATGTATAAGCAGTTCTGAATACCTCTTTCCGAGTTATATTCGCCTGTTAGAATCCGCTTTTTTTTCAATAAATTTTGAAAGTCGCAGGGCAGGAAAACTTGTTTTTAACTTGGTCGATAAAAAATGTATAAGCAGTTCTGAATACCTCTTTCCGAGTTATATTCGCCTGTTAGAATCCGCTTTTTTTTCAATAAATTTTGAAAGTCGCAGGGCAGGAAAACTTGTTTTTAACTTGGTCGATAAAAAATGTATAAGCAGTTCTGAATACCTCTTTCCGAGTTATGTTTGCCTAGTATTATCCGCCTTTTTTTCAATAAATTTTGAAAGTCGCAGGGCAGGAAAACTTGTTTTTAACTTGGTCGATAAAAAATGTATAAGCAGTTCTGAATACCTCTTTCCGAGTTATGTTTGCCTAGTATTATCCGCTTTTTTTTCAATAAATTTTAAAAGTCGCAGGGCAGGAAAACTTGTTTTTAACTTGGTCGATAAAAAATGTATAAGCAGTTCTGAATACCTCTTTCGAAGTTATATTCGCCTGTTAGAATCCGCTTTTTTTTCAATAAATTTTGAAAGTCGCAGGGCAGGAAAACTTGTTTTTAACTTGGTCGATAAAAAATGTATAAGCAGTTCTGAATACCTCTTTCGAAGTTATATTCGCCTGTTAAAGTCCGCTTTTTTTTCAATAAATTTTGAAAGTCGCAGGGCAGGAAAACTTGTTTTTAACTTGGTCGATAAAAAATGTATAAGCAGTTCTGAATACCTCTTTCCGAGTTATGTTTGCCTAGTATTATCCGCTTTTTTTTCAATAAATTTTAAAAGTCGCAGGGCAGGAAAACTTGTTTTTAACTTGGTCGATAAAAAATGTATAAGCAGTTCTGAATACCTCTTTCCGAGTTATATTCGCCTGTTAGAATCCGCTTTTTTTTCAATAAATTTTGAAAGTCGCAGGGCAGGAAAACTTGTTTTTAACTTGGTCGATAAAAAATGTATAAGCAGTTCTGAATACCTCTTTCCGAGTTATGTTTGCCTAGTATTATCCGCTTTTTTTTCAATAAATTTTAAAAGTCGCAGGGCAGGAAAACTTGTTTTTAACTTGGTCGATAAAAAATGTATAAGCAGTTCTGAATACCTCTTTCCGAGTTATATTCGCCTGTTAGAATCCGCTTTTTTTTCAATAAATTTTGAAAGTCGCAGGGCAGGAAAACTTGTTTTTAACTTGGTCGATAAAAAATGTATAAGCAGTTCTGAATACCTCTTTCCGAGTTATGTTTGCCTAGTATTATCCGCTTTTTTTTCAATAAATTTTAAAAGTCGCAGGGCAGGAAAACTTGTTTTTAACTTGGTCGATAAAAAATGTATAAGCAGTTCTGAATACCTCTTTCCGAGTTATATTCGCCTGTTAGAATCCGCTTTTTTTTCAATAAATTTTGAAAGTCGCAGGGCAGGAAAACTTGTTTTTAACTTGGTCGATAAAAAATGTATAAGCAGTTCTGAATACCTCTTTCCGAGTTATGTTTGCCTAGTATTATCCGCCTTTTTTTCAATAAATTTTAAAAGTCGCAGGGCAGGAAAACTTGTTTTTAACTTGGTCGATAAAAAATGTATAAGCAGTTCTGAATACCTCTTTCCGAGTTATGTTTGCCTAGTATTATCCTCCTTTTTTTCAATAAATTTTAAAAGTCGCAGGGCAGGAAAACTTGTTTTTAACTTGGTCGATAAAAAATGTATAAGCAGTTCTGTAAAACTGCGGATATCACTAGGCAAACATAACTTGAAAAGAGGTTTTCAGAACTGCTCATACATTTTATATCGGCCAAGTTAAAAACTACTTTTCCTGCCCTGCGACGTTCAAAATTGATAAAAAAAAAGGCGGATAATACTAGGCAAACATAACTTGAAAAGAGGTATTCAGAACTGCTTATACATTTTATATCGGCCTACTTAAAAACTACTTTTCCTGCCCTGCGACGTTCAAAATTGATAAAAAAAAGGCGGATAATAACAGGCGAATATAACTTGAAAAGAGGTATTCAGAACTGCTTATACATTTTATATCGGCCAAGTTAATAACTACTTTTTTTGCCCTGCGACGTTCAAAATTTATAGAAAAAAAAGCGGATTATAACAGGCGAATATAACTTGGAAAGAGGTATTTAGAACTGCTCATACATTTTATATCGGCCAAGTTAAAAACTACTTTTCCTGCCCTGCGACGTTCAAAATTTATAGAAAAAAAGGCGGATAATACTAGGCGAATATAACTCGAAAGAGGTATTCAGAACTGCTTATACATTTTATATCGTCCAAGTTAAAAACTACTTTTCCTGCCCTGCGACTTTCAAAATTTACAGAAAAAAAGGCGCATTATAACAGGCGAATATAACTCGGAAAGAGGTATTCAGAACTGCTTATACATTTTATATCGTCCAAGTTAAAAACTACTTTTCCTGCCCTGCGACTTTCAAAATTTATAGAAAAAAAGGCGGATAATACTAGGCGAATATAACTCGTAAAGAGGTATTCAGAACTGCTTATACATTTTAAATCGGCCAACTTAAAAACTACTTTTCCTGCCCTGCGACCTTTAAAATTTATAGAAAAAAAGGCGGATAATACTAGGCAAACATAACTTGAAAAGAGGTATTCAGAACTGCTTATACATTTTATATCGGCCAAGTTAATAACTACTTTTTCTGCCCTGCGATTTCAAAATTTATAGAAAAACAGGTGGATTTCACTAGGCGAACATAACTTGGAAAGAGGTATTTAGAACTGCTTATACATTTTTATCGGTCAAGTTAAAAACTACTTTTCTCGCCCTGCGACGTTCAAAATTTATAGAAAAAAAGGCGGATTATAACAGGCGAATATAACTCGGAAAGAGGTATTCAGAACTGCTTATACATTATTTCTAGGCTAACTTAAAAACAAGTTTTTTCTGCCCTGCGATTCTCGAAGTGTCAATGGTTTGATGAAGTATTTTCTTCAGATGTGTAACACTTCTTCGGCCTTTATGTTTTTGCATACTAGCTATAATATTGTATCGTAATAATTTAACTCTATTTAACTCTATAGAAGACAAAACTAGTGAATATAAAATCAAGATATTTTTATCATATTGAAAATTCTGTAGATATATTTATTGTTAAACCAAATAAAACTATTGATTTACATTTGTTGTTGATTCAGTCAACGGTTTAAAATATAAAAATTCATACTCCTCTTATTCTTTAAGTTTACTTATTATTACTTTTATCTAATGGTATTTCTTGATTTGACTCATTATCTTTAGTTGCCTTGTTCCACGGTTGTTCTTCAGCTGAGCCCCAGATGCAATAAAATATGATCTCAATAACATAAAATATTGACATTGTAAAAAACACCATCCTCCATCTGAATAATTTCTCTTCATCCTGATAATAAAGTAGTATTCATTATTATGATTATATTTGTATAATAACATTATATCTTAGAATAGTAAATACAACTTACAGTATGGACAGAGTTGATTAATTTTCCAACTACAATCGGTATAACAACACCGGGTATTGTTGCAAAAGTATTAGTCAGTGCAACAAGTGTACCCGCAAAATTAGGTGCAATATCAATGTGATTTGCCAAAAATCCACTGTACATACCACCAATAAACGTAAGAGCTATTGTCATAAGAACTACAGCTCCAAATTGATTAGCATAAGAAACAGTCATCAAACAAATCATCGGTACAATTGAAGCTGTAGAAAAATAATAATACAAATTCGTTTCATTATTAGTTGTATAACAAGAAATAAATAAATAAAAAGATGTATTTACCGCATATTGTTCCAATTTTTCTGGACATTGTCATGGTGATATATTGTTTCTTTTGAAAAATTGTCAAGACATTGCTACATATCATTGTAAATAGCCACATAGAAATATATGGTAATGCTGATAATGTTGCATTATCTTTTAATTCAAATTTTAATACTTTAGCCATGTATGAAGGTAATAAAGTCAACAACATGTAAAATCCACAATTACTACAAAAATGAGCAATAAAAATTGCCCAAAATGGCTTTGAATTAGCCACTTCTTTCCAAGGAAATTCTACATCCTAAAAAAAAAAACATACAAAACTGTCATTAGTAAAAAAGAAAATATATGTAAATTTATAAAATTAATTTTTAAAAAATATCAACAAGCTTAAAATACCTCTTGTTGATGCTCAGATTTTCCAATTGAATTAAGGATATATTTTTTTTCTTCTTTAGTTATGAATAATTTTTGTTCTTGTGGTGAATCAGCAATAAATATCCAAGCTGCACACCAAATAAGACAAACACTACCCTCAACATAAAAAATTGCTTGCCATCCCATTTTATCAGCAATAACACCAGTAAAAATTGTAGCAAGTGCTGTACCAAGTGCTGTACCAGCATAAATAATTGATGCAATAATATTACGTTCTTTTGTTGGTGACCATGCTGCAACCATAACGTGCATACAAGGAAAACTAGCACCCTGAATAAATAATCAAATAAATTAATAAAATTAAAAAACAATTATTATAATTTTAAATTTTTATTGTTCAACTTACTCCACCAAGTCCCTGAATAAATCTCATTAATGCAAAACCCATCCAATGAAAATTAGCTGCAAGTGGACTCAATAATGATGCAACAACATTAGCTAATACTGCAATATTCATGACCCATTTAGCTGATACTTTTTCAGCTAATTGTCCACTTGGTATCATTGATACAAAATATCCAGCAAAATAAGTTCCAAGTATATATCCTTGTATATTTTCATTCCATTTAAATGGGCCATCCTTTTTTAATAAAAATAAAAAAAAATTTATAACTCACAATAAATTAATATAATATAATTAAAATATTTACCTGAATATTTGATGTTTTATTACCAGTTGTATGATTAACCATTGCAACAATTGCAATACTGGCATTGACCTTGAATCCATAAATAATTGCAAGACCTATTGAGCCCATTGCAGCCATAACATATCTCATGGGTATTGTAAAACGTGATTTTTTTTTATCACCTCCAATGTCATCATCTATAAAAACAAAAAATAAATATATATTAAAAACAAATATTTTAATTTGGTAGTTGTATTTTATCTTTCATCAATAGCAAGATGTATGACCTATTTTTTATTTTATATAAACTCTATTTAGACATGCGGGCCGGCTACGTGACTAACTGTAGAAATTTCGTCATCAATTTATGGTGTAAACCTACGTGATAATTCTCACATTGACCATCTTTTTTCATTTAAATATAATATTTAAAAAATTTCATAAATTAATTATTTATAAATAATTTATAAATATGATAATATTTTTGTAGTTACAGTAAATTTATATGATAAATCATGATTTTCCCGCCACAAAATAAGCTATTTTAAGAATGCAAAATTATTATTAATTTTTTTTCTAAATTAAAAAAAAAAAAAAACAAAATTTACACATTTACATCATCATATCTAAATGAAAAAATAAATAATTTATTTTATTAATATTTATATTTTAACTATTTGGTAAATGATGAAATTTATTTTGACATTGTGAGATATTATACCACCCAACCACCCACTTGCTCAATGAAATTTCAAAAAAAAAATATAATATTCATTTAATTGTCTGATAATTATTGAGTATATATATATATTTTATTGATTTATTTTATAATTTAATTAATGAGGTAAAATTTTCGAGAAATATATTGTATTTATTCAACTGGAAAATCATATAATCTCAAGGACAAAAGGTCAGTGAGACACTCAAAAACATGCTATTTCTACAAGCTTATTAAACAAAATAATAGAAATTTTATTTTTAATTAAATTTTGTTAACGAATATATAGTATAAATTTTCATTTAAAAAATATAAAAATATAAAAATAAATAAGATGATGTAAACTTTAAACATTATTTCACAACATTTATAAAAAATAAATAAATAATATTATTAATAATTATAATTATTTTATTAATAATTATTTTATTTTTTATAGTATACTCACAGCCAGATGTTGATTCTACCGCCATAATTTAAATATCTTATCTCACTATTAAAAACTTTTAATTTAAAAAATTAATATTTATTTTTTTTAATTCTGTGTATAAGCTATTTGAATAATTAACTTATTACAAAAAAAAAAAAAAAACAAATTAATAATTATATTTTATATACTTTTTAAATATTAGAGAGCTCAAAAAATAACGTCTTGTTTCATCGAGTGTCGACGAAAAATTGGTCGACATTCAGAATCATCGTTTTTATTCACCATGTGTTGAGCAAATCAGTATGATTGTATTGTATAAAAATATACCACCCATCCGACACATATATACGTTTACCTCCCTACGATTGAAACTTGTTGGTCTATAGTTTTGTAAGTATTTTTTTCATAGTTCATCGATCCCTCCAGCTGTAACAACCCTTGGATGAATATAATACAATGATTTCTTTATAAGTATAACAGAGCTATAAAAATAATAAAATATATATTCAATAAATAACATGAATTTATTTTTAGAATGCTGAAAATAAACTTTTCATGTTTAAATATATATATTTTGTTATATTTATTGTACAGATATACAAAGCCAAGTTCAAATAACTGGTTTCCATGGAGATCTAATTATTTTAAAATATTATATCAAATAAACTTATTAATCATGCTTTTAACAATATGAGTTTTCATTCTGATGAAGAATTCAATGAAGTCATTGATGAAATATACACTTGGCTAGATCAACAAACATTTTCAAGACCAAGAAAAAATATATCACGTGATTTTTCCAACGGTGGTAGGTTGAAATAAATTTTAATATTTATAAATATAAATTATGTAATTTGTTGTTTTTTTTTTTTTTTTTTTTAAATTTATACTTTTAGTTTTCATGGCTGAAATATTAAAAAAATATTATCCAAAACTTGTTGATTTACATAATTATTCTCACAGCAATAGCTTAACAAAAAAAATTGACAATTGGTGTACATTAAATAAAAAAGTATTGGGTAAAATTAATTTAAAATTGAGTAATGATATTATTAATAAACTTGCAAATTCACATGATAAAACAATTGAAACAGTATTAATAAAATTACGTTCAAAAATAATAAAAGATTGTAATGATGAAAGAAATTTACTATATCCTGATGATATTTCAAATGAAACAAAAACAGAAGTTGAATCAGTACTTGATTTTGATGAAATACAAAATAAAATGATACCACGTTCAGCATATTTAAAATTACGTCAAGAATTACAAGATAAAAATAATATTATAAATTCATTGAATGATAAAATATCACATTTAGAAAGTTTAATTAAATTAAAAGATCAAAGAATTGCTGATTTATCAACTCAAATTATAAGACTAGATAAACAAAACATTTAGAATTATTAAAAACACAAGTTTTTTTTTTTTCATGTGTCAAAAGACTGTTTGTATTATTATTATTATTATTATTAACAATTTGTTTTTTTTTTTTTTTTTTTTTTTTAATATAAAATTTAAAATAACTTTTATGAATATTACAAAAAAAAAAAAAAAAAAAAAATTGTATTCTTACTTTAAATTTGTGATCTTAAACTTGGTGGTGATACTAATATAACACCATCACCTCTTACAAAAAGCATTGCAATATTTCTTTTAGTTGTTTTATAAATTTCTTCATATGTTTCTTCATCAATTTCAATTGTTGTTACAGTTTCTTCAGCTTCACCAAGAACCATATTTAAATGTTGATCATATGCCTGTAATTATTATTAATATTTAAAAAAAATAAAAATAAAATTTAATTAATATAAATTAATAAATACATACGTGTAATCTTCCACGAATTTCTCTGTCATTTCTCATTTTGACATATATTCTTTCATCCAAACTAAGTTTGATAAGATCCAATGGTTCTTTAACATGTATTGCCGGTGCCGGCTAAAAATAATAAAACAAATATTTAACGATAATAACAAACATCAAAAAAAAAAAAACAAATATACAAAAAGTAAGGTTAAAAAATATTGAATAAAGTTTTAAGTATTAATAAAATTAATAATAATATCAAACTAACCTGTTCAGCTACATCAGCCATAACAAATTATATTAATTAAAAAAAATATATGTTTTAATAATTAATAACAATCTAAAATTGTTAATACAAAAATTTAAGCAAAAAAATTGATTGTTGTGTGTCTTTTTTGACAATGTATATTTTTATTTTTTTTTCTCTTTCTAATTTTTAAAATGGCGACATACATGTTGTACTTTTAACATCAGAGATGGCGCTCTTTAAAAGTATATCTACAGTCGGTAATGCAGTTCAGTAGAGTCTGACATTTTTTTTTTTTTAATCAAATGCGCATTGACAACGCGCAGTTCACCAATAATCCTCATTGCCGTCATTTCTCTGCGTTGATGGCAGTTTTCTCTTCAACATAGATATACATAAAACGCCATTTTCTGTTTGTTAAAATCTTAACTATCATCAGTCATATATTAATATGTATTATCATAAATTTTTATAAAAAAATAACTTATTAAAAATGTGCTGATTATTGTCATATGATACATAATTGTTGAAATGTTTGTGAAATAATATTGTTCAGAGTAAACATAAGGATAAATTTGAAAAAAATAAGAAAAAAAATATCAAAAAAAAAATAGGCAAAGAGTGTTTGTTGTGAATAGTGAATTTTGTGGTGTAAAGTTCTGCTTTGAGGGCGATGCCCGGACACGCGACGACCGGGGGTGCGTCGGCGGATATGGTGAGTATTTTTTATTTACTTTTTTTTTTTTTTTTTTTTTTTTTTATCTGAGGAAGAGGTGTTCCCGGAAGATGTGATAATTTGTTATTAATTTTTTTTAATTGTTTATATATATATCTTATTTTGATGTTATATTTTGAACCACATAATTATTTGCTGTCAAATATATTTTATTTTACAGATTTATTAATTATTCATGGTTAATATTACAAATTGATTATAAAAATTTCGACATTTACTGTTGAATACTCCAATATGATTGTAAATATAATTTTTGAGGTGTGGCGTTTAAGGGAGTTTATTATTTAACCCTTAATTTTTTATAAATAGAAAACAAAATAATATTGTAAATATATTAAAGCATTACTTTAAATTTATCAATTTTTATTTGTATAATGCCAAGGGTGTGTTTTAGAAATTTTTATATTGTTAAATAAATTTACTATTGTACTTGAAATTTTTAGTTTTTCCAAGTAGTCTGATGTATTTTCATTTCTTTTATTATTTTTTTTTTTTTTTTTTTTTACTAAGAAAAGAACTTGAAGATATCACACATAGGTGCTTGTCTTTGCAGGGGGTGAAATTATTATTATTATTATTATTTTTATGTTTTATATCGTCGAGTGGGTTGAATATTCTCATCTTGAAAGCTTCTGTTGGCGTTAGTCAGTAAATTTATTCTTTTTTTATCTTGATTAATTTATTGAGTAATGTTTTGATTTTTATTCTACAAAAAAAAAACACAAATGATTATGGAAAAATCAGTTTTTTTTTTGTCTCAATTGATTGGTTGTTTAAAGTCTTTTTTGTTGTTGAAATGAAAAAATATAATAAAACTGGTAGTTTTATTACTCATTGTTCAATTTATAATTAATTGCAATTGATGCTTGTCTTAAAATTCTTCATGATTTTTTTTTATTTTCATCATTGTAAGTATCTTTTATTTTTATGATACACTTATTTTATTTTATTTTTTTCTCGTTTTTTAATACGACAATTGTTATCAAGAATTAACACGTATTTTATTTTATGTTCTAGTTTGTCAAACACTGAGTTATGTAATGATTAACACTGCCAGTTGAATCACATATAAAAAAAAAAAGAGTAAAAATAAATGACAAGGAAAAAAAAAAGAAGAAAAGAAAATTGAGTTTGTTTTGCTTGACAGGTACTTGATTGTTGAATTATTATCAACAAAGTACTTGAAATTTATAATATTATCTCAATTCAATTTGTTTTTGATTTAATAGTGATTGAAATTGATAAGCTAGACAAAATATCTTACCAATTTTTAAATTATTATTTCAATTTTTATAATCTTTATTTAACTACAGATTTTAAAAATTTTATTACTTTTTTTTTTTTTTAAATTAACTCACAGTAATTTCCCTTGTCACATGTCATTTTTTTTTTTTGATAATAATTCAAGAGTTCAGCTTGTCATTTGATAATAACCAATTTGTCTAGATTGTTTCTTCGATATCCCCAATTTTCTCTAGCTTAAAAAAATAAGTAAAAAAAAAAAAAGTCTATGCCTCAAGCTGATTTATTAATCACTTCAAATTCTCAAGAAAAAAAAACCAAAATAAATAAAACTCAAGCAATTCTCAAGTAGGTTACTAGAACAAATGAAATAACTAACAAGTAAACACCAAAATTACGTATTTCTGTTTGCATAATTTTTATTTATTTTTTTATATTGCTGAATGAATGTTATATTAATGAATCATGAGTAATGCCAAGTTGACCTTGGAAACTAGATAAGAAGCCTTTACTAAATTATACACACGAACCACCACTTACAAATTTTACACTCACAGTTTTTTTTTCCAATTTTTTTCTTTTCTTATAGTAATAAAAATCTCTATTTTTTTTATCACATACGTCATCAAATTCAATAAATTTTATTATTATTTTTACTCAAAAAAAATGTGTGCAATGATAACTTTTTCTGTTGGCTTGCACAAATTGCCTGATGGTTGTCAAGAGTATTAAATAATAATAAATTTCATGAATAAAATGCATGTAATAATAATAATTATAAAAATAAAAATAAAATAGTATTACAAGGCATGCAATATCAAACTGTCTCAAGTTTACTCATCCATGAAATGTACCTCAACATCTGTACACATTTTGTACTAGAAGAATGCCTGTGGTTCAATAGAATTGCTCTATCATTTTGTTGCCAAGTAAACGAATATTATTACATTTTTCATTTTGTACATTTAAAAATAATGTCATATATAATATATATAATTATAAAAAAAATATTTATATTTATAAAACTTGGAAAATATTTTTTTTAAAACAATATAATATATTAATTATATATAATTATTTTTATTTTTTTATCTTAAATTTTAAATGTATATATATATATATATTTTAAACAATGGTATTCGTTTTATAATCACATTGTTTTTTATCTTAAATTTTTTAGAATTATATTTTCATTATTATTTTGATAAGAATTGTTTTGTTGGGTGTTGATGACATTTTATATTTCATCATCATCATCATCAATGTTTTAATACTTATAGTTACTCCCCACACATGCAAATATATATTTTTTTATTATCGATTAATAAGGTGTGTCTACATTAAACATTGTTTAACTTTTAATAAATAAAAATTATCCGGTTATGGTTTTAAATTACCATCATCACAATGATATTTAATTTTAAATAAAATATTAAGTAATTTTATCATGGATCATTAGAAACAATATCTTGAAGTGTTTATATATATTTTTAATTAAAATAAAAACATATTTATATCTTTGTATATAATTAATTTTTTGTAATTAGCTATTTACAAAAAAAAAAGAAATAATTAAAAATTCATTGTTTTGTTCAATTTTATAAAAAAAATTGTCTTTAAAATGAGGCCTCGAGTTTATGATGATGATGGTGATGGTGACACACTTGATGGAGAATTAATTCAAACGTAAACTAGTTTTATTTTTTATTTATTTTTTTTCATGACAATATAAATTTTTATATATATACTTACCTATATTATCTTGCGTGTTACTTTATTTTTATTTAAGACAAATTAATATTACCTTCGAGGTCGACGGCTTTTTGCAACACCACCATGACGAATGTTACTCGACACTTGCCCACTGAATTCATGTAATTTTTTTCATTCAACATTTTGTATTTCCGGCTGATACATTTCATTATTATTGTCTATAAAATATGTATATTCTAGTTTATTTTTATAATTTAATCATAATATTTCAAGTATTTAAATATATCAGAAAAAATATTTTTAAAAAAAAAGCAAACAGCTTACAACACATGGTATTATTTTTATCAAATAATATCTAAATAAATGTACATCTATTTTAAAATTTAAAAAAAAATTAAATAAGCTAACAGTTAAATTATTATTTTTGTTTAAATAAAACACACGTGTGTAAAATTTCTTATTTTTATATTTTGAGTATAATCGTTGATCCATAGTTGCGTGACATAAATGAAAAAAAAAAATTGTACAAACAAGTTCATCGTATATTGAACTTGATTCAATACAGATAATTTCTTTTTTTTATTTAACCTGTGTTACATATAAACCTGGTGAATGGTTTGTGCGGTCAGTATGTTCACACACAGTATAGACTTGAACAAAAAATATTCTTGATCATTTGTATCAATTGATACTGTTAGTCAACCTAGTTTTATTATTTATAAAAAAAAAAAAATACAAATTCCAAGTAATTATTATCAGATTATACATGCAACTTGATTATTTTAATTAAATAAATTTAATCTCGTTAAGTATAATCAAATTTAAATAATAATTAAAAATATATTACCTAGTTTTTTTTTTGATAGACAAGATCATGTTATAATATAATTTTTATACCTATATATTTTTTTTAATATCTGGTGAGTCATAAATACCAAGGGTGATTTTCCAGTGCGCCTGCCAAGCTTATTCTCAGCTTGATCAATAATTTCCAAGTCAAGCACGACATTGTCTTCATGAAATAAAAAATAAAAATTCCAAAAAAATATTTATATATAATCACAAAATAAAATATACAATAGTACGTGATTTTTTTTTTTTATGATTAGTGTTTTACATTGCTCAACTTATTTTTTTCTTGATAATAATTTTCTTTGTTTTAAAATGATTTTTCTATTTTTTTGGAAATTATCCAAAAGAAGAAAAAAATTATTTTAAGAAAATATTTAAGAGTAATAATGGGTAGTTTTTTTTTTTTTTCTAAAAAAAAAGGTTAAAGTTCGTAAGGGTATTTTTAGTTTATATTACAATTTTCCAGATATCCAATTTCACCCTCAAATTGCAATAGGTACTCGGTGTTGGTTTCCGCACGAAAGACCACCAAGAATTGCTTTCAAAATTGAGTATTATAATGAAGAGAATTGTGACATACAGAATAATGAAAAGAGGAAAGAATGAGAGAAAGTTGATATTATATTATATATATAAACTTATGAATATACAATTTCAAATTTTAAATTACCCGCATAAAATTGGCCCCTACTGTTGCACATTTTTTTTTTTTTTTTAAATACTATTTTTGACAATTCTTTTATTAAATAGATAAATCATTTTATTTTATTTTTGCTAAAATGTTTAACATAATGCCAATTGAATCTATGACTCACTCTTGACAAGAACAAAAAAAATATTAAATTTGTTTCTGTTGAGGGAGAGGAGAGCCATATGGCCTACATGTGTTGACAGAGTTTTAAAATTTTATATAAATATATATGCAAAATGTTGGAGAGGGATTGTTAATTCTTACCATTGAAATAATATTTTTTTAAACATTTAAAAAAAAAAATTTAGTATTACTGCTTTTGGTACAAAGAAAGAAAAAAGAAAAAATATTTGCAATAGTAAGCCTTTTTATAAAATATCTACTTGTGTTTTTTTTCTTTCTGCATTTAAAGATAAAATAAAAAAGTTATATATGATAAAAAAAACATTACATCCCACGATCTTGAAAAACTAAGAAAAATTAAAAAGTTCCTTTGCAAGTCTTCTCTTATTTCTCACAGTCTGAATAAGTCAGTATAAAGTTGTCTGAATAATTTTTTTTTAAAACATCTTTATCAAATATTTAGCGATAAAAAATTAAATTATACTAGTGAGATATAAAAACATCAAACACATCATAAATATTATTCAAATATATCATAACAGATGAATCCTTTCAGATATATATTTTTTATTTATATAAATTCATACTTGTATTGGTATATTTATATATTTTATTATATGATATTTATTTATATCAAGAGACTTGATATATTTCATTGTTTAAAATCATGAACGTGAATAAAATTAAAGAAAATTGCCGATGGCATTGAACGCGTGGGATACTTGTTATTATTTTATATTTTATTTTATTGTTATTATTATTTTACTCAGTACAGGGCTCAAATCCAGATGGTAAAAAAAAAAAAATGAATAAATAAATATATGTAGTAGTTTCCCTTTACAACAACTCACATGACTCATAATTTCTATGTTTTTTTTTTTTTTAATTCCTTCCGTTGTATTTGTGCAAGTATGAATGTACTTTATATACTGTGTACTTAAATGTTATCCAAAAGAGGGTGAGCCCTTTTTTATTTTTCCGTGGGTAGAACCCATGGATAAATCACAATGGCAATACTTATCAATTCGATAGAATTTAAAAATAACCAAGTGCCTTTGGCATATTCTCATAAACTTTTTGAATTATTGATCCATCAAAAAATAAAATTCATTTTATTTTTTATCATTTTAAATGTTGATTATATTATAAAAATATTGCAATAATATTTTTGCATTTAATATATGTATATATTATTTATTTATTTTTTAAATTTAATTTTACATACACTGACAGGTGTTGTTTACAATCTGAAAGTTGAATGATTAAAAATACAAAAATTGACTTGCTTTTTTTACTCACACTGACTGATTTGTAATAAAAATGCTAATTAAAGTAGGGCTCTTGATGATTATAATACAATATGTACTTGTTACTTTTACTGTCGTGAGAATATTCAAGTATATTCAATGTTGTTTGTATTTTTTCATAATTTTCATTCATTTAATTATGAAAAAAATAATAAAAACTTTTCGATTTGGCCTTGATCAGCTTGTCGATGATCATCACCAATAACACCACACACAAAAAAAAATAAAAAAAAATGGAACAAGTTAATTGAGGGTAATGTGATTATGAAATAACCAGGGCAGAAAATTGACGTAATTTTTTTTTATCACAAGATAAAATAAATGTAAAAATAAAAAAAAAAAAACAGTAGTGAGAATAAAAATTAATTTAAAAAAAAAAAAAAAAAAAAAAAAATTATTTAAATTTAAAATAACTAATTTTGTTGTGTAATAAAAAAAAATTGATGAGTTTAAATATAACTGTATCTTGAATTCTTATTGAATTTGAAAGAACCATTTTTTTTTTTCTTTTACTATTTATTTTAGAGTTGAATGTAAAAATAAAAATTAAAAGTGATAGTTTAAAATATGCGATATTATTCTTTCAACAGTATGAACAGTATTATCAGCCTTTCACTCACAACACAAACCTCCTTGTCTTGTAAATTATTCATATGCTTTTTTTTTTCTGTTTTTACTTGTACTTATAACAAGCACTGGTCGAAATAGATAGGGTCGAAGATCAATCATCTGTCAATTAAAATTAATAATTATAATAATAATAAAAATAATTGTTATTTTCCAAAGCTAACCCTTTATCTTTCAAGTGGGTAATGAATTATTGACTTCCTGGAACATTCAATCCAGATATTTTTTTTCTACTTTAAATTCTTCATGGTGTATAATGAAAAAAAATATCGTGAAATGAATTTTTAATTATACATTTCCGGATTCCAATCTTTATTTTTCATATTTATTTATTTAATTTTTTGTTGATAAAGGAAGTAAATGTCATTGATACTTTGATTTATAGCTAAAAAAAAAAAAAAAACAAAATAATTAAAATAATAAATCATTTTTTATATATTGTTGATTAATTTTTAATAATAATTTATTTTACCTTTTTTTCAGGTCTCAAGAAAACGGTGAGAGACCTTGATAACAGAGAAAAAGTTAATTTAGACTTATAGTAAAGTGTCAAGATGCCTCTTCCCAAAAGACTGGTTGAACCAGTGCATGTTGCACGTGGTACAATACCAGAGGCATTTCCATTACCATCAGAATTAGAAGCAGCAACAAATGGTACATTGGCTAATACTATAAGACAATTATCAAGTTTGTCAAGACATGCTGAAGATTTATTTGGTGAACTTGCTAGAGAAGCTCATACATTGAGTGATCGTGCAAATTCATTGCAAGCAAGAATTGATAGACTTGCTGTTAAAGTAACACAACTTGATAGTAATGTTGAAGAAGGTATTTATTATTATTATTATTATTATTATTACTTTTTTATTTTATTAAATTAATAATTATTTATTAATTAATTTTATTCTTGTTATTATTTTTAGTTTCATTACAAGATATTCATATGAGAAAAGCATTTAAAAGTTCAATTATATTTGATCAGCAAGTTGTGTCTCGTGACACAATGCCAACTGCAATGTTAGAAACATATCGGCAATGCGACACTCCTCCTCCACTTGATAAGCTCAATGTTTACAGGTTTGCACTGACATCAATAAAATAATAATAAAAAAATTAATTAAAATTTGATATTTTAAATAATATATTAATTTATTTTTAATTATTTTTTTAGGGATGATGGAAAAGATGGTCTTAAATTTTATACTGATCCAAATTACTTCTTTGATTTATGGAGTCAAGAAATGCTCAAGGATACAGAAAAGAAAATTCATGATCGAGGGAAAAAGGTATATATTTATAATTTTGTATAATACATCAACTTAATTAAGTAAAAAAAAAAAAAAATTCAATTTTTTACAAGCAAATAGTCTTTTAATTTTTTTTTTATCGACTATTTTTAATGTTTCTAATTGTCAAAAATATCCCCTTGTTTATAGACTGAATCTGAATATGACGAAACGTTCAGAAAGGCAAGTCGTTGGTTTGAATCTTTGTAGTTTTTCATATATATTTTATTATATTTTTTATATATTTCAAGTCTGTCATCATCCCCATTGATCATCCATCAATATCTTTTTTTTTCTTGTTGTTTCTCATATTAATATTAAAAAAAATAATAAACAAACCTACTCACATTCTGTGTGGATTATTTTCATTAACAGATTGTTTTAAAAATCTAAAATTAAAAGTTTATTTTTTTGTGCTTTAAAAAAGCTTTTTTTTCATAGCCATGTTTTTTATTTAAAAATTGTAGTTCTTTTAGGTTTTTAAAAATGAACCGTTTTTTTTTTTGTATATTTGTCATATTTAAAATTAATATCAAATGACATTTGAAATTTTATTATTATTTTTATTTAAAAACAATGAAATAATTAACCAAACAAAAAATTTATGTCACTTGATATCATTTTACAAGTTTGACAACGTCATTTTTTGATAATATATTAATTTTTTTTTTTAATTTTTTACACTTGAATATAAAATTAATAATAAATATCATTTAAAATAAAAAACATCACAAATCATCCTCATATTTTATTAAACTTTTTAAGTATAACTGCACATGTAGCATCAAACAATTATTGACTATTTTAAAATATTAGAAAAAGTCGTTGTTTGATGTTTTACACAAAACCAAATAAGTACTCACATAGTTTAATTTTAAAAAAATTGTTTTTTTTTTTTATAAATCTTAAAAATCACCTGTTGAGTTTTTCTCATTTGATTTCATAAAGATAAATTATTTAATAATATATTTTATTATAAATTTTATAGCCACATAGACCAAGAAACGACGGTGGAAGTGGTGGTGGTGGTGGAAGACACAAAAAACGTGTAAGACAACCACACAGTACACGTGAAAGACAACGACAAATTGCTGTTGGTCACGGTGAATATATAATGCCAACACAGAGCAATGTGCAATATAGAGCTCCTCATAATATGCCAGAAGAAGCATTAATGGGTATGGTTATGACTGATCCAAGACCACCAAGACCAAATAGCATAGAAATTCGTAGAAGTTATCCAGAGGAACAACATATTTATAGTCCTCCAATTGGAAATGAACATTACAGGTATTTATTTTATTTTTTAATTCAAAATTATATACCTATATTTATCAAATAGTCAATTGATCAAAATTACAATTAAACTAGAAGATAAAGTGACTATTTCATTTTTTTTTTTTTTAAATTAAATCCAATTGCAGAACAATCATCACTAAAAAATTTTTAATTGAAATATTTTTAAACTGTATTGAAATTAATTAAAAAAATTTTTTTTAGACCAAATTACGCACAACAAGGTTACGACGATGGAAGTATATACAGTTCTCACTATGCACCTGGACAAAGCGCAGCTGGTAGTGAAACATATCAATCACCAGGTGGTGGTACACCAAGTCGTAATAATAGACGTCCAGCTCAACCACCACCAGCACCACCAAGTAATGCATCAAGTAATTCAACACCAACAATATCATCAGCAAATAATACACCAACAAGAGGCAGATCAATGAGTACTGGCAGAGACACATTACCACCACCACCACCACCACCTGGTGAAACAATGTCACCACCAGCAATGAATGGTACAATACCAGTACATTTTATTAATCATAATGGCAGTAGATCAAGTAGTCCATTACCAAGTCATCATTCAACACCAACATTGACTAATAATACAATGACAATAGGTATTGATGAACCGGATCCAGCACCACAGGATTTACCACCACCACCACCAACACCTGATCCAGTACCTCGTCCAGAATCACCACCTTGTAACATTCCACCACCACCACCACCACCTCCACCACCACCAATACTCAATGGTCCATTACCACCAGCACCAATGACTAATGGAGATATTGCTAGAATGATTGCTGCTAATCCACCAAAATTAAAACCATTAAAAAGTATTAATGATGGACAATTTAGAAAAGGACAACTTCCAGATATTCCAATTGTTGATCCACGTAATGATTTGCTCAAAGCTATTAGAGATGGTAAGAAATATTTTTATATTATATTAATTATTAATTAATTATAAAATATATTAATTAATTTATTATATTATTTTAGGTATTAAATTACGAAAAGTTGAAAAAAATGAACAAAAAGAAGTTGAACGTGGTAATGCACTTAATGATGTTGCATCTATATTAGCTAGACGTGTTGCACTTGAAGTTAGTGACAGTGATTCAGCATCAGAAAGTGAATGTGACAGTGAGGGTTGGGGTGAACAAGATTCAACTATGGCGTGACCCGTGTCTTATCAAACGACTGTTGCATCTGTCACATAATTAAATAATAATTATCAATTGATTGGAAAAATATTACCAATAAATGCTCACAATCATTGTCAAGAAATTTAGGTATGCCAAGACATGTTTTATTTAATTATTTTCATTATTATTAACAACAACAATAATAATAATAATAGTAATAATGAAAGATGAATTTTTCATAAATTTTATGAATAGTTAGAAAAACTGAATTTTATTATGAAAAAAAAAAAAAAAAAAAAAAACAAAACAAAAATGCGCACAAACCCAGTTGCATGCCGAACTGATTTTTGTTTTCTCTCTGTAAACCAAGAATTATATAAAATCATTTTTTATATTTTTGTTTTTATGTTTTTATTATTATTTAATTTTCTTATTGTTTTTCTTTAGTACATTCCGCAATTTTTTACTTTACATGTATCAGAGAAATAAAAAAAAACAATTAGAAAAAGATTTTTCAAAGTTAAATATAAATAGTTAAAAATAGTAATAATATTAATAATCAAAATACACATTTTTCTGATGCGGAAAAGCATAAAGCTCATTTTTTTTTTTTTTTATAAGTTAAATTTTTATATTTTTCATTAATTTGAAAAAATATATATCCCGAAGCGAGACTCGGTGGCGTGAAATAAAAAAAATAAAATAAAATTGAAAATTATATTTAAAATTTAAATTGTTGAAAAACCAAAATACTCCATTTAATCAGTATAAATTGTAAGAAAATTTTGTGAAACCAAGAAAAATATCTAATCTTGGAATATTTATTTTTAGAATATTATTAATCTAAAAAAGAAAAAATAATTAAACTAATAAATGAACGAAAGTATAAGTAAATCTAAAATGATTTCTTCCAATTTGCGAAATCTCCTTGTCTCCGTTAATAAACGAAAAATAACAATTGTGATTTTATTTTTCATATAATGTTGATCAAATACAACACTGATAATATATAAAATACAAATAAAAAAAAATAACAAAAATATAATGTACATTGATCGTTAAGAATATATGCATAATTATTTCAATAAAAAAAAAAAAAATAATAAAAATACTTAAACAAATTTATATTATTTTTTCAAAATTAAAAGCATAATTAAATTAAAATTTGCATGTAAATTTTGAAAAATTATTAATATTTTTTTGTTATTATTATTATTTTAATATATTTTTCATTTTTATTTAATAAAAAATGCCATGTAATAAATACAAGGTTTATTATATATCTAATAAAATAAAATTAAAAAATTCGCCAAAATAATGCGATATTTACGATTTAATAAGCAACGACAACATGTACATTTTTCATTTAAATATTAAGCCTTAGTCAGATGTTGAATATAATTATTAAATAATAATAAATAAATAAATAAATATAACTCTTTTATGTAACGCGATGTTTATATGAGTATAAAATATAATGAATATACATAACAATTTAGAAATTTTAAAATTAAAAAAAAAATATAGGGTAATCTAGTGTCAAGTATTTATAGAAAAAAAAAAAAAAAAATAAACTTCGACGGAGTATTTGTTTTGCTAAGAAAAAAATATATACAATTTTGATCTTTGATTATTCTAAATCTCATACATATATTATTATTTTTTTTTAAATTTTCAAATCCGTTGTAATCCGATGAGATGATATATATATTTATTATATTTATAATTTCGTTTTAATATTGGGTGTGGCTATGATTAACGATTAATCGTACATTTAAAGAAAATAGTTGCGCACGCATGTTCAAATACATCTCTTCGTACTCATCAAAAAATTAAAAAATTAATTAAAAATAAAATAAACACGGTTTTATTACCAAAACCTTGAATAACCAAACAAAATTAACAAACAAATAAAATAAATTAAAAAATTGAAATATTTACTACAATTATAAAATAATCGTAAATGTATGTATCAACTAATTAATTTAAAAAAAAAATGAAAAAACTAAATTTAAACATTTGTAGTTAAAAAAAAATTGTACAGAACCAAATAAATCAAAAAAAAAAAAAAAATTTCATAAATTTATACTGTTGACAGTTTAAAATTTTTTTATCCCTTGTATCAAGAAAAAAAATAAAATTAAAGAAGTAAAAAAATACAACAAAAAAAAACAGTGAAAAGTAAGCCAGATAATAGCAAGTGATAAGCAGCTCTGGCTCAACTGAAAATGGGTCTCGTGAGAATATGGAAACACATATGCAATTTTAGAGCTGATTATTTGAAATCGTATTTACCACAGGCAGTTACAATTTCCCAGCTTTATCACCACTCGAATTTATATTTCTCATTGGCAATGGATAATGTTTTTATGTATCACAAACATGTTTTGTATGCAATTTTGTACAATATCTAATCAAAATTATTATTACTTTATCAATAATATAATATTTTAATAAACATATTTGTTAATAAGTTTCATTAAATTAATAATATAATTATCAAGAAATAATAATTATATTATCAGACTGTTTAAGTTTGTACCTGATATTGAAATTATAAAATTTAATTATCATAAAATAATACAGTTAGAGTGTGAATTTATATGTTATATATGTGTATAATAGTTAATATTATAAACTTTTGACATCACTCGTGTGTTTATTTGTTGAATATTTAAAATCAAACTTAAACTAGGACACAAATATCAACTATATGTTTTTCATCTGACACCTGTCATATGTGTCAGTTGACAAATAATTTACCTGAAAATTTTTAATTATAAGAAGTTTAATACAAAAAAAAAAAATTTCTTTTATTTTATATAATTAACAAGAAATATTATATTAATAACTGAAAGTTAATTAACAAAACTTGGCCCTTTGTTTTATCAATTTATATGTGTAAAACATTGAAAAATTATAGAAAAAATATATTTCTGTCAGTAACAGTAATGAATATACTTTTATATATTTTTTTTGGTAATTTATAAATTTTGAATGAAATTAATTACACGAATTTTAGGTCAAAGTAAGAAATAATTGATAAAACTGGTTTTTTTTATTTTTTTTTTGGGATCTAAAAGTACAGCTGACGTTTCTGTTGAAAAGTTTTAGACTAATGGTGTGGGTAATTTTGTGTAAAATCTTGGTTACTCATAATAGTGATAAAGAAAAAAAAAAAAATAAATAAAATGGTATGAGAACATCTGTGAAAATTCATGTAATTGGCAACCTTTATATTTTTTTTTTTTTTATATCTCTTTAACCAGCTTTTTTATCTGGTAGCTTTTAAATTTCCCAATGGTATTTTTTAAATAAAAAAGTATTTTATTATTTTGTAATAATTTGATAACTATTTCGTTATATTTATTTCGATTAACATTTAAATCATATATAGAAAAACTTGACCATTAAAGTTTGTCGTGGTTTTTGATAATGGTCTACCTCATCCTACCATATATACCAATAAAATAAAAATAAAAAAAAAAAAAAAAGCAAAGAAAATGATGGAGTTAAAATTCATTTGTATATAAAAAATTTTATTTACCCAATAATGCAGTTGTGTATATGTGAACTAACATCAATGTCCAAGAGCTTTGTGATAAATTTTACTTTGGCAAGAGAGTGTTCTATTATATACACTAAATTCATTCTTGTTGCTCTTGGCGACCCAATTGAGTTTTCCCGCTCAATTATCTGTTCTCTGTATGGCATTTACGTTTATAGTCACATCCTCGGTTCTTGAAAAAAAAATTTTACCCCACATTGTGTCAAGCTAAAAAAAAAAAAAATTAAAAATTAAATTAGAAAAACTAAAAACAAAATTCAGAAATAATAATATTTGACAATCATTTTTTTTATATTATTTAATTTAATTATTTATTTTTATTTATATTATTGATTGCAAATGAAGCAATTTTATTGTTGACAAGTTATATATAAATAAATTTAAATTTTGCAATATCTATTTTTGATAAAGATTTTTAAAATGCATTAAAATTATCTCAAGTTTTGATGTGCCAATAACTTTTGATATATGCAGTTCAATGTAGTCGTGTAAATAAAATGAAAAAAAAAAAAAGTTGTATAGACTCTTTGTAGAGACTGAAGAAAAACAGAATATGAACGGGAAATTGTAAAATAATTGTATATGATGTTGAGTAAGATATATAAGTTGTTGAGTCGTTCATTTGTCAAGTGACTCTTACCAAGTACAGTTTATTTTGATAATTTTTTTTAAATTTATATTTATAACAATTATTTATGATTTTAATTATTATTAATATTTTAATTATCATAGTTAGATGAAACTACATCAAGTTTTTGTTCAGCTTTATTTACTGTGAGTTTTTTTTTTTTTATAAGGATGTTATTTTTCAAGAAGTTAAATATTTTTGCTCGTAATAAAAGTAAGTTTTTTGTTAATATTTAATTGTATAAATATCATTGAATATTTATATATATTTAATAATATTTAATTGATAAATACAATAAAATGAAAATATAATATAAAAACTTTTTAAAATAAAATAAATCAATATAAAAATAATAAATATATCTATAAAATAATTTTGCAAGACTTATTATTAACTTAAATATATAAACTATATATCTGTTGAAACTTTCTCGAGATTACGAGTTGCATCACGTGTGCCACAAGTGTGTGATTAATTTTTTTTTTTTTTTCTCTTTTCTAAATTATTTTATTTTTTATTAGGATTTTTTTAAATCGATGCACGTCTTAATCATAATTAGATCCTTTCACCCGGGCGTCAATCGACAACTAGAAGCATTTATTCGCTTCATTTATTCTGACAATTTTTTTTTTTTTTTTTGTTTTTATATATATATAAAAATAATATATAAAATTTTATCTTTATAGAAATGTCAATTTAACTTAATCGAAAATATTTTCATGAAAATTTAAAATGTTTTTATACAATGAATTTTTTTTTTTTTTAATGTTATATATTTTGACAGTTTGATAGATGACACTTTTAAAGATTTTTATTTTCATTTTATTATATATTTTTTTTCATATATTATATGTATTTCTAGTTTTATTCTTATCATTCACAATGAATTTTTTTTTTTACATATATATATATAAAATAAAAAATAAAATAAAAACTTTAAAACGCGCAAACAAAATTATTTTTAAGTTTTTTATTTTAATCTTGGTCTTTGTTTTTACTTCAACATTTGTACGTGCAATTCAGCCATTCTATTATTTTTTTTTTTTTTGTTAAACTGATAAAGCAGATTTAGGTGAGTCTACTACCTCCTACCCTAAACTAAAAACCCTCTTTCTCTTTACCACCCGTTACTCTCAAAGTATCGTTAACCTTTTATCCATGGACCAAACTGAGGCGTGGCTATATACCAAAGATAAAGTACCTAAAATTTTGTATGACTTTACTTAAGTTTACTATAAAAAATATATTTCTCAATTAAATGACTATTGAGGTAAAAAAAAATAAAATAAAACAATGACTAAAAAATGTGTATATATACATAGTCATGTCAAAAATAATAATAAATTATAGTCAAAATTTTATTCTCAATTTGTCTTGTTTCGAATGATAGAATAGATGGATGCAGGTTGAAAATGCATTCGAGTATTTGAGGTGATGAAAAAAAATAGAGTAAAAAAAAATAAATAAAAATATATATATAAATGTGAGAAAAAGAGAGGTACATATTGTTGATAAGAGATTCGTTGTGCTGGTTGAGTTGTATATATATGATAGTGACTTCTTTCACAATTCTATTTTCTCTTTTAGAAAAATAGTAAAAAAAAAAAAAAGGTAAGACAACGACGACAACGAGTAAAGACTGGTGCAATATTATTTGAAAAATAAAATAAAAAATAAAGTTCAAGAGACCAAGTAATAAAAGCAACGAGTATTATTTTAATTCAAGTATATACAATTTTTTATATTTTATTATCATCTTGCTGACTTTGATTATGCTAGAATTTTATTTTATTATTTTAATGTTAAATATGAAATTAATTAAATCATATTTTTAATATTTATATATCTCATTTTATTATTTTAAATTTTATTATTATAACAAGATATAAAATAATTTGTTTTACTTTCAACCAATAAAGATATATAATTTTTTTTTTGTATTTTCAACTTTATATTTAATAATTTTCATGTTAAAATTAAATTTTATATAAATTGTATTAACAAAATAAAGTTTTATACGGCTTATTGAATTATAAATTTTAAAGGAATGTAATTAAAATTTACAATTATAGAAATTATATAAAGAAAAAATAATATAATAATTGTTTTACATCAAAGTAAACAGTTATTACAATTTATTTTATTTTTTTCACAATGTCTGACTTCAAACGGACCTCGATCACTGACCGATAAATGAGAAGCAAATAGAAAGAAAAAAAAATGTAAAGAATTGTGTGAAAAAGTAAAAAGAAAATTTAAAAGGCAAGATTTACGATGGTTTTTTATTTTTTTTTTTTTGTGCCCTTCGATGGATTTCTCAAGGGAAATAGAGAAAAAGTCAAACCATTAGCAAAAATTTCTCGTCAACAAAATGCAAAAGAAAATATAAAATTCTTTGATAAAATATCATTTGATTGTATATTTTTTTATCAATTCATTATAAAATGAAATAAAAATAAACTGAGTTTTCAATTTCAAACCATATTGTTTCATAAAAAAAAAAAAAAAAAAAAAAAAAATAGTAAAATACACGAATTGATGTCATTGATATTGTTTGATAATTGATGCTTTTCAAAAAAATTGAAAATATAAAAAAAATTTTTTTAAAAATATTATACAGTTTTTTTTTTTTTTTATATTATTTTCTTTTGACATTTTTATCCCTAGGGTTTTTGAATTTTCTGCTGCAATTTCACGCGCAAACCACTTGTAAAAATTGCATCAGCCAATTCACATGGAAGATAAAAATAAAATGGTCATAAAAGAACTTAAATCGTATTGAGAATCATTCAAGTTTTTTTATAAACCAAATATACAATAAGAAATAAAATAAGAAAAATTTTTAGTAATATAATAAATCAAATTTGCGGTAAATGTGGTTTAGCGTTTAACATGTTTCAAATTTTTTGTGGTTATTGTGGTTATTGTCTGAATATATACATGCATGTGTAAATATACATATATCGTTAATTGACCAATCACCTGATCATTTACCTCATATTTATATAAAGTACTTGAAAATACTTGAAAAAAAAAGCGACGAAATAATGATTACACTATGAGATGTATAAAATATAAATGTTAATTGAGGAAAACTTGAAAAATGTTTTTTAAGCTGCATTACAAAATGAAATGAAACATTAAGCTATTAATGAGAAAGGGTTGAATTTGTGCATGTGTATATATATAGATGTGCAATTATATACGACCTGAATAAATTGCTTAGATATATACTGACGAATTTATATGTGTTTGTATGTATATATATAAAATCATGAGAGATTTCTGTCATTCAACTTTGGAAAATTCGCAAGACGTACTTGTCTTATCTTCCAACTTCATTTCAAAGTTTTATAACTTAAAACTTATATGTACATACGAATTTATCTATTTTCATTTATTTATTTTTGAAATTGTCTATTTTGTTGTTTTTGTTTTTATTTAAATTCTATATATATTTTTTTTACTTATGGTTTTATAGAAAAAAAATATCTAGATGTTTATGATAATTTTGAAGAAATTATTTTAATGCATTTATTATTATTTTATTTGTTTAAAGAAAATTTTCTATCATGTCACTCAATCATTCAAAGATATTGCTCAAGACCAAACATACCATGGACTATGTCGTAAAATCTATTCAGAATAATATTTTATTTTTTTTTATATTCGATAGCCTCTTTTATCCCTAAAACTATTTCTGCTAGTTTTCAATATATATATATGTATTTTCTATATTGATCCAACTCCATCAATGTTACCCAACCAGAATTTATTGGACTCGTGTCTATCCATAATTTTCCACTTGAATACCACCACGAACAGTACAATAATCCAAATAAAAAATAAAAAATAAAAAAATTGAATAAACAAAAAAACATATGGAAATATGTTAAAATATAATTTTTCAAATAAAAATATACAAATATTTGAAATAAATTTAAAAAAAATATAAATATTAAATATTATAAAAAAATATTTTGAGATTATATTAGTATTTTTTAACCCTTTTTGCTTAACCTTTTACAAAGTTATACGTGATGTTGTTTTAAATTTTTTTTTACATGTTTTACATGATACATATTTTTTTTTTTTTTATTATATGTATATATTATTTTCATTTTTCATACTTCCTCATATCACATAAAATAATCCTCTTTTTTTCAGATTTTATATTATGACGATACTCACGTAACAGAGTGCAAAAAAATTTGTCAAGCATATAGGGATAAAGATAATAATGTACACCTCAGGTATATATATCTGATAATACACACGTAAAAGAGAAAAAAAAAAAAATTAAAAATTAAACTTTTATGACAGAATAGCTTTCCATAATATTTTCAAGTACTTCAGGGAGTTTTTATTTTTTTAATATTTTTATTTAATCATAATTTTGAAATGAGAAACTGTAGGGTTTACTGGATTATTACATGTTATATCTGTATTTATGTATAAAGAAAAAAATGCAATAAAAAAAAGATTAAATGAAATTTCAAGAGAAAAAGGTCCAGGGATAAAAGGGACAAGCAATCTTGATACGATATATATATATAAAACTTGACCAGAGGTAGCTATGAAATCGCATCAGGTTAAATTTATATAGTGAAAATTAAAAAATAGGCCAAATAGAAGGGATTTATCAGGAAATTTCAAGGGTCCAGTATATAAACCTGCAGGGGATGCGCAAACGCAATTCAAGATGAGAAAAAAATTTACGTTGTCAGTAGAAACGAAGCTTGGAATATTGTTGTTAGTCACATCGTGTTGTGACATCATCACGACAACACGTACTTAAAAAATTATAGATATATTATTTATTATAAAATAATAAATAAATATCTAGAAAAAAAAAAAAATATTATTTAATTTTTAAGTGAATTATTTAAAATTAACATTCGAGTTATAATGTTGTTCTTTCGAGGACTTTGGAAGAGTAATTCAAAACATAAAAGTAAGTTTAAAAATTTATATATTATGATAAATTTTTTTTCTAATATTATTATTTTAAAATTTAAAATCATATTTGGATATGTAATAAAAAAAAAAAAATTTTTATATTAACTAAAGCGTGTTTGTGAATTTAAAATGAGATTGAAATATATAAAATTGATTGAAATAAAAAAAAAAAAATTCAAGAACAAACAGAATAAAAATGAGATATAAAAAAAATTTAAAAAGAAGTGCATTCGTACCTGACAAAGTAAAGCCCAGCTAGAACTTTGGCCATTGGTCCTTGCACTATTTATTATTCATGAAGCTCTTGGTATTCGCGCGAAAAAAACGTGCACTGCTATACTGATCCACCAACGGACCACCACTTTTGCCACTCTGTAAAAAAAAAAAAAAGAATTTTTTATTTATTTTTTATATACATGTAATAAAATGATAAAAAATATAGAAAACACAAAAATAAATGAATAAAAAACACCTATATAGATATTTAAATATTTATAGAATTTTAAATTCAAATAAATCGAATTTTATTTTTAAAAATTAAATAAAAAATATATCAAATTGATTAATTGATTTTAGTTGAATATAATTAATTATTATTTTTTTTTTTTTGTATTTATAAATTATAATAATAATTAATATTTATCATGTATTAACTTGGTAAAACAATCTTTGACAAAATTTTGGAAACTATGGTGATGACATGGTTCCCTGAATATTCAGTTAACACGATTACTTTCAATAATAATTTGTAACTTAAACTCCATGTCTGCCACCTGAAGATTATATCGATATGTATATATACATAATAAATATTAATCACCCCTACGGTAAATTGTGCGACAGATAACGAGACTTTCTCAAACAAATCCAATTATCAATAATATTAATATTCACAGTAAAATTTTTAATTTTTAAATAAAATTATATTTATTATAAAAAAATTTTAAAAAAAATATATAAAATTCTTAAACTATATTTTACTATTATTTTATTTTTCAACTTGGGTAATAAAATTTTATGTGCTAACCCTGATAATATTCTCAGAAACAACTGCAGTTGAACTTGCTTTTTTTTTTCAAATAATATTTTTTTTTTTACAATTTAAAATAAAATAAAATTTAAAAAAATTGTAAAAAAAACTTTGGTAATAATTTAAAAGTAATTTATATATATTTTTAAATTTACTTTTTTTTTTTATAGAAAATGTTTATATAGCAAGATGATATATGTTAAGTGTTAAATGTTGGTAGAAAATTTGTAATTTCAAGTAATCGAACATGTTCATATGTATATTTATATTTATGTATATACAAGTACATATGTACAATACAAATTTGAAGCTTCTAAATTTCCCAAAGCTTATGAATATTCAATGACACTTTAACACACATACATACTATTTTACGCACAATTGAATTTATATAATATATATAACGTGTCTTTTTACCAGTTTTAAAAGCAATAAAATATTTTTAAATTTGTATACAACTATCAAGTACATTGGTAAGAGATCATTAAACTCTTTTAATTAAATTGAGAATAAAAGTAAGATAAAAATTAAATTAAAACAAACAAAAAGTATCATTAAAAAATAAAAAATTATAGAAAAAGTTTTTAATTTTTTAAAAAAGGAAAATAAATAATATAAAAAATAATTGGAAAATAAAAACAATATGGTATTGTGAAAAAAAATTAATTATCTTGTTCACTGAGTATTTCATTAATTAATATATCTCGAGAAAAGCTGTTATTGAAGATTGACACTGTGGAAATAAGATAAAATAAAATAAAACTTTTGTTTATTTTTTTATTTATATTATTCAACTTTTGCTAGTATATTTTTCTATTTTCTTTTAACTTTTATATGTAATATAAAAATAAAATAATAATAATAGTCATTTTCATTGAAAAATTTGATTATAAAAGTTATTATTTTTGATATTGCTTCATTTACATAATACAAAAATATCAACGTAGTCTTTAATTTTAAAATAAAAAATAAATATATATAAAAAACACACCTGCATTGATAAAAAACGAAAATAATTAAAAAAAAAAAAAAACCAATTACAACATGAATTGAAAAAATAAAAAAAAAAAAAGTCATCAAAATCTGTCAGTTTTTATATAGATTGTATCAAAAATAAATTAATTACCGGAAAAATAAATTGAATTTCTGATAAATTTTAGACAGCAAATTTATAAATAAATGAAAAATAATTTTTTATAATAATTTCAAGTGTTAGTCAACTCAAAAGTTGAGTAGTTTTATACGGATGAAAACTCAATTTAAATACAAATTAAATGACACCCGAGTGCACCTGCAAGGAAAAGTAGTATAATTCTACACATCTACCATGATATCCACAAGAAAACTAGATGAGAGTTTATATATATATATATAAATAAATATATATACATCACTTGATGTAGGGATGCCGGTAATTTAACTTCATGAATCTCTAACTCAACTATTCTTATTTTACGTAAAAAATTTTCAGCATAATTTTCATATATGAATTGCATATTTTATTTTTTATATTTTCATCAAAATTTAAAGCATTTATATTGACAATATACCTTGACAATATTTCAAAGGGTTCTATATATTTTTTTTTTCCATTTTAAAATGCTGTCAAAAGCATGTAAACACTTGTAGTACTCTATCGTGCGAATTTTGTTCATTAACCATCAACTTGAAAAAATAAAATAAATATAATATCTTTCACTCTTGTCCCCCTTTTTATATTTATGATTAAAAATAAGTGTTTTTTATTTAATATATTATGAATTTATAAATTTTTAAATAAAAAATAATTTTGTCATAATCTTGTAATTATATATTTAATCTAGTTAAATTAAAAAATTTTAAAACAACATAATTATTATTATATATTTCATTAAAAAAAATAATAAATTTAACAAGAAAAAATTACAAAAAATAATTTTAAATAAAAATGATATTCTCTTATGGAATTTATTTTATAAATTCTTTATATTTTTTTATATAAAAAAAACAATATATTTACTTGTTCCGACGTATTGCTCGCTTAATGAAATTTTTGAACACCCTTGAGTGTAATTCTCAGAACGTCATGTACCAACTGACTTCAATTAAATTCACTTCAAATGAATATTAAATATTATTTTTTTTATTAATATCACAGCTAGACAAAATAACATTAAAAATATGTTTATATTATTTAAATTTGATTAAATATTATTTTTTTATTAAACTTTTAACAAGTAATTAAATAAGTGATTAAATAAAAAAATTTTTATAGATGTATAAAGTGTTTGTAAGTATATTGTTGTATACAAAGTAAGTAGTTAGGGTCAATCTAAAGGCAGACTGCTTTCACGTTTAAACTGTCGTCTTATTTTATTTTCTGAAATGTTCATTTTCACTCAGGAAATAGTTGGACAAAGCCAACAACAAAGTGAAGCTTATACTACATGCTGCATCATGTATATAGGGGTATATATATATATTTTAACAATGTAACACAGACATACATTTTGTATAAACATGTCTGTATTGCAATTTTCTTTTAATGTATATGTACATGGAAAATTTATATATATATATATACGTGCAGGTGAAAATGTTTGTATCAGTGTAGACTGCAGTTACGATAGGGACTCTTTCGACTTTTCCAGCAATAAATTTAAACCGACCACATGCGATTTGCTGAATGTCACTGTAAATTCTGGAATATACCTTTTCCTGTCTCACTAAACTTTTGTGTTATACTCGAGACACTTTTACCATAATTTTAATATAAATTTAGCAATTTTTTTTAATACTATATATGTCAAATTGTACATTTTTTTAAACATAGTAGTATAAATATTATTATTTTTTATCTATAATTTCTAATTTATGTTCAACATTTGCTATGTAATTTTATATTTTTTATTATTCTTAAAAATTTAAACCAATGAGAAAGTAAGCTACTTTAAAGTTGCTTTTAGTTACTCGTATATATATATATACATGAAAAAAATAAAATGAAAAAACTTGCCACAAAACTTTTTCTTTTACCACTATATATTTTTTTATTTTTATTTCAAAAAATTTGTTTTATTTTTTATATTAAAAGAAAAAAAAACCCTTTTAAATTCTTCAACTGATCTTTCTTATTGTGATGACAAACATGAGAAAAAACATGACAATACGAAAGGTGAAATTCAAAAATATCACTAGGGCATATCCACTATCAAACACATTTGAATATAAAACTTTATTTTTTTTTTACTTTTTTTAAGCAATTTTATCTAGCTGAATGTATACTGTTTTCCGATTTATATATATATTGTATATGTAAAATAACAAATTGCTTTCTTTGTTAGACACGTTTTTTTCTCAACAAATATATAAAATAAATAAAAATAAAAAATACTCAATCTTTGATAAGAAAAATGGATAAAGAAAAGATGTTATAAAAAATGAAATGTACAAAAAAAAAAAAAAAAAACCGCAATATACATATATATTTCTATAAAAAATTGTAAAGCTTGAAGAGAAAAAAAAAAAAGCATTTATTCGTTTAACTTTCTTTTGTTTCAAAAATTTCATTGTTATGATTTTTTTTAAATTTATTTATTTAAATTAAAAACTGATCGATAGTATTGATCTGATAATCCTTCAAGTGTAATAGGATCTGCTTGTATCGTTGCCCGGTTGTATTGTTGAAAGATTAGCCTGTTTCATGTGATATCATTTTCTATCTAGATCTATTTGAGAATGTATATAGATGAAAATAGCTTCTATGTATATAAAATGTTATCGTATACATATACGAAAGGATATTAAGGGATATAAAGACAATGACTCTGGACTAGATGAATGAGCAAAAGTTGAACAACAGTTTCAAGAAGATTATGTGAATACAGTTAGTGATGACATTGTCCACTGTTATCAATGAACTTTTGACAATTTTTTAACACTTATAAATTCAAGATATTTATTTATATAAAATAAATAATAATATTTATAATAATATTAAGCTTATCATATTTTCAAATTTAGTAAAATTATATTTTAACTTTATTATCCAATTATATATGATATTTCATTTTATATCTTTATGTTTGGTTTTTTTATTTTTATTATTTGGCTAATATTATATGATTCATAAATTTAGTTGGTATAATACTGCGGTCACATTTTATGTTCTTTATAACCAAAAAAAAAAAAAAACTCATCAAGTAAATGCTCCCTCAGGTTATACTGGGTTATATCATGAATTTTTTAGTTTTTTTAATATTTTTTTTTCGTCAATTGAATGTAAAAATCCACTCTTTGTGTTCAATTTTTAAAAAGAATCTTTTGAATATTCTGATAAATGTCAAAAAAATGCAAAATATTCTATTTCAGTTTTTTTTTTTAATGAAAAATCTGATGAAATCCTTGAAATGATGGGTCTTGTAGATATACGTGTGTCCGTTATATTATATTTATTTATTTATTTCATTTTTTGCATTTTAGAAAAAAAAATAGAACATTCTTATTCCGACGGGACATGCAAGACACTTTGATATTGGAAAAAAAAAAATCTATGTTTTTTATATATATATATTTTTTTTATCTGTTGAAGACGGATGTTGCGAGTATTTTTTTTTTCTTAGCTACCCCTCGAGATTCGTTTAGGAAAAATATAAAAAAAATATTTTCTTTATACTCAAGAGATTTGACACTTAATTTGTCGACACTTTTCAAGATTGGAATACATGACCTTAGAATAAATAAAAAATTCATAAAATATAAATAAATACTTTTTTAATTTATAAATTTATCAAATTTTTTTTTTCATGAATTTTTTTCATGCCATTTCAATAATTACTTTTTTTTTTTTTATTATATATAATATAATTTATAGAAGAGCAATGTAATCTTGATGATTTCAAAGAAAATGATTTATCAAATTTATTTTTTTTTATTACTTGAAAGCTTCTTATTGAGAGACATAAAAAAAAATAAAAAATCGTCATTGGATGGTTTGTTATCTTTTTCCATTCATTCATTTATATATATCTTTTTTTTTTTTATCATTGTTATTTCTTTATCGTATTGATTTCTTTGAATTTGTTACAAATTGAAAAATGATTGATCACTTGTTTGAGAATTTTTTTTCAGATCATTTAAGTTAGTAAATAGTCAAATAAATACTCACATGAATAAACAACTAAATACAATTGAATTTTTTTTACTTAATGGTAGTTAAAAATAAAAAATAAAAAAAATACAACAATTTTTTTTGTTCATGATTTAATGATTATATACGCATGAAAAGCAGAATGGTAATATTTGTATAAAATTTGTTGTATAATTAATTCAAAGAATCTCATTAGTCATCAAAATTGTTTTCAACATTTTGCCTTTTCTCTAAAAACTTTACATGATTCTCTAATCCACTTCAAGGATCTTAAAATTAACGTAAATAATAGAGTTTAACAATTTTCTTTTTATATGTATATACATATATTTTTTTTTATAAATTGAGAAAAAAGTTTCTAAGTTTATCTTGTCATTAAAGACTTTGTCTTGATTTTTGGTCTTGGGTTTAACAAGATAACTAACCCATGTTATCAAATTGGTGTCTAAAAGTTGGTTGTTTTCAACTCAAAATTACCACTTAACAATTGAAAACCTCTGTATGTATATATATAAAGATAAAAAAAAAAAAAAGAAGCTTTTAATGGTTATAAAAATAAAAAATGTAAGAACGTTTAAAGTTTACATGAAATTAAAAATTTTGTGGGCTTGAAATTAAATCGATAAAAAATATTCTATGAGCTGAATGAATAAAGGTTTTTCTTTGTTCAATCCCAAAGGTATTTCAACTACTCGTTTTTATTTTTATTTATTTTTGTCAAAGTATAAGAAAAACTTTTTTCTGAAAGTTTAAGTTGATGGCAATGAAGTTACTTTACCAATCGTTATTATATGAACAAAATTTTTGTTTTTTTTTTTTTCGATTAACAATGTATCAAAATTTGATTTAAAAGATGCAAAGTCTTATAATATTCTTGTTAATTTATTGTAATAATTTGTCATCAGGTGTATACTTTTTTTTTTTTTTTTAGAATATATAAAATATGTTGAATAGATAAATTTTCATTGATGCAAGATTAATGGTTTTGTGGTCGTGACTTTTACTGACAACAAAATGCATCGTTTTAATATCTCAAACACACGACTGACAAGCCAAGCATTCAACACCTTTTTAGACTAACTTTTTCATCCCTTATTTTGTTTATTTTTTTTTATTTTTTTTTTTGTTACTATATGACTACAATTTATTCTCAAGTTTGCTATATATATTTTTTTTTTATATAACACTTGCTACACCTGCATTCTTATGGCACCACGTAAAAATTATTCAACATTTTTATCTTTAATTTATGATATTTAAAAATGTCTCATTACTTTTATACCACTTTGATATTAATAACAACAAAAATTACAAAATAAATATTTTTAAAATTAAAATAAATAAATAAAACACGTAAAGATAATATTGTTTTTCCGCATACTTGTCATTTTCTATATTTATTATTTCATTTTTTTATCCAGAAATATTGTTTGTTTTAATGAAAATAAAAATATAATACATGAATAATTTATATAAATTTGAAATTTATATGGTTTAAAGCATACTTGAGCTTTTTTTTTTTGAAATATTTAAAGAATGATGACAAGATGTAGACCAGTATTATCCTCAAGAAGAGACATAGACAAAGGGGTTTTTATTATTATCATTTTTTTTCTTTTTACTGTCACGTTTCTGGTAATTTTTTATTCTTTGCGGTTTATTGAAGGAAGAAAAGCATCTGTTTTTGTTGAACTTTCAATAATAAAACCTTCTCTTATATATATTTTTTTACCTCTTGGAAAAATTTACAAAAAAAAAAATTAATAATGTAAAAAAAACTAAACTGTAACCCAGAATAAAAATACCACAACAAAATACCAGTACCATATGAATATGGGTACCAGTATATTTATATGCTTATTGGTACATTGTATATCACAAATTGTTATTTGGCAAGATGAAAGCTTTTTTAGCTCATTTTTTATAAGTTAAAATGTGCTGTTTAAATTGTTTGTACCCATAAACAATGTAAAAAAATATTTTTTATTATTACAACATGATGAAAAGTATTTTTATTCAAGACTTTTATTAATTTTTTTTTTTTTTATTTAGATAAGCTGCTTAATATAAAATATATATTTTTATTTTTTGATATTAATATTCGTTTCAAAGGAATAAAACATCAAAGTGTTTGTATATATATACATATTAAAATAAATGCTCTATTTAAATATTTTTATGTCAATAATATACAGCTTATGGGAATAAGGTCAATAGCCTCAAACATATCAAACATATCCAGGCAAAGCCATGGAAAAAAAAATGTATATATATATATATATATATTTGTATTTATTTTTTCAGAACTTTGTGAAGAATGGGCTCTTGCAAGTAGTCGTGAATGCATTGAAATTGGTGAATCAATTGGTCTTAATTCTAACAGTATAGGACCATTTCCCAACGATGAAGAACATGAATCAAAATTTAATCTTAAATATCTCGGTAGTACACTTGTTGAAGTACCATCGAGTGAAGAAGCAACTGCTGATGCGATAAAAACAATTATCACACTGGTAAATAATTAACAAATTTATTTGATAATTGTATTTATTTTTAAATAAAAAACTATACGAAAAAAAACTACGTTAATTCAATCTATGAATGAAAAAGTATAATTTAATTTTTAATCTATTGATTATTGAGTGACATAAATAATATATATATCCTTTTAATAAATTTTGTTATATAAATAAATTATATTTTGAACGGATGCATTTAATAAAATTTGTTTAAATTTAATTACTATAAATTCAATAGCTAGAATATTTTTTTTTTTAATTTAATTATTTATACAAAATATATATACGAGTATACTTTAGTAGAAATTTTGTTATTTAATTTTGTTATTTAAATATTGATTTTTTAATTTTTTTTTAAATATTTTTTTATACATCTATAATAAATTTCTATCATTTAATATAAACGACTAGAAAAGTAGTTTCAATTGAGTATTCAATATTTGAGTTTAGATATATATATGATGAACCAAATTTCATTCAAATAAAAAAATAGAGATAAAAATTGTATGAATATACTGCCTGAAATATTCTGATTTAGTCAGCTTTAAACGATGTCTGTATATCCGACAATAATACAGCTTTTTCTAAAGTCGCGAAAAGCATATACAAACTGTATCATGAAACGAAAAAAAAAATAAAAAAAATATTTATTCAATTTCATGTTTATGAATGAATCCAAATTTTTCATTTAAAAAAAAAATTCAAAAAGGAAAAAAAAAATCAGAGCGACTGGTTTTAATTGAATTTTTTATTTCGTGTAAATCAATTAAAAACAACTAATAAAAACATGATGTTTTATGATGAAGTGAATATTTGAATTACGTTTATATTTTATACGTTAAAAATATACATCATTATAAATTATTGCAAATTGCAAAAATTATTTTCATATCAAATTTAAATATATATATATTTTTTCAAATATGATTGCTGGATGGTTTTCAATCGGATTACATCATCGAGTAACTCATCCCTTTAGTTTTTTCATATTGTCAGTTATATACGCAAAATATTTATATTTCTGATAATAAAAAATAAAAAAAATACATGAAATAATTGTGAAATATAAAATAAAGTTTTTAAAAATATTCAACTTCAATCTTGAAAACTAGTTAACAACTTTTTCTTTTTTTTTTTTTTTTGTTTAATAAATAAACAGGAGTTTTTTTTTTATTTTAAACTTTAAACTTGTTGAAGTAAAATTTTTGGATAAACATTATTCAAAATATAAACTCGATAAAGGAAAAAAAAAATTTTCTTCAAGATAAAAGTTTTCTTGTTATACAAGCCGGATGATATCTGTTTGTTGTAGATATCTCATGGTCAAATCTTTAATTCAACTAAAGACAATACTTGTATCTATGATTTTAACAAATTAAAAATATTCATATATAAAGTAAATTAATTTAGAAAAAACTATAAATTTTAATTAATTACAGGCAAAAGCAAGTGGAAAAAAATTACGTAGAGTAATTCTCGGTGTGAGTCATCATGGTATACGAATGACTGACGTTTCAACAAAATTGGAACAATTTCATATTTCAATTTACAAGTAAATTTAATAAAAAATATAAATAATATTAAATTTAATAAATTAAAAAATAAAATATTTAATTTTGTTATATTAATTTTAGAATATCATATTGTTCAGCCGATGCAACATATGATCATGTATTTGCATTTATTGGTACAAATACAAATGAAACACTTGAATGTCATGCTTATTTATGTCCAAAACGTAAAATGGCACAAGTTGTGACATTAACAGTTGCTCGTACATTTAATTCAGCTTATGAATTATGGCAAAAGACACAAGCTAATATGAAAATACGTGATTTAGAGGCAGCTGGTCCGTCAGGTTCATCAAAAATTTTAACTGGTGAGTGTTATTTGATATTGTTGATAGAAAACATAAATAAAATAACATTTTTTATATAAATTAATTTAATTGTAATCGTTTTTGATAAAACATGTTGAATATTAACAATTATTATGTTGATGAAATGAATAAAATCATTGATTAATCAAGAGAGAGAAAAATACTAAAAGGGAATGAAACTGAGAAAGACTGTACCCTTTAATCAAGTACATTTGTTTATTGTATATTTGTTTGATCAAATACAAAAGACTATATATTGGTTTCGATTGATTATAAATTTATTGTACTTAAAACAGACAGAAGGTTAATTGAGAATGAGTTTCATTTATATAATTAATGAAATAATATTCAAAAAAATTAAATTCAATGTAAAATCAAACGAAATTTTTGCAAAAAAATACCTCAACTATTTTTATTTTTTATATTGATTGATAGATTGACATATTAAATCTATAAATTCAGTTTGTTTGACTGTTAATTTCATGTTAGTTGAGCTGTAAACTATACCTTTGCTAGATTATTTGAAATGACAATTTTCAGTATTTGAATACTGTCTGGTTTGTAATTATACAAATGTGTACATAATGATGAAATGGTTGAGTTTAAATTATAATAATATCTAAATTATATACATACAATAATGTTACAAAGTAGACAAATGTACAAAGTATTATTATTTTTGATTAAATATTAAAATTTTTATGTTTTAAATCAGATCATTTGAATGATATTGATGAAATAATGGATGAAGATGATGATGCAATTGCTGGACCAAGTGGTATATCAAGTGAAAAAAATTTACTTATTGATTTGGAAAGTGAAATAGAATCACCAGTTGATAAATCTTGGGTAAGAAAAAAATAAATAAATAAATAAATAATTGTGTTTTTTATTATTAAATATTAATATGAATTTTTGTTTTTTGATAGGTTTCATTTGAAGATGATTGTATTGAAGATAAAAATACAACAAAAACAAGTGATATTAATAATATTGCTATGACAACAATGAAAGGTAATACAAATTATCATGTTGTTCCAAGACCAACAAAAGGACTAAAAATTCAAAATGCTTGGGGAGAAACACATTCATCGGATCTTCGATGTTCATAGCAAACAATAACAAATACAGATACTTTTCAAGATGTACCATTGATTACTGGATTATGGAAACATTTATCAAATAATACACCGAATAATAAATATCCCGAAAATAATCAAAGAAAATAACGAAATAAAAAAATAAATCAATCTTTCTAAAAAAAAAAAATAAAAACGAAACGAATAAATATTACGAAATTCTCGATATATGTTAATCAGCGAATCATGTTCACTATTCATGTATGAATGTATGTTTTTTTTTTTTTTTTTTCTTATATTATTTTAATTTTAATAAAATTTTTTTTATCTTAATTTTAATTAAAAAATAATGTTGATTTATTTTTTATTTTATTTTTATTATTTTAAATATAATATTGTTAATTATGTGTGTATTAGAAAATGATATTAAATATCACCGTTAACAATTAATCATTGATGTATAGTTAAACAAAATAAAAAAAAAAAAAAAAAAAAAAAAAATATATATATATAAAAAAATATGTATGTGAAAAATAATGTTTGACCTATGGCTGTGTTCAGTTATTTTATTAAATTAATTATTTCAAATTATATATACGCGAATATATATAATTTAATTTTTTAATTTCTTCAAATTATATTAAATTTAAATTATGTTAAATTTATTACGTTGATAAAATACTGTTATCTTTTATTAAAAAAAAAAAAAAAGAAATTATAATTATTAAGTTTATTTATTAAAAATTTATTTATTAACATAATTATATATAAATATCGAAAAAAATAAAATAAAAAAATGTGTTCTGTAAGTTAAAAATATTTAAAAATAAATTGGATAAGTAAAAAAAAAAAAAAATAAAAAAAATAAGCGTTTATAACGCAAAAATAAATATCAAAACAAATATCAAAACAAAATCATATTTTCAATGTCACTATGATAAATTCATTGTATCTTATAAAATCGTAATTCATCGATATGTAGAATAGAAATAAAAAATACATATATGCATATCTGTATCACAACATAATTATTTTTTATCATTTTATTATCAATTTATCCTACTATTTTTATTTTGTTATATTTACATATATATTTAATAAAATTTGAACCTGTTTGTCAACGCAATGCGTAATTAGGTCAATGTTTTGGTATTGGTAAAATTAAAAGTGAAAAAAAAAAAACAAATTAGTATGTATCATTTTAAAAATGATATTGATTTAAATTGTTGTATCAAGTGCATATTATTAATTTATACAGAATGAATACTCATTTGATGAGCTTTATAAAGAATTGATTGAATTTGCTTATTTCATTTGCTTTCAAGTATTTTCAAAGTGATTATTGAGCTGTAAAATAAAACGTGAGTTCTATTTATTTTTTAAAAATTAGAAATATTTAAAGTTAAAATTAATTTAAAAAAAATATATATTTATATAATATTATAGACAAAATGATGATTGGTACATTGATTGTACTTTTTTGTCTTGTTGGAGTTAATTTAGCAGAAGATCTTCATCAACAAATGACACCAGATGAACGAATGAATATATTTTTAACATCTAATGATAATGGTAATTTAATAACTTGTATATATAAATAAAATTAATTAAAAAAAATAAAATAAAATAATTACAGTTCCTGAGTATGAAGTTGTGCCAATATTATGGCCAAAAACACAAAGAAAAGGTCAAATATCAAACACTGAATTAACCATAAAAGCTTTTGGTGAGGATATTAAATTACAATTAAATCCAACTGATGGAGTTTTAGCTGGATATAATACACCAGTTTTTATGGCTAAAAAGTATAAAACAGGAATGCGACTTGATAAATACTCAAATGTATAACAATCATATTAAATTTAATTTGAAAATTTAAACAATTAAATATGATTATAAAATTTAAATATTTATTAAAATTTATTACAGCTTTTGGAAACAATTCATACTAGATTATTTGAAGATTTTGAAAAAGGTGCATCATTAGTTGTAACTGAAAAAAATAATGGCAATAAAAAAATTGTAAGTTTATTAATTATTAAAATCTGTTAATATTTATTATCAAATAATTAATTATATTAATTTATATTTTAATATAGATTGGTAATATAAATAGTAAAAATTTAGCAATTAAACCAATTCCAGAACGTTTTAAAGATGATATAATGAAACAAAGAAAATTAATTGATACTATTAGATATCATGAAGATTATAGTTATCATATTGTTCATAAGATTAAAAAACCAGTTGAAGAATATAATTTGAGTATTTCAAAACTTTCAAAAAGTGGTACAAAAGTACCTGATATAATTTATCCAGAAATATTAGTTGTTGTTGATGATGAATTTTATAAAAAATTAGGAGGTAATATTTGGGAATCAATACCATATTTGCTTGCATTTTGGAATGGTGTTGATATCAAATACAGAACTCTTGATAAACCAAAATGGAGACTTAACATTGCTGGAATTGTTTTAGCTAAAGTATATTTTATTATAAAAATTATCCTAATAATAATATTTAAAATTCATAATTAATATTTATTATTATTATTTTAGGATCCTGTGTTAACTTATCTTGAAGATAATAAAAGAGAAATGTTTAAAGTTGAGCTTGACAAAGCATTAGATGAAAGTGGAAAATTTTGGTACAATCAAAATGATACAATACCAATTGATAGTTATGATTTGATTGCCACAATGACAACGTAATATATAAATATTTTATTTTTAAATAAAAAATAAAAAAATATTAATTTATTAAATTAAAATATTTTATTTTTTGTAGCAAAGAATTATGCAGTGAAGAAGAAAATTCACAATTTTGTGATGGAGGAGTATTAGGTAAATTATGAATTAAAATTAATAACAATAATAATAATAATACAAATAATGTTAAATAAATTAATTTTTTAGGTGTTGCATATTATGCATGTGCTTGTAAAGTAAATACTTATACAAAAAGTATGGCTAAAGTATCACTAATAACAGACAATGGAGCTTATGATGGCATTCATACAGCAGCACATGAACTTGCTCATTTGTAAAAAAAAAATAAATAAAACAAAACTAAAAATTATAATCTATTTATCTTTGAAGAAACTTTTTAAATTAAATTATTTTTTAATTATTTAGATTTGGTGCTGATCATGATGAAGCTGATGAAGATGGTTGTTCATATTCAGATGGTTATATAATGGCAGCATCACCAATGGTAACAGATAAATCTCACTATTGGTCTAATTGTACTGTCAAAGAGTTTCAAAAATTTTTCGAGTAAGATTTTTTTTTTAATTTATCAAAATTATTTATTCAATTGAATATATACCTATTTATTTATTTATTTTTTTTGTTCAATTTTTATTCTAGTACTAATCCAAGTTGTCTCTATAATAAACCAAATGTTGATAATAATTTACCAACATTAATACCCGGAAAATATTTAGATGCAAATGCTCAATGTAGCAGAGCTGGATATGGAAAATCATGTGATTCAGGTCCAAATATTTGTAAAAAATTAAAATGTTTAAATGAAAAAAATCGTCGATGTGAAATAGTAGGAACAGCAGCAGCTGATGGAACAGAATGTGATAATTACAAATTTTGTTTTCGAGGAGAATGTATTGATGGATAAATTAATTTTTTTATTAATTATCAATACGTATATTATATTTAAGAAATAATAAAATAAATTGAAGATGTATTTTTGGGTGTTTTATATACATTAATTATTATATTTTTAAAATGGAAATAAATTTTTTTTCAAATGTTATGAATAAAGATCTTTTTAATCATTGATAATTTATGTATTATATTACCATTATATTGGTGATGTAAAATTTACAATTTACTCCTGCATTTATTTTGTTATCAGTAACATTACTTTCCTCTTATATAATATAAATATTTGGTTAATTAATTAAATATTATATAAATTTAAATTTAATTAAAAAAATATGTTTAATCAGATGTAATAATATTAATTAATATTGCAATCAACAGTCTGTATATAATTTTGTTTAAATATTTAAAAAAAATATCCTTAAACTTTAAATGAAGCTCATAAATTACTGATTTAATTTTATAAATAATATTTTTAATTCACCTTCGTGATATTATATTTATCATTAATAAATTTGTGATTTTTTTTTTTTTTTTTACAAGAATTAAGTAAAGATTAAAAATATGTTTGTTGCATTGATTTATTGTTTAATTGGAATCAGTTTGTCAGAAGAGTATCATCAAAAATTAACAAATGATGAAAAAATAAATATTTTTCAATCTGATGATAGTAATATAATTAAATATAATAATATTAATTTATATTTTATTCGATAAAAATGAGTTATAAAAAAAAATAATTTAATTACAGTTACTGAGTATGAAATTGTTGCTATTTATTGGCCAAAATTACAAAGAAGAAATCAAATTAATAAAATTGCTTTACAAGCTTTTGATCAGGATATAAAACTACAATTAAATCCAATTAATGGAGTTTTAGTGGGATATAATACTCCAGTTTATATGATTAAAGAAGATAAAAATGGAATTCATTTTGATAAATATTCAGCTGTAAGATTAACACAACAAGTGATTGTATAAGTTATTAATTTTTATAATTTTTTGTTCAATATATATTGCAGTTGATGAAAAATATTCATACACAGATGTTTGAAGATTTTGATAGAGGTGCAACATTTTTTGTGAACCATGAAGAAAATAGAAAAAAAATTGTAGATATATTTATTTAATTTAAGCTTATACAAACTCAAACTCTTTGTTTTTAAAAAATTTTTTATTTATAGATTGGTACAATTACCAGCATAAATTTAGCAATAAAACCACTAACAACACAGCATATTAGTAAAATAATTAAACAACGAAAATTAATTAATAATATGACCGATTATGATGATGATTATCACTATCATATTATTTATAAAATTCCAATTTTATTAAATAACACCAATTTAAATATATCCTATCTAAAAACTTCAGAAGGTTTGACAATACCAGATACATTTTATCCAGAAATTCTAGTTGTTATTGATCATGAATATTATAAAAAATTAGGAGAAAATATTTGGGAAGCAATTCCATATTTATTATCATTTTGGAATGGTGTTGATATTAAATATCGTACATTAAATAATCCTGAATGGAGACTTAATATTGCTGGAATCGTAATAGCTGAGGTATATTTAGTTATATTTTATTGAAAAAAAAAATAAATAAATATGTAAATTTTTAATTTTTATATCTAGGATTCTGTTTTGAATTATATGGAAGATAAAAAAAAAGATAAAAATAAAATTGATCGTTTTAAAGCATTAGCACAAAGTGGATCATTTTGGTATAAACAAAATAATAATATTCCAATTGATAGCTATGATTTAATCGTCACAATGACAACGTAATTTTAAATTTTTTAATTTACATATTTTTTTTTTAATTTATATTGATGTATTTTATAAATTTTTATTATAGAAAAACACTGTGTAGAGAAACAAATGATGAATCAACTTGTTATGGTGAAGCATTAGGCAAGTTTTTTCTAATAAAATGTTAAATAAATTGTTAATTTAATGAATAATTATAGGTATTGCATATACTGGACAAGTTTGTAACATATTACAAGAAAGTATGCTAAATGTAGCATTGGTTTATGATGAAGGAAGTTTTTCAGGAATTCAAACTGCAGCACATGAGCTTGGACATTTGTATGAAATTTGATGAATGAAAAATTTAAAAGAAAAAAAATAAAATAAAATTATTTTTATGTATTATAAAATTTTAGATTTGGTGCTTATCATGATGGAGGTGAATCATTGTGTTCATATCGTGATGGTTACATCATGACTGCCACAAAAAAAAATACTGAAAATTCTCATTACTGGTCCAACTGTTCCATCAATGATTTTAAAAAACTTATCGAGTAAAAATATACTTATTCAACTATATCAAACATTTTTTTATGTTTCTATGTTTTTTTAAAATTTTTTTTACAGTACCAATCCATTTTGTTTGTACAACAAACCAAATTTAGATAATAAAAATCTACCAACAATGTTACCAGGAAAATATTTGAATGGAAACGAACAATGTTATCGAGCTAAATATGGAAAAGTATGTAATATTGATAGTAGTATTTGCAAACAATTAAAATGTGAAAATTTAGATAATGGTTTTTGTGAATTTATTCAAGTATCGCCTGTTGATGGTACAGAATGTGGAAATAATAAGTTTTGTTTTAGAGGTCAATGTATTGATAGTTAAATTGAAATTATATTATTTTTATTTATAAAAATTTATAAAAATAAACATTGATAAAATAAAACTGATGAATTTAATTATTTCCTTTATTTTTTTTTCATTTTAAATTTATAAGATTTTATTTCGATATTCAGGTCAAAATTTTTATATTAAAAAATAATATTAATAAATTTAGATTGCTTAAACTGCAAATACAAATATAATATTGATTTAAATTGTGGTAACAAGTGTGTATTATTAATTTCATGAATAATTTTTAGTATAAATTGGTATATAAAAGATGTTATCACATTTGTTTTCAAGTATATTAATAAAAGTTATCATCGAATTATTAAATGAGACGTAAGTCATTGAGATTATTAATTATTAAATTTTTTAAATTCATGTGTATTTTTATTATTAAAATTGATAATTTTAATAAATCTAAATAATAATTTTAGTCATGATGATTGGTACATTGATTGTACTTTTTTGTCTTGCTGGAATTAATCTAGCAAAAGATTTTCATCAACAAATGACACCAGATGAACAAATGAATATATTTAAAACATCTGCTGATAATGGTAAATTTATTATTCAATAATAAATACCTCAATTTAATATTTTTTTAAAATATAATTATAATATTTTAATTTTAGTTCCTAAATATGAAATTGTTCCTATCTATTGGCCAAAATTACAAACTAGAAAAGGTTCAACTGCTGAAGTTACTTTTAATGCTTTTGGAGAAGAAATAAAATTGGAATTAAATCCAGTTGATGGAGTTTTAGCTGGATATAATACACCAGTTTATATGGCAAGAAATAATACAAATGGAGAAGGAATACGTCTTGATGAATATTCAACGGTAATATTTTTAAAAATTAATCATTTGATTATTTAAAAAATATAATTTTCAATATATCAAATGTATTACAGCTATTAAAAGACATTCATTATCAAATGATGGAAGATTTTAAAAAAGGTGCAACAGTTATTGTCAGTAAAACAGAAAAATTAGGAAAAAGATTAGTAAGCATTTTGATATTTTTATTCAAGAAAATAATATAACATAGTTAGTTTTTCTTTTTCTAATTTTAATAATTAATTAATTTTTCTAAATATAGATTGGAACTATAAATAGTATGAATATATCAATAAAACCAATACCCAAAAGACTCATTGAAGATACAATAAAACAAAGAAAATTAATTGACAATATAACATATAATGATGATTATCATTATCATATTATTCACAAAACAAATGATATTTTAAAATATAAAAATCCAAATATTATTAAACTTAAAAGTTTAAATAATGGAACAAGACCTGATATTGTTTATCCAAAAATATTAGTTGTTGTTGATCATGAATTATATCAAAAATTAGGTGGTAATGTTTGGGAAGCAATACCATATTTGCTTGCTTTATGGAATGGTGTTGATATGAGATACAGAATTCTTGATAATCCAAAATGGAGACTAAATATTGCTGGTATTGTTATAGCTGAGGTATTTATTATTTATTAAATTTAATATAAAAAAAATAAAATGTTGTTGTTGTCAGGTTTGTTAATAGAAATATATATAATAATATTATTAGGATCCAGTCCTAACATATATGGAAAAAAATAAACGTCCAAAAAGTAGAACTGAAGCAAGTTTAGCATTGTCAGAAGGTGGATCATTTTGGTATTGGCAAAATAGTTCTATTCCAATAGAAAGTTATGATCTTGTTGCAACAATGACAACGTAAATAAATTCAACATTATTTATTAATTTTATTAATAATAATACTTGATGAAAAATTATTTTTTTTTTCAGACAAAATTTGTGCTATGATAATGAAGCTAAAGATGATTGCGAACCAGGAATATTAGGTTATTTATAAAAATATTTAAAAAATAATAATAATATTACTATTTGTATAATCATTATGGTTATTATTTAATTATTTTGATTAAAGGTGTTGCATATATTGGAACTGCATGTTTGATCAATCATCCGTATCGAGAGATGTTAAAAGTATCATTGATTCAAGATGATGGACTTTATTCTGGTATTCATGTTGCTGCACATGAACTTGGTCATTCGTAAGTTTTAATAAGAATATTAATAACAAATTTATAAGTATAAAAAAATTAATCTTTTTAGATTTGGTGCATCACATGATAGCAATGATATTTGTAAAATTCATGATGGCTATATTATGGCTGCATCACCAGGAATTAATTATGCAAATTCATATTATTGGTCTTCATGTTCCAAAAAAAGTTTTCATAATTTTATAAAGTAAGACTTATTTATTTATTTATTATATTTTGATGTAAATTTATTTATTTAATTATTTTTTAGTACAAATACAAATTGTGTTTTTAACAAACCAAATACTGATATGAATCTACCAAAATTATTGCCTGGAAAATATATAGATGTCAATGAACAATGTATGAAATCTAGATTTGAATCTAAAGCTTGTGATATTGATCATAATACTTGTAAAGAATTAAAATGCATAAATAAAAGTAATAATCTTTGTGAAAATGCTGGAATAATTCCTGATGATGGTAGTAAATGTGGAGATGATAAATTTTGTATCTTTGGTCAATGTATTGATGAAGTTTATTAGAAAAAAAAAATTAACAATTCAATTTTACTTGGTAACTACGTAAAATTAATTATATTTAATTATAAAATTATTGTATAATTTTGAGAAATGATAATAAAAAAGATTTGTCAATGATACTTTGAATTTATAAACAAACATAATTTTTTATAATAAAAAAAAAAGAAAATAATAAAAAAGAAATATAAATTTATCAAGTACGATGCTCTTGTCAGGATTAATTTTGTAAGTCTCAAACAATTAATGAGTTTTTATCTGATATTATTGTTTGAAATAAATTATTAAGTTATTCATTTATATTTATTTTTTTTTACTTCTGAGTATTCACATGGAATTTTTTTCATCAATGATACATGAATATGTAGGTTTTTTTTTACCGATAGAAATCTAAGATTTTCACTAGATACTACATCAAATAGTAATCACATAATATTTTAATGATAATATAGAGTTGCAAGTATACAATAGTCGCTATGAAAAATTACATTGTACCCAACTTTTGAAATATAAAAATTTTCAGAACCTACAGTTGGATAAAAATGATAAAAACAATTTATATTTTAATGGTATAACTTAATTTTATATCTAATTTTTCAAAAGAAAAAATCAAACGATTGCTGGTACAGTAAATACCCACTGGTATTTGTTGCAATTGTATATTATTTCAACTAGAAAAACAAAAATATATATTTACTTATTATTTTGTTTATAAATTAATTAATTAGTTAATTAATTTGTTTTTTTTTTTAATTTCAATTGCATGATATCAAACTTTAGAGGCTAAATAAGGATAAAATTTTGTAATTTAATTAGAGAATAATTGAAAGTGCATGACCTTGTTATGATATTGTTAATAAAAAAAAAGACAAAAAAAAAAATTGATCAAATTCATGGACACGTAACAAAAAATAACCTCATGAAACTAATTCATTGTCACCTAATTTTCTAAGCATTACTAATTTTTAAATGTTTATTGTATTTCTTTTAATTAATTACAATTATAATTACCATGAATATTACGTATTAAGATGTAATTATTATAATTGATTTATAAAAGAAATAAAATTTAAATTTATACTCGAGTAGTTATTAAATATAATTATGTAAATACCATTTTTTTTTTTGTTTTTTAATTTTTATAATTTATAAATAAACCGATTAGATTAAGATTTAAAAGAAAACTTGGTAAAAATTTAAAATTAAATTTGATGCAAAAAAAAAATTTAATTTTTCGCACATTGGATCAAAAAAAATAATAATAAAAATAATGCATTCGTGACGGCTTATAATGAGTTGGTCATTTTATGTTTTTTATTTGCACAAATATAAATATGCAGAGTTGCATTAATAATCATTAAACGTGTCTAGGCAATAATGGATTTTGTCATAATTAAAAAAAATTAAAAAAACATTTAACTAACATATTGTTTTTTTTTTTTTTACTCTGTATATGTTATTTTACATTAATAAAATTTTCAAACTGATTTAAATTAAAATGAAAAATTCATATTGATAAAAAAAAAAAAATTTGCAAATCTAGTTTAATTGACGTGTTACTAATTTATTTAAAAAAAAATAAAAAAAAATTGTAGCTATTAAAAATAATGAATAAAAAAATAAAATAAATACATAGAGCAAACAAAAATATAATACAGCAAATAAAAAAAATTAAATGAATAATTTCTACCTCGATTATTTATCACGCAATTTACCACTTAACTCTTGCATTTCACATGTTTAACCATGATATTTATAAATTTAATATAAACACTTTTTTTTTTATTTTATTTTACAATAATATAAAATAATATTAAACAAAAAAAAAAGTGTTATTTTAAACTTGATAATTACTTAACAATTTATGCCTTTCATCATATTCACGGATTGATATTCATTTTGATAATAAAATTTACAACAATAATGTAAATAAAATGACAGATAAAAATTACTTAAAAATAATTTTCAAGTATTTTATTTAAAAAATAATAAATAAATAAAATCATTGACTAAAGAAATAAACAATGTAATTTACGTATGTGAATTAATGGTGTGTATTTCCATGAAATCAAGTCTACTTTAAATTTATTGCGTTTCGTTGTGGTGCTTGAGTACAATCTGCATTATATTGTGCAAACCTTTATCAATTACAAAAGTAAATAAATGTCTGGCATATTCATGCTAAATATATTTAGATATAATACAACTGTATTGAATAAATATTGTTGCAAACATTTCGAGGTTTATTATAATATCTTCAAAGTAACAATGTATATTTGTCAAGTAAATAATTTAAAAATTAATTGTTTTACTTTAAATTTTATGTATAATTATTTAGTTAGTTCAAAGAACTAATGAAAAAAAAAAAAAGTAATTTAATCGCAACCTATAAACCTCTATAATTTTTTATTTAAAAAAAATAAAAAAAAAAAATAGTGTTTAATATTTCCTGTTGATAACGTCTTTTATTTTTTTATATTTTTTAAATATTCAATGATACCCTATGGAATCAACGACTCAGTAGTTTTGTTAAATGACTTTAACTTGAAAAAATTAAAGTTAACTTTATTTTATTTATATTCTGCACTTGAAAATGTATATAGACTTTGAAAAAGTAATATAACGACCAACTCGTATAGTCGCATTTTCATTTATAAATGTTGAAAAGTATACAGACGTGCTGCTAGCATCATAAGTAAAATTATTTTATATAATATATAGGTAATTTTGATTTATTAAAATATCGTGATGTCAATTATTTAATAGTATTTTACCCATAATTTTACTTCCACAAATTTATAAAATATAAAAATAAATAAATCATTTGTAACTCAAAAAGATGAAAATCAAATGAGTTTATAAATCATTAGTTATTTTTTTTTTTTTTTAGCATATTTAATCAATAATTTAATATATAAATTACACAACATAAATTGTGTTGAACAATATTACATCTACAAAAATAAAATGTAATGTCGTTAAAGTGAAATATGTCAATTTAATTGACACTATTCAAGGTACACATTTATCCTTTAATATGTTTGAATGAAATTTTAAAATTTATATAAATGTACAGCACAAATACATTTATAAATTATATGAATTTTAAAAAAATAGATTAGTCTACATATAAATTCAACATTTAAGCTGACAAATAAATTTTAAATTGATGATTTAATCAAAAAAAAAAAAAATAAAAACTGTAACTTCTGATGTTACAGTTGCATTGTTTCTATTTTTTTTTTTCTAATCTTTTATTGACGATAAAATCATTTATAGATTACAATAGTTTAACAGATTAGAATTAACCCTTTTATCTGTACTTGGTACTGATAATTTAGGCGGTAGTTTAATCACCGTGAGACTGTTTAATTGCAGTTGCATGGTGCAATGAACGGATGATAACAATAATATCACCAATTTTGTTTACATGCAAGCAATATTATAAATTTATAAATGCAATTAAAAATATATATTTTTAAATTATAATATATAACAGCTGATTTTTCATTGATTTTTTTTTTTGTTATTTATTGGTTTTTTTATTATTATTATTATTATTATTGGTTTGACCATCACAAAAGCTGTTACTACTGATTGAAAAATTGAGCATTTATTTGAATAAAATTATTTGAAATACAATAACAATATAAATGTCATTTTTATATTTATTTACAAATAAATAAAATTTTTTTTTTTAAATGAAATTGAAAAAATAATAAATTTATTTTTCATCATTTAGTTTCCTTGAAGATTGAAACTGTCGATATTGTGAAGGATATCCATTATTGAGACATATCTTTTTCAAAATAATAAAAAAAAAAATTTAAACAACTCAGTATTGTAGAAAATAAAAATAATAATAATAAAAAACTAATAAATAAATAAAATTGTATGTTTATTGTAGTACATATATGTGACTTTATTTTTGATGTATTTTATCTGTATGAGAACAAAGCTGATTATAAACTAAACTAGTTTGCCCAGTAAGCAAATTTAAAAATTTTTAGGGAGTTGCAAGTATTGCGCAAATAGGTGAATGGGTGGTTTTTGGGTTCAAGTATATATTGATAAAAAAATATAAAATTATAATAATACTAAAAATTTAGTTTTTCATTGTATTTTTTAATTATCAATTTTTATGCAAAATGTCAATTTTTAACTGATAATTTTCAAGGTTCTTGTAAAGAAAAAAAATTATAAATATCAAAATGATGACTGAGTAATTCTGATTTAAAATCATAAAATCTAAAAATAAATAATAATTTTTTATTATATCTATGATTATATATATATATATACTTATTGAATTTTTTATTGACTATTTCAATGTTTTCAATTATACATGATGAACTTGTTCTTGATAATAATCGTTGTAAAAAAATTTAAAAAAATAAATAAAATTATAATACAGAGTAATAGGCATATCAATTGAAAAATAAACGCTAAATAAAAATAATACAATGCTCAAAAGAAAATTGTTTTTAATGAATTTAAATTTTGAAAAAATATATTTAAAGTTGTTATTTATCTATTGTTAATATATTTTCATATCAACACATGAATTTCATCAATTCAACACTATTTTTTCATCAATAATTTCATCAATTATTCATATAGCTTTCAAAAAATAATTCACCTGCATTTTTAACATCTCTTTTTTATTATTTTTTTTTTTTTGATGCTCATAGAAGTACTCATGCACATCTGTCTAATACCTGCACTTTCCCACCTTCCTTTGAATTTCAAGGAGGAAAAATTTTTTTTCGTAACAAAGAAAAAAATAATAAAGCTTTTTTTTTTTACCATTTTTCTATGTATTGTTATTTTCTTGATATTTTTATAAATAGAAATTTTTTATTTAATATTTTTGTATCACTATGAGATATCTATATATTTTTTTTTTTATTTTTAATATCAAATTCAATTTTATATAATATGAAAGTTGTGTCAGCAAATATCTAATGTGTTAAAAAAGCTGTAAATTGAAAAAACCAAAAAAATAAAATAAAAAAAATATAGATCACGAGGTGCAAGTTGCGTGTTGCAAAATTGCATATAGGTAGACTTGTCAAGTTTGTATCCTTCTCACTTAGTTTTTCATTCTGTGATGCAAAATTGAATAGCGCACGCGCATCTTAAATATATACACCATGATTATGTTGATACGTGTGATTGCAAGTAAATGCTGTAATATGTGTTAGTTGAAAATTTTATCTGGTGGGAGCAAAAGCAACGAAATGCGCGATCATCAGTTTCGTATGTCAAATACTCAAACGAGTAGGTAGTAGTCGACCCCGAGACACCGGTGAAACACAAAGATTTTTCAAATTTTAATTTTTTGCTCTATATTTAATTTTTTTTACAACTATTCATATTATTTTTTTTTTTTTTTTCATAATAACTATGTAATTTAATATTTATTTTAATTACCAAAAAAAATTAATTTAATATTTATATTATTGTGAATTGTTTTAATATAATTAAAAAAAAAAGTAATTAAGACATTATTTTTATAAAAGATAAAAAAAAACACGTGGTTTTATAAAAATAATAATATTTTATTTTTAAAAAATCTGGAAGCTGGAATTATTTTGGACAGCTGATTTTTCGTTAATGCAGGTCAGTTTTTTTTTTCTTATTTAATTTTTTATCGTTATTTAAATTTGAAAAAATTATGATAAACATTGTTGACATATCTTTTGTTGAAATAAATTAATGGTAGTTGGACAAAAGTGTCATACATATATCAAGTTGTCTCTTAAATTAAATTATTATTGTCGTCAAAATAATGACAAATAATTGTCTAAAGATATATGACTATGTTTTTTAAAAAATAAAAAATTTAATATATTATTTATTGACCTTGTCTCGAGGTCTTTTATTCTTAACCGGTTTTATATTTTTCTTATTAATAATTGACGATTTAAAAATTTTTTAAGTTATAATTTTATAACAAATAAAAAAGTTTATTGGTTCATTATAAATTTAGTAATTAGAAAATTGTATATATACGTTTTGTTTATATAGATTTAAAAAAAAATACTCATAATAACACATTAAATTTCATTTATTCAATCAAATTTAATTGTCAGATGATAATATTGCAAAATAAAAAAAATAAAATATGCCAAACAAACATATACTGTTGTCCAACATGATATCAAAAATAATTAAATATTGAATTATTAAACTCAATTATAAATGATAATAAATATATAATTTATATTTAATATAAAAAAAAAACTAATAACAATATTTTTTCTTTCATAAAGTTACTTATTTTTTTATTCTGAATTTATAATTGTTTAAAAATACCTTGAAATTCATTATATCATGGATTTTTTATTTTTAATTTTTTTATAAATTCATCAGCTCGTTAATTATAAAATAATACTTTTAATGTATTTTCAATTGCAAGATTGGATTTGAAAAAAACTATTATTATTATCTTTTTTTTTTTTAATGTATATATTTTGTAATATAAATTCTATTTCATATTGTCATGAGAATCTTCCTTTTGTGTTAAAATTCCATAATCAAAGTACTCATATATATACGAGGAAACAAAAGATTTATCCTCTTACTAATACTTGTGTTTCATTGAAATAATTATTGTGAAAATATTCAACAAAAGACTCAAATTTTGTTAAATGAAAATTTATAAAATTTTTGTATTCATATACAAATGATTATAAATTTTATTTTTATTTTTAGTAATATAATTAATCAAATGATATTATTAAAAAATAAATATGCAAAGAGAAATCAAAGAGGAGTATTTAGTTTTTTTTTTTTTTGTCATTGATATGGTAATCTACTAATTTGTAAATGTGAATGATAAATAAAAAAAACAAAACAATGATAACGTAACACATTATATTGATATATATTTATTTGGTGAAATTAGCAATTCATTGAATTATCTGTATAATGACTTTCCTGTTTATTTATTTATTTTCTTTTTACGCATTTGGTTTTTTACTTATAAAAAAAAAAACTACAGTGACATAGATACATACTGACATACACTAGAATGAATAGATAAATAAAAAACAAGTTTTGATCTCAAAAACAGTCACATAATCAATGATTTTTTTTTCAATTTTCATTGATCATGTCATGTGATATGACACACATTACATATTACAACTATAATTGTAAATAAAAATTATGTAACTGTTTGGTCAAGAGAAGATAATTTTTTGCTCAACAAAAAAGACAGTATATATATATTGTTTCTTTTGTTAAATAAATTCAAAAGATAAAAAAAGAAAAATTGTAATATTATTTTTTAAAAAGATTTTCTGATATAAAATGCTTTTCATTTATATCAAAATGAAATATCAAAATAATGAATATATAATACAGTAAATTTTAAATTTTAATATTTAAATATATAATTGAAATTTTTTTATCAAACTGTGTATTTAAACTTTTTCAATATTAATTCTTTACACACTTTAACAGAATTTATCCAACAAATTTTATTTCAGTTTGATTTTAAAAACCCCAATGTTTTAGTAATGTATTTAAATATATAATTACATAAATATTTTAAATATTCAATTGGTAAAAAAAAGATTAGCTTTGCTATTGAATAATTGATAAAAAATAATTATTTAATTTTTATAAATAATTTTTTTTGTGAGAAAAAAAGTCATCAAGCATGGCTAAATGTCGTTATGTTAAAAATATAAATTTTCAATAGATAAAACCTAAGATCTAGAATTTTTTTTATTTTCCATCGTTAATACCTATTAATTATTTTGTTAATAAATATTATTATGCTCTTATGAGCTTGTTGTATAACACATGAGAAAATAAAAGAGAAAATTTGTTTTAAAAAAAAAATCAATAATTCATCATGCAAATGAAAATTGTACACAAGTTTTTGTACTTTGTAAAATAATTGTAGTAATATACATAATAATTTGTATATATGTATATATATTTATCATCTCATCAAAATACACATATATATACAAAATTTTATGTAAATATTTAATTTAGACTTTGTAACTTGAAATATACAATCTTCAATTGTCAGATTAATTTATTATGAGATGCTGAGTATAAAATTATAAATTTTATATATATTTTTATGTATATACTATGTATTCATTATTATTTATATAAAAATTATAATGATAAAATACTCAGGAAAAGAAAAATAAGAAAATAAAAAAACGTAAAAAAAATATACAACAGGAAAATTATGAATAAATTTCAATGGATTATTAGAATATATACAGTGTTAAAACTTATGTACGCCTTAAACTTATTATTATTTTTTTATATAAACTAGAAGCTATTAAATTTATCATTATCCTGTGGGAGAAGTGGAACAAGGTGCTCTATATCGTCATTATATATATATAGGTAGACATTTTTGCACCTGTGCATACCTGTTTAATATAAGCTGCACTATTACGATTGGATTATGACTCCCAACAGTGCAAAAAGAAAAAAAAAATCATATAAAAAATTAGAAAAATAAAAAATTATAATATATGTACATGATAAGATATGTAGTAAAAAAAAAAAAAAAAAAAAATGAGAAGAATAGAATTGTTGACGAAAAATAAATTTTATGAAGAAAAAAAATTTGCACAAAATGTACATCGCATTCAGAATGTTTTGAGGTATACAAGAACTTTTTTCGATAACCAGTAATTATATTATTGAATAGTTGAATTACTTTTTGATAAAAGCAATAAAAAATGAATTGATTTTTTTATATTTTTAAATATTTTAAACTAAATTTAAATGAAATGAGTTGAATTCTGTAAATGACAATCTTTTTTTCCTTTTTTTTTTTGTAATTAATTTTTTCAATTCTATATAAATATGAATTATTTCATTTTTAATTACAAGTTTTTTTATAAAATTTATTGAAAATCAAAGTAAAAATCTCATTTTGATTATAATAATTTAAACTTTTTTTTTTTTTCATTAAACAAAAGTTAAATTAAATTCTCTTTATCGCGACTTATTTGTTATATAAATTTGAGTTTAATTTATTTGATTTTTTGAAAATTAAAAAACTACAATAATGAATTAAATAATTCAAAATATATTTTAAATTGTCTCTATTTATCCAACATATTTTTTCTTTATATAACTAAAAAAATTTCAAGGTACTTATCGACCTCTTGACGTTGCCCAAAGAGGAAATGAAAATATAAAAAAAAAAAGCTTGCAGCATGACGTAAAGAGAATTAAGATAAAGTGGAAAGCACATTTCCGTTTATATTTCTGTTGTAATAGTAAAGCCAAGAAACATCTTAATGTAACAATTTTTATTTTATATATACAATAAAAATATCTGTTATCAGGACAAAATCATATATATTGATTCAACTTGTGCTAGACATTGAAAATATCTTGGCAATGTTTTATGACCCTGAAGTTGATAAAAAAAAATAATTTTAAAAGTATTTTACTATCAAATATCTATTTAAATTCAACTCCAGAGTTTTAACTTTTTTTACCGCATTATTAATCAAGTTAGAATAAAAAAAAAAAACAACACGAAAAATTAAATTATTATAAAATGAGTTATTTATTTTTATAAAAAACAGTAACAAAATATTTGCATTTATTATTGAATAATTGTATAAAATATTGATTAAAAGTGAAAACGTGAAAGTATATATTATATAATTACAGTTTTTGATTTTATTTATTGTCATTAATTATATTTGATCAATTAGTGTGTATTTGACACAAACTATTGACAACACTTTCACAAGTATATACAGCAATATTATATATAATCTGATTAATGATACTTCAAGGGATTTGTTGATAAAATTATGGTGAAAATTTAAAGGATCAAAATATATATATTAAGGGGTTAACTTGTCAAATAAAATAATAATAATTTTTTAGAAAAAAAAATGCATAAATAATTTCAAAAAAAAAATTTAATTCATTAAAATTTTAATTGCCTTAATTAACTTTTAAAAAATTATTGGTATATATTATTTAATTATAAGAGCATTGTTCTTTTTTTAGTTAATTGTTATATGATTTTATTTTTGATATGAAGTGGATTGGTTTGAACGATCAATAAACTATGTATTGAGATAATTAACGCGATTACTGGAGAATCTCATTCAGGGTTTTGCCAATAATTCGATAGAAAATCTGGCCTACCAAATTACCTCTATGTCTATATATCACATAAATTTGCATTGTTTATTTTTGGTAAATAAATTCATGAATTTTCAATTGTGAAATATAAAATATATATTGATATTATGAAATAAATAAAAGCTAAAATTCAATATAAATTTGAATAAATATTAAAAAACTGATATTTATGATTTGATTTTTTATTTATTTATTTATTTTTTTTTTCAATATATTTATATGTCATTTCGACTTGATTTAATTTAAAATTGAACACGAAACAATAAGTATAATGGATTGTTGAAGTTTTTTTTTTTTTTTTCACACAAAAAATAAAAAATATAAAAAAATTTTATGGATAATCAATATATATAGGTATATGCAACAAAATAAAAATAAATAAATAAAAATTAATTCTCATTTCAACTGTCAAGTGACTGATGAAATAAAATCAATATATTTTAAAATTTTAAATTCAATTATTTACATTTGAGTATATAATAAATTTATATACCATTTTTCTAAACTCTTTCATATAAATTACCTATTAAATCCATATTAAAACTTTAAAACTCAAATAAAATAGTCAAGTATTTATTTAAAATATTTGAAATAAAAAAAAACAAACTTTATTTAACTAAATATTTGATATAAAATAAAATTTTAAAAATATTTTTATAATTCAATTTGTATTTTAATTAAGAATAAAAAATAAATAAATATATACATTTGTTGTGCAATGTTACGGATTTTTTTTTATAGCAAAAAGCGTGTATAGACTTTAATTTGTCGGAAAACGAGTTATGCAAATTTTTTTGCGTGATCATAATACTCGAGTTGTGGATCAAATTATCATCTACATTTATTTATATACCTATATTTTTTTTCATATATATTTTCTGTTTAATTTTTATATAAATTTTCAAAAAAAAAAAAAACTATATATCTATGAATGATTCAACTAACTTTTTTCAATTTAATCATCTCTATTTCATTAAAATTTACACTTTTTTTTTCATTATTATTCAAGTTATATAATTCTACAAATAAATTAAAAATATATTTGCAATGCAAACAAGATAATAATTAATTAACTTGAATTCTAATATTCAACATTTTCAAAATTATTTTGAGTGAGTGTAATTTTGCACATTTCTATCAACTACTTTTAGCTTTTTCAACTATTCACTTTTTGTTTTCAATGATATTATTTATGTATATGAATATCATCTTACATTTATTTTGTAACTTGATATAAATATAGACATGAAATAATATAAAAACCTTTGATATATGATTGATCATCCATTAATTTTACTTCTCATATTAATTTCAATCAATATTTATCGAATTTAATAAGACTTTTATTTTTTTTTTCGTTATATCATAAATTTTTTTGACAAATATAAATTATCAAGTTTTCATGACTATGATAAAATATTATGATAATCAAAATTTTGATGATAAAATTTAAAAAATAATTGGAAATAAAGACCATCATATTTTTTTCTATGTTATAATAATTTTCATTGGTTTTTTTGAACAAACTACTTCACATATTTTTCCTTACAGCTACTAAAATAATTTTTTATATTTTTTTATAAACGAAAATATTTTACGATAATATGTAAATCTAGTTGATGTATCTTTATATACAATGTTTAACAATCTACTGTTCTTCGTGAGGAGAACTATTTTACTTTAAATTTGTTATAATTATATGGTAAAAGTAAAATAATCATACGTGGTTAAATTAAAATGAAAAAATATATATTTTTGGTTAAATTTTTTTTATCAGTCAACAAGATAACTGAAGCATATCATTCCGGATATTTGGTGCTATTGAAACCGGATATATACTTGAAAAAAAAATGATAACTTTTTATTAAAATTTGTGGTTTAATAATTATAATATATTTATATTTTTTTTTTTGTCAATTCCGGTGCATTATTTTTCGGTATTTCTAAATTGAATTTACAGTACAACGAGATACTGACGTTTGATATACTAAATCTATAAAAAACAAAAACTTCAAGTGGAAAAAGAGACATGGCTCGTATACACAATATGAAAAATCACAAAAATAAACTGAAAGCGTGAAATTGAATAAGACATTTTTTTCCAATATCCAATACATATACGGAAAATATAAAAAAAAATATATATATATAAATATCTGAAAAAATAAGAAATATACTGAAAAATATCAGTAAAGATTTTATAAGACTTTAATTTTATTTTGTAAAAAGACATAAAATTTTGTAAATAAAAATTAATAAAAATGTTTTATTTGTTGATCTTAATTATCGATATGATTTTATGTGACATGCCTAAACACGATCTGTATTTATTATCAATATAGAAAAAAAGTTTGATATGGTAATTTTATATTGATCGTAAACCTTGATCTACACAAAATGACGTTCATAAAAATATTATTGATTTTTTTATTAATCATTGAGTAAAAAGATAAAATAAACTCAAGTATATATTCAAAACACAAAACAATATGAGATAATTAAATGAGCTAACATAAAAATTTCACCATATTAATTATCGATTATTTATTAATTAATTTATGTGGCTATAAAGTAAATTTTTATTTTCTAAATGTATTTTACTTTTCGTAATGACAATACCAAAGTCAAATTAAATTTGAAACATTTTAGTATAAAATATATACATATAATTTTCTATCGAATCAGTCAATATTGTATATGTACACGAATAATGTTTCATTTATCAAGTTTCCCTCATAATGAACACAGTAATTACACTATATATACATTTTCATATAAACTTTTCTTTATGTTTAATGATCCTAAATGAGAATTAATAAATTATTTATTTCAATGATATAAAAAAAAGTCTATATTATTATGCTCAAAGTAAGCTTTAAATATTTATCATTATATCGATATTTTTGGTAGAAAAAATTAACATGTACTGAATTTTACTGATAGAAATAATTACAATGCGTGAATGAAATTTTAAATTTAATTAAAATTACTATTTTTATAAAATTATAATTAAAAAATAATATAAATTTTATATTTATTGTTTAATAATAATTTATAAATTTTTGTAAACACGGCTATTTTCTAGCTGAATATTTTTTGATTTTATTTTTTACCAATGTGAATTTACATTGATCTATGTATATATATTATTCTCAGAGGATGATCGGTCTCAACTCTCTAAAGACCAACCTGATTATTCAGACTGTACATTATCGTATGTATATGTATATAAAATGCTTTTTGCGAGAGAAAAGCTTCTCTAAAGCATCATGCGCTTGCTTCACTTTAAGATAGTTAGCAAAGTCTTGAGAAAATCGATTGGCAAGTGTTTGAGTTTCTATATACAATTCTAGTTGTATATATAATATATACTTTTGATGTAAATATATATACATACATGTCACTTTGTGTTACTTGATTTACCACACAGGAAATCGATGACAATCTTCCCAACATTTCATCGATAAGATTCTCGTTTGGAAATAACTTTGCATCAAACCTGACAATATTTTCCACTTATTGGATTTTAAATTTCAATATATACAAAATTTTAATAATATAGAAAAATATAGAAAAACAGAAAAAGCTTTGTTTTAGATTTCCTTTCGATAATATTTTTTATAGTAACAAAACAAAAAAAAAAAAAAAAAAAATATATCAACTTGGGTGCAACTGATGCCACATCAATCACATCCTTGGTTGAAAAGAAAAAAATAAAATTCAAAACAAGAAGAAAATGTAACGACCCAGGTGCTTTGCTGTTTCACTACAAAAAAAAAAAAGGGAAAAGTCGTAAAAAATACGATAGAATGAAAAAGCAAAATGAAAAAAAAAAATACGAAATTGCAGAAATGTTTCGCATTTCCTTTTCTCGTATCTTCCGGATGAGAAAACGTTGGTTAAATTCAACTTTATAAAAACTAATATATTGCAATATTGTTAATCTATTATTTTTATTTTACAAAAGTTTTTTAAACAAATTTAAAATATTTTTTCAATGCGTCAAAAGATAGCTGAATTGACTGGCATGTGGCCAAATGGCTTTGTTGACTATAAAGTTCAGTAAAATTGACAAGTTGGCGTATAAAAAATTAAAAAAAAAAAAAAAAGGGTAGCTGTCATGTAGATATCCAGGATACATCGAAGAACGATATAAAAAAAAAAAAAATTGATCATAAAAAAGTGGAAAATTATTTGCTTCGTGCATTGAAATAAATGTTTTTGCATAAACATGAAAAAATAAATAAATAAATAAATAAAATTAGCCTTGGAATAAAACATCATTTTCAAAGTAAATTAACACCGGATGTTGATGACTATATAATTCCCAGTCTGTCATTATATTAAATGTATTTTATTTATTAATTAAAAGATTGCTATCAGAACCATCAAATAATATACAGGATATTTTTTTTTCCATTGAAAAAATAAAAATTATTATTATCATTTAAAAATCAATGAGAGTAAAATTGTTTATTTTATTTATCAAATAAAATATCAAAGAATAAATTGTTAAAGGGATTTAAAAATTTTTAAAAATATAAAATCTAAAATAAAATTTAAATATTTATTTGTGAAAGAAAATATTTAAGATATTTTTTTTCAAATAAATTTGATACAATCAGCAAGTCAAAGTTTATCATATAACAAAAATTTACCATCACTAGAATCAATGATTAATTAATTAATCACATATTATATATATGAGGGTAATAGATGATGCACAAAGGGTAGATGCACAAAGGGTAGACACAGACTGTCGCAATCATAACATAACAAAGCAAGAATATGCTTGGTATCAATTCCCAAAGGGGATATATAATATATATGATATACGTCATTTACATTCTTGCAAAACTACCCCAAAAACATTCACAAGATTCATTTGCCTTTTGGCAATTTGTATCTTTATATTTTGTATACCTTTTATGTTTTCTATATATAAAATAACTTCAAGACATTCTTAGAATAATATAATTGAATTGTTAAAATTGAAAAATTAATAATTCAATAAATAATGCTTTTTTAAAAATATATATTTTTTATATATACTTTGATTATTTTAAAAAAAAAATTAATTAAAAATATTTCATCAACAGATTTTTATCAATCAAACTAAAATGAAATGGAAATTTTTTTTCTCTTTTCTCTTTTGTAACATGTTTGTGTATATTTTTTTTTTTTTTTTTTTCTTTGACATTAGAATGAAAAGTATATTAAAAAAAAAAAAATCTATTTTTTTACTGAATAGCGAAAATAAAGAGTTACAAAAAATGAAAAATAAAAAAATACTTTGATACAAATGGTCACCATGACGATGGCTATCGATTTCCTCATTCTCTGTTAAACAGTATTCTTCAAATTTTTATTTTTTATTTTCGACTCATCTTTTATTTTTTCATTTTACTTTAGTTTGATTTTTTTTTTTAAATTCATTTTCCCATCAGAAGCTCTCGTTACCGGTCTATTATTTTTTTTCACGTTATAAAAAGTCATCCACTGGAATTTACTTTTACAATTAAAACATAAATCATTTTCGATAATATTTCAATCGAAATTCAAATCGATTAACAGTTTCTTTTGTATTCAAAAAAGAGTTTAATAACTTTTTTATGATATAGATTTATAAAATAATATTAAAAATAAAATAAAATGGGATTTAGATTATAAATTGACATTAAATCGACATGAATTGGATTTTCATGTCTCAAGGCTATTTGAAAAATAAGTTGATATTACTGAGGTGAGATAGGCGAGAAAAAAAAAAAAATTTCCAGCGATAACCTTTCTTTTTTTTGCAACTTTACTGGCTTATTTTAGGGCTCTCTTTTTGTTTCTTTGAAATAACATTCACGAGATAGTTATAAACATTGATAAACTCTTTAAAAAAAAAAAGAAAAATAAAAAAAATATATCCTGGAATAAACTGTTAACACAAACGACAACTCTATTTACACATTTCTTAACAGCTTTAAGTCATTTTCTTAATTAAGTCAACTTAAGTGCACTATCAACTGGAACAGTCACAACTCATTTTACTGATGAATCTCAATCAAAAGTTTTTACCAAAATTGGCTATTTGTGCTATAAATTTGATTGAAACGAAAGACAAAGTTGTTTTTTTTTTTACAAAATAGCAAATAGTTTTTTGAAAGATTAAATTTATTAAAAATTTTTATTTGATATCTAGTTATAATAATGCATTTATGATTTTGTGCTTTCAAAATATTTTTTTGATAAACTATTAATTTTTATTTTTGTATATTTTCATTAACCTATAATATTTTTAATTAAGAAATTAAAAAAAAAAAAAGATATAAAATATGTTGGGCTATTTAGTAATTAAAATGACCCAAAAGCTCGAACCTTTTGTGTCTGCAATGCGTCGACAACTTGGGAAAGCACAGCTGCCATTTCAGCCCTCTTTACATGCCTCTCTCAGTCAACTCCCTTTATCCTATTACTGATCTGACTCGCAATAAACCCGGAAACTAGCAAAACCCGTGCCAAAAATTTAAGATCCAAAAAATCTATCAAAGTTTCTACTACACTTGAGAAAGTATTTTACGAAAATATACATTTAAAATTTTTATCATTTACATATATTTAGATATTATTATTTACATTTAAAATTGATTTTATAATGTAATTTAATTTTATATTCATGAGAAATATATTTCAATTATTTTATTTTACTTATTGATTTTATTTTATAAATATAATTTTTTTATTATATTTACAATAATTTAATAATCAAATCAATAATAAAAAAAAGTATTGGATATTTTAAAATAAACTTTGAATCGTCAATTAAATAAAAAAATTGAATTATTCATTGAATATATTTTTACTTGGATTTTAAATTTTAAATAAATTTATACTGATTTAATAATATAAAAAATATAAAAAGATATTTGATATAAATTAACAATTACTGTTTTAAATTTAAATCAAAATAGTTTAAATATTAAAATACCTACATTTACAGTAAAATTTAAAAATAAAAATGAGTTTAATTTAAACAAAAAATAATAGTAATAAATATGCACGTAATTTGTTGGTATGTGAATAATGCTGTTTATTTTCATGAATTCAAAAAATATATATATATTTCAAAGTTTGTGAAAATAAACAAACCAAAAATCGATGAAAAAATGCCAAAATTAAAGTATGGATTTTTTTTGTTTTTTTTTGTATTTTCAAATGTAAAATGTATGAATAGGACTTGAATACTAGAAATTGCTCAATTTTTTAATGACAAATATTTTAAGAGACAGGTCACTTGCGTGTATGACTGACTCCCACAAGTCTAAAGATATATTATAACTAGTCTAACAACCTATAAAACCACAACTGTGCCAATTAACATTAACTGTATATTCATGTACATGCAACATATCCAAATACATTAAAATTTTAAAGATCCAAGTTCATTTACTGTTCGTGAATTAAATTCACGACATACTAAAATTTTCTTTAGCTACAAATTATTTTAAACTACAATGTTCCAAGAGACATTTTCTTAATTTAAAAAATTCTCAACTATTTTATTTTAATTTTTAAAAATATACAATATAAAATAGTTAGTGTTTTTTTTTTATTATTTTTGTTTTAATTACATCATTAAAATTAAAATGTAATTTTTTTTTTAATTACTTTGTATGTGTTATTTAATTTATATATAAAAAAATTTTAACATATTTTTATTTAATTTTTTTTTAGATTAATTTTGGATGCAATTAACAAAAACAAGTGAGCAATTTGATGGACATCAGAATAAATAATAAAAAAGAATCTTGTAAGCAATTATCATTGATAGGAAGATGCAATGTCTAATGCTACAAAGGTGCCACTATCAAATCCATCACGTCTTTATAAAGCACTTGCTTGTCTTGTCCTTGCATTAATTGCTTTACAATATATTTTAAGTGGTGGACTTGACACAAGGCCTATTGAAGGACTATTTTCGACCAATGGAACAAGGTTTGTAACATATACGAAAATTTATATAATTTAATTAACTCATTAAAACATTGAGTATATTATTAGATATACAACTGCGTGTACGTCATTGTTATTTAATTTAATTTTTTTTTTTTTCCAAATAAATGATAATAAATTAACCAAGTACATATGACATGTTGATAATTTAATTATCTTGTAAATATTTGTCAAATAAATTTACCATTATATGTTCACTTTATCACTCTCTATATTTAAGTATTTTGTTTTTTTTTTTATTGAGATTATATATATACTAAATTTTTTGTCATTAATTATTATTTTTTTTTTCATATCTAAAAATTACATTATTATATTTTAAAATAAATATTTCTCAGACACTGATTGATAAAATAAATTACTTCCTTTTAATTTATTATCACTTGATAAATAAATTTTATTTTTTTGTGATAAAAATTATTATTTTTATTTTTTTTTTTTACAAGTAAATTACTGATGCCTATCTATATAAATTAATTTTTCAAATATTTATTTTTATATTTTTTATTTATTGATCCACGTAAATTTCTAATATTGACTATATCATCACAATATAATTTATTAATTTATTATATACTGTGCGTGTCATAACACAAATTATCATTTCCGTAATAAAAAGGGACGGGATATTAATTTACTAATAAACGAGTTAAAAAAAAAAATAATTTATATACCAAAATTATATACGTATAAACTCGAAAATAAAATATCAATACTGATTACAGACAGAAAAACAAAAACAAGACTGTTTTATCACCAGGTATTTTCTATTGTTGGGGTTTTATAGCTAAACGGTTTTTTTTTTTATTTCATTTTTGTATTTTACTGTTATATGATAGAAAAATTATGATCTACAATAGTAAAAATGGAAAACAAGGTGTATAAAAAAAAAAATATAATAATATACCATTTAAAGTTTATGTTGGTAAAAAAAAACAGTGTATGTGTATATAGTAACAAAAGCATAAATAAATATTAAAAAAAATAAAATACGTGGTCAGAAAACTACATTTTGGACATCAGGCGCCAGTCTGCAGATTCAACAAAATACTTTTCCACTTGTTTTTTATTTTTTTACTGTTTTTTTTCCACTCAGACAACCTCACACTCTTTCTATATAATATTTTCATCTGGTGAAAAACTTGTCTCGACAACTTGTTAAAATCAAAATTTTTTTTTTTTTTTATGCAATATTTACTCTTGTAAACTATCAACAAAAATTTAACAAATATGTAAAATATAAAAATATATTTAAAATATAGAGAAAGAGTTTGCGCATTGTCTGATGATTGAACACCAGAAAACATTGATTGGTATGATCCAATTAAATTAAATTCCATTAAAAGGTTCATTGAACGTTCATTTGTCTCGTTTATTTATCAAAAAGTCCAAGCAAAGCTGTTAAATTTATTTCCATAAAAATATTTCCAAAAATAAATATTTATTTCTTGTTGAAAAAAAAAAATATAATTAAAATTGATATTGCTGGTGATAAAAAATTTTATAGACCAAAAAAAAAAAAATAAACAATTACGAGAAAAATGATAAACAAGTTTGGTTTTGACTTGAGGTCGTCAAATATGCTTATTGGCTAACAAGCTGTTTTGATATCACAAATATCATGATGCGGGTGTCAAAGTTGCATATCAGTGTTGCATATAAATATACACATTGGGTATAACCATATAAATATATACAGAAATATAGGTGAGACAGGGAGATATATTATATTTGAGTACCACAACTCTGAAAGCAATAGCTTGAATATCATAACGCGACGTCACAGACACCACAAAGTGACGGTTTTGTTGTCCACCTTCCTTGTTGGTTCTTTGACTTGATATATTATATATGCCATTATTGCTTTTCTACTATCACCTTGTCATTTAAAACCTTCATCATCTTGATGATATTACATATACACATGTACACATATATATTATTTATATTAAATTTATCTGACAAGCTACTGTTTACCAGTTCTAACCATTTACTAACGCATTTATACATCAGAAAAACCAAGTCAACAGTTTATACTACTGACACTAAATGTATATATTTATATGTATATTTATGTACAATTTATATTATGCATATTTATTTTGCTTGTATATTGGCAAATTTGGATATCAAAGGGTTAACTTTAAATAAGTTAAAAAATAAAATTTTATATATACTGATATTGATCAATAACAGCTCATGAATATAAAAAAAAAAAAAATTTTCTTTTTGAAATTGAATTTACTGTAAAATTGAATATGAAAAAAAAATTTAAATCAAGGCGTTATTTTTCAAAAGACGATTCAAAGAACTTTTATTATTATATTTTTTTTCTTTTTCAAATTTTAGATTTTTATTATAAATTTTTTTTTCTTTTTTGAAAGTTAATTTTGAGTTTTTATGTGTTTAGTGTATTATATATATATAAAGCTTGAGGCCTATGTATAATGCATATATATATATATTTTTTTTTTAATAAATATATAAATATAATAAAAAGATACAACAAAGTCAGTATCCAAGAGAATATTTTGTATATATCTTCAAGGTATTTTTTATTCTGAATAAACATGTCATGTACTTTCCAGTTATATGTATGAATTTTTTTTGTTTTATATTTTTCTCTCATAAATCTTGAATATTTGAAATTTTCTTGAAAAGTAAAAGAAAAAAAAAAAAAAAAAAAATACAATACATGTAATAGTTTTATTTTTGGTGAAGAATATTTTTTTAAAATGCATTGAAAATACTTATTGCAATGTCAAACTTTTATTAGATATCTTTTATTCTCTGGAATAAAACTAGAACAAAATAAAACAAGACAATGACTATGTCCTATGACCTATGGCGTTAAAGATTCATTGATAAAAAAATAAAAAAATAAAAAAAAATACAAACAAGAATAATATATATCGTAAAAAAAATATTTTTCCTATTTACTTTTAAGTGGAACATAAAATAATACAAAATACCGAAAGTTTAAAATATAAAAAAAATGTATATGCACTTATATGCAGTTAACATCCCTACAATTACAATTATATGAACCAAGTTTTTCCCAAGATTTATGACATTGCCAAATAAAATTATATTTTATATTATTCAAAAATAAACCAGTTAAATCTACAATGAATTTATTCTATTTTTATTTTTCATTCTTTTTTACAATATGTCGTTTTTCTTTTTTAACCTTCCCCTTGATTAAATTACCCTAATCGGTAAAACAAAAAAAAATTGAAACAATTTCTATATTATATTACTTTTGTTGTTCTACTTTAACAATAAAATTTGTAAATAAAAATATCATAAATAATTTTATGTGACTATTTGATGAACACACATACATATATAAATCAACATATTTTACCCTCATTCCCTGTTAAAATAATAATAACAATATAAATAAATAAAATTTATTACAAAAGATATTTGTTCACGATTTCATCGATCGTGTACTTCATTATTAACTATTTTTATTTATTTATTTATTTATTTTATAATAATAATTTACAGCCAAATAGGTAGAAAAAACAAATGAGTATTTTGTTTGCCTTGATATATTAAAAGAACAACAAATATTAGGGGAAAAAAAATATATTGAAATATATTTTAGTTGGGGTAAAATGACATTTCATGTTGATTTTATGCAAGTTTGAGTGATAAAAAAAAAAATAGAGGAAAAAATATTCATGCAATAAACTATTCGTGTGTACTTGACTATTGAGGATACAAAAATAAATAAAAAGACAAACTTGTCAAATAAATTCTTTGTCTTATTATTTTTTTTTTTAATTATTTAAAGCTACTAGAAAATTATTTCATAGATAAAAAATTTAGGTGACCTCATGTACTACACATGAATATATATACTAATATTTTATGTAAAATGATTGTACGTGTGTGTTGAAGGATATACAGAAGCTTCAGTTGCTTGTAAAATGTATGATATTGACTAAAAGAAAAGCAAAAAGATATCATCATCATAAACTACTAAAATAATTTATATATATGAATATCCTTTGGGTTATAACTAGACTATAAACTATCTTTTCATAAATTTTTTTTAAAAAAACTGAATTTAAAATATATCATATTATAATTTTAAAAATTATTATTTAAATTTAAAATTATTTTTATAATATTTCATAAAATAATATAATGATAATTGTTATAAAAAAAAAAAATAGATTTATAATTTTTTGTTAAATTTTCTATGAAAATTGAACTACTTTAAAATATAATTAACTGAATAAATGTGAAAATATAATATTATTAATTGAATCAGAGCAAAAAAAAATAAATTATTTATCAATAAAAATTCAAGACTAAACTATTACAGAGAATTTAATACACTTTGATAATTTAATTTCGTTTTTTCATTTACCAAAGTAAAGTAACCAAGCTTCTTCTTTTTTTTACTATCACAATATATATTTTTTAAAAAATAAATATAAAATATTGTGTGCAACTTTATGTACCACCAAAGTATCTCATTGCTCTGATTTTTTCATCTTCAATTTTATTTATTTTTTCTACTATCGATCGTTTAAGATATGGACCATACAAAGATAGTTGATCAAGTCTAAGCTAACACACATATGTGTATAAATAGCAACGTGAAATTGTAAGTACCAAGTAGTCAAGTAGATAGTTGATAATACATAACGAAAAAGACGAATGTGTCACCACAAAATTAACCCAACTATATTTTAGTTATATTTATAATATTCTATCATCTAAATTAAAAATGTAAAAAATTTAAATTACTGACAATTGATATATATTTCTTTCTTTTTGAAATAGCAGCATTTATTTAATCACTCAAGATTAAAATAATAAATAAATTTAATATTGATATAAAATAAAGAATAAATAGTTAATAATTCAAATGAAAATTGTATGAATGTATATTTGATCAAAATTTAATCAAAATGAATCAAACAATTACTATCTGAAGACAGTCTTGATAGTTTTAGTTCATGTTGACATATTCAATGATGCTTAATGATGCAATTATTGAGTGTCACATCATGCAACAGTCAATCGACTGTGAGATACTATATTTGAGTCTGAGAAATCAATCGTTTCAAGTATCAATAATATGACCTTAATATTTTCTCAAAATAACGACATTAAATGTTTAATCATTTTTTTTTTTTTTAAATAGTTTATGCATATAAAGGTTAATCTATTTTCAGTTTTTTGTTTTTAATATTTATTTTAATTTGTCCCTTTGTTATTTTTACTTTAGGTATCCTGAACATTCACCTAGACATCATCAACGTGGTCTTATAATTTACGGAGCAGAAACAGCTCAAATAAATTCAACATTAAATTTAAACCACACATCAACAACAACAGTATCAACCTTAGTTATTGGACTTCATGAAGTCAATAATGCAACAAAGTTTGATACAAATACAACAAAATTTATTCCTCCTCTAAATAAAACAATTTACAATTCAACTTTACAACAAAGATGTCCACTTGTACCCCCAAATCTTGGTAAATTTTAAATAATTTAAATAATATAAATTATTATTTAACAACAAGATTATTAAATATATGTTTATAATTATTTATTTTTATTTTATCTAATAGTTGGACCACTTGCAATACTTAAAAATCCACCAGAAATGTCTGTACTTGAAATGAGATTCAAAGATGTTATTCAAGGTGGACGAGGAAACCCAAAAAATTGTGAATCACGTCATCGTGTTGCAATTATTATTCCATATAGAGATCGTTACGAACATCTTGTAACATTTCTTTATAATTTACATCCAGTACTATTGAGACAACAAATTGATTATCAAATATTTGTTGTCGAACAAGAAGGTATTTTAAATTTATTACTTCTTTTTTACAAAAAAAAAATAAAAATAAAAATATAAATGTATTTTACTTTTTATGTTTGTTTTCTCGTGAATTTAATTACATACAGAGTCAAGATTGATTAACGATGTTGAGTAAAAAAAAGGGTTTTAATTAGGAAGACAGAGGTCATATTGGCTAATGTCGGAAATGCTTTCTGCAAATGTCATGGGAGTGGTCGTTATATTATATTGGTAATACATTCTCAACGTGATACAACTGATAAATGTTGAAATTTCATTTATCAATATATGTTTTTTATAATTCTAAACTTGTAATTAGTTTTCGCTTAACTCGTATTTATTTTTAACTCAAGATAAAAAATAAATTAAAGATTTAATATAAATAAAGTGATTATTATATAGGTGTTTTATCACCTTTTTAAAATCAGCTACTAAAGATTAAAATAATACGATGTAAATCAAATATATTTACAGATGAAATAAAACGATTGAATTATAATGCACTTGTATAAAAACCGATATTATCAAGGCCTATTATCAATATTAAAAATTTTATTTATCAAAAGACTCACCATATCAGCAAGAAGCAACTCTCAAGAGTTTTGAAGATTTTTAGATTGACCATGATAGACTCCAAACAGATTAAATATTTATAAAAATACTTTCACATAATCTAAATAACAATACCAATTAATATTATCATAAATACTTAGTACTTTGATCATTTAGTACGTACCATGTATTACAGCTTGTATTTTTATCACCAAAATAAACAAATGATGATAATGCAATGCAACATCAATATGCATTTAAATATTTCATTATCAATATACATCACATTAACATTTTTGGCAATTGTTGTTGTCATCCAGTCTGTTTAAACTAATTTTTTTTTTTTTGTTAAAAATATTTACAATACAAAAATGATTATTATTATTCAATCAACTCACCAACATTGAAGAAAATTTTATTTTTATCCAGGTAAATAAGCCAAGACGTCCAATGGTTTGTTGCCTGTTGAAATAAAAAAAATAAAATCAATTTTTAATAATGAAAAATAAAAGAAGAACAAGAAAATAAACAAGCTTATTATTTGTTTAAATTGTTTTAAAGATTTATTAAACTTTTTAATAAATTAGATTATGTTGAATTAACTTTTTTTTTTTATTCTTTTTCATTCTCCAAAAAATGATGCATACTTATATAACACAGATGATGGATTACATGTATGCATGTGTTTATACACACTAACACACTCATACAAATGCCCAAACCCAAGCCGATATAAAAACGCAATAAAATATATATTTATAATTTATCTATTTATTTATTTATGTTTATAATTATTCTTTGAGTTATTAAAAGTAGAAATATATATAATAAATATTAAAAAAATAATATAATGATACATACATGATACGATAAAAGATGACCAGCAAAAAGTTCAAACAGCTTCAATTTTTTTGATAATATTTATACAAATTTAATTTCTTTCACTTTTTTTATTAAATTATTACACTTTTATAAATTACTTCATGTTTATTTGATTAATTTAGTTTGATTAAATCCTGACGAAGTTCTCGAATGATCTTTACAAGGACAAGTTCGACGCCATAATGAGTTAATGACGCCCTAAAAAGGGTTTAGCTTCTCTTTTTTTTTTTTTTTTTTTTTTTTTTTTTTTGGCGCACATTTGCGGCAATTAGAGGAACTAAAAAATGGCGCGTATAAATGTTTTGAATTTGAAATTTGATTAATATTGAAAAATTAAAATAAAGATAAATCATTAAAATAAATTGTTTAAATATAATAAAAAGTTAAAATATATTTTATATTGTATGTAATTTTTTAAATTATTTATTTTTAAATTTTAATTTATACAAATTTAACTGATAATTGTTATTTTTAAAATCCATTGAAAAAATTTGTTTTTATTTAATTGAAAAAAAAATGAAATATTATAAATTTTTTATTTACAATAAAAATAGTACACGTATAGAATTATTCTGCAGACGACTGAGAGATAAATGTTCAACTTTTATCATACAACGAATACAGAAATAAATCAAAAAGCAAGTAACGAATAATAAAAAAAAAATGATCTTGAACTAAAAAAAAATAAGACAAAAAAAATATTATAATAAAGGCCATGTTGTTATAAAAAAGAATGTCTGATCACGTCGTTGTAGAGCTCGTAAATCCCTGTGTAATCTTCAACTCGTTAACCAGATCCAGTCTCAAAAAATCGTAAAATATTCAGCAGTTTTTATACTGCAATATGAATGAAAAAAAAAATTAAAAAAAATATTTTTTAACAATAATATAATAATATTAATGATTTATAATTTTTTTAAAATAATATAATAATATATTATTTGTTAATTATTTATTTTTAAATTTATAATTTATAAAATAGCTTCAAGTATAAATTTAATAATATTAAAAAAAAAATATAATTTCAAAAAATTATAAAACAATGTAAAGTAAAAAAAAAAAATATAAAAACTAGTAGTATAAAAGATACTCAAGTTGAAGATAAGATAGTTTGTAACCCAGGTAAAAAAATAAAAATAATAAAAAAAAATAAAAAATCTCAAGAAACTAAGCTCAATGATGTGGTGTAAGAAAAAATAAAAAAACTTGGCAGAGCTTTCACACAAGCGCATGACCCACATTCAATAAAAAGGTGACACACAGCTGAACACACTGCAGTAATGACAAACTCAAATAATATCTCTAAAAAATTTTAAATCACTACTTATGATGATTATCATCTATATACCTATATTTTTTTTGTTATTTCATTGTTTTATGTCATTTTTGTTGTAATATTCAAATTTACATAATAACATGAATATTTAATGAGTTAAAATTATATAAATAATATATTAAAATAAAAAATAAGTATTATAATAATAATTTTAATAAATTTTTGATTGTTTTAGGTACTGGACAATTTAATCGTGCAATGTTGATGAATGTAGGTTCAGTTGAAGCATTAAAAGAACGTCAATTTGATTGTTTTATATTTCATGATGTTGATCTTCTTCCTGAAGATGATAGAAATCTTTACACATGTCCAGAACAACCAAGGCATATGTCTGTTGCTGTTGATAAATTTAAATACAGGTTTATTATTAATATTGAAATTATATAAAACAATAAAATATAATTATATAAAAATTAAATATAATAAATTATTATTTATTTTTTTATAGATTACCATATGCTGATTTATTTGGTGGTGTATCAGCACTGTCACGTGAACATTTTCAAATGGTTAATGGATTTAGTAATGTATTTTGGGGATGGGGTGGTGAAGATGATGATATGGCTAATAGAATTAAAGCAAGAGGTCTTTACATCTCTAGATATCCTGCAAATATTGCAAGATATAAAATGTTATCACATCAAAAAGAAAAAGCAAATCCCAAAAGGTAATATAATTATTAACATTAATGTTATTTTTATTAATTTTTTAATTTTATAATTATAATATTATTTAATTAATATTATTGTAGATATGAAATTTTAAGATCAGGAGAAAAAAGATTTACAACAGATGGTCTTAAAAATCTTCGTTATGAATTAATCGATAAAAAAGCATTCAAATTATATACTTGGCTTCTTGTTCGATTAGCTCCAATGAAAAAAAAAAGCTGATGGTTACCCTGGTTTGGTTGAATTTCAAACCAACTTTAAACTTCTGCATTATTTATCTGGAAAAAAAAATAAACAAATCAATCAATCAAGTCAGTAATTATATATAAAACAAAAAACAGAAACTCAAGAAGTCTAGCTGAGTGATAAATGAAAAATAATGAAATGAATGAATAATTTAGTAAACAAAGAAAAATTAAAGCGCTTCAAGATAATAATAATAGTGTTAAGAAAAATTAAGGGGATGTTTTTTTATAGATAGCATCACATTTTATCTTAAATCCCATATTTTTTTAACGTCCTAATTGTTAGAATGTTTATTAAGTACATTAGAGCGTGCCAAAGCTGCATAAAAATAGAAATAATAAATATTATATATTATATTTAAAAACATAAGTTAATAAGTTAATGAGACAAAAAAAAATTAAAAAAAAAAAAAATAGTGCGAAAGGAAATGAATATATAGCAAAGAAGCAAATGCTGTGGTAACAAAGTCAATGAATCAAGAGAAATGTTATAGTTTTTTTTTTTTTTTTTAATTAAATGTAGCCAATTATTATTATTAAGTATATTTTTATGTCTAGATAATAATTTCGTTGAGCGAATTATATATATTTTTTCTTTATTGTGATTATATATTTGTAAGTAAAATTTGATATGCTAATGATCAATTATTTTACTTTTTATTTTATTTATTCAACAAGTTTCAATGATTTTTTTTTTTCTTTTTGTAATAATCTTTTAGCATAAAAAAAAAATAAATAAAAATTAATTTAAATATAATATTAAATCTCCATAATATCAATAAATAATTAATAAATTATTTATAAAAAACAATTTTTTAAAATTAATTGTATAAATATTATATTAATATTATTTATATATTTTATTTTTTTGTAATATATAATTACTATATTAATCGTGAGATAATTCACGTTTAAATAATGGTTGGCATAAAGACAATACATGTTTTACATTAAGCAGTTTTAAACTATTCATACTATTTTTATTTTTTATCTTTTTTCAGTATTAGAACGTAAATAATAATGATAATAAAAAATAATTACGTAAATGCAGATTGTCTTGAATGAAAAATAATAATAACTCACGTTTTCACATATCATGTGCATAATATCATTGAATAGGTTTGCAAAAAAAAATAAAAAAAAAAAACAAAACAAGAGTGATAAAGTGAGCATTTATAAATAATTAAAATAATTTTTATAATTTTTAAATTTATTGTTTTTTTTTTTTGTTAACTAAATTAATTAATTTAAAATAATTTGAATGAATTCTTAACAATTCAATTTGTTATTTTATTATGTATAAACTTTGAGCTTACTTTAAAAAAATATTTAAAAAATATAGTTAATAAAAAAAATATCTAGCTATGCTAAAGTTTTTGCACAGGAAATTTTACTATTTTTTATTTTAATTGATTTTTTTTTAAATTATAAATTCCATTGATTTAAAACTTGTTTTTATTTTCTTTTTATTAATTCATTTATATATTTATTTAACTAAAATGCTTCCATATATTTTATTTGTCGTAAACTTGTTCGTTTGAAATTTTTAAAAATAAAAATTTTGAATCAACAATATGAATACTTATAAAAAAAAAAATAAACTGAACAATAATATTCCTGTGCATAACAAAACATAAAGACAGATAGTGATATTAATGAATATTGAGCCACTTGGGATATACTATTAATTATTTATTTAAGTATTTATAATCAAATAAAAAATGTTAGGATAACAAAAGACATATAGGCTTGGCTACTTTGCAAATTAAAATTGACAAAATAATGGAAATATTTAATAGGACCATTTAATATCCAAGCTTAAATTGTAATTTTTTTTTTTAAATATTAAAAAATAAAGGCTCTTTGTTTAATGTAGCCTTACTTTAAAAGAACCAATTTAATTGATAAATTGATTTTAAAATTCTACAACTTTTATCTATTCATTAAATCAAACGTAAGTTTTGGTTGAAAAAAAACTCTTAATATTTCTAATGAATTGTGAATTATTTAAAATTAAAGATAAAAAAAAATTGATAAATGTAAATTGATAAAGAAAAATAAAAACTTTCAATAGCTGTTTACTTACTTACTTACTTTGTTGATAATATTTTCTATGATTTCAGATATATTTTTTGTTGTAAATTTGTATGAATTTGTTACAAGATGAACAACAAAATCATGATGAATAAGTCGATGAACAAGAACAACATTATCCTCATTATTTAGCTCACTACATTGTAAATTATTAAATATGTCTGTCAAAGTATCATCAAAAGTTTTTCCAGATTCATAAATATCTAATTGATTTACAATTTGAGGATAAAATACAGACATAAATGACTTAAATACATCAAGTTTCAACCAGTATGTTGTCTTTCGTGTTGGTGAATTTTCAAATGTTAATGTTGAAGTTGATGATGAATAATCAAGGGTAGATAAATTAGTTCTAGATCCAGTCAATGTACATGTTGATGACTTAGAAGATTTAACTCCAGCAATTAATGACGAATTTTCCTTTAAAGCTGAATCAGATTCTTTAAAATTTGAATTTTTATTTTTGTTCTTGAAGACATCTTGAGAGTCATTAAATTCTTGAAAAACCCTGGTAACCAAATCATTTAAAATACCTTCAATGCTTTTAACAATTTCAACTTTTTCAGAATTTTTTTTATCCTGTTTATCTGTTACCATTTGTTTTTTTTTCAACATTGTTTCAACATATTTTTCTCCTTCATCAAAATCATCACATAATTTTTTTCCAACTGCAAGACTGAGTGCTTTAGCTAGTCCTTTTATTGGATCTTTATCTTTACAAAATGACATTAACATTGCAATATAATTAACAGAATATGAAGTATCTAAAAACATTCCACAAAGTAATTCTTTTTTGAGAATGTCTTGTAATGCTTTAAGACTCGTATCATTTGATATTGAAAACATTAAGTCATAATTTTTAATATCATTTGAGTTTGACATTGATTTGTAATTTGTTATTTGTTCTTCAGACATTTGTTCACCATCAAATTCAGCATCATCATAAGACGAGGAATTCAGGGAACATGTTGTATCAACAACAGAAAACCACAGAGGTGTTTTTAAAAAATTTTCACGAAAAATTGTGTTAGCATTTTCTTGACTTTGTTTTTTAAAAGTTTCTAGTAAATCTAGAAGCTCATCGACACTTGGTATTTTAATGTCCATTGAATAAATTATAAATTCTCGCCAATCAACAACAGTATAATCACCAAAAATTTCATGAACAAGTCTTAGTATATCTTGAGACTCTAGAACAAGCCATGTAGAAGGTACTGGTGGTTCATCATACTCGTCTCTACTACATTCTATTAAATCTTGAAGAATATAAGCTAAAGACATTGCTGGAATATTACCAGAAGGTGATACTCCTTGAAATATATCTTTTAATCTTTCAAGTTGACGTAACTTAGATATAGACTCTTGTAAATCTTCTTCAGGTGGTGATGTTATTAACAATTGATTTGTATTAATTATAAATTCATCACCATTAAAAATTAATTCGTCTTGTATTTTTTTTCCTTTTTCTATTGCATCACAAAATACTTTTGACATATTGTTAACACTATTAATTTCATTTTCAAATCTTTCATTTATTAATTTATAAATTTTTAAAAATGAATGTTTCATTGTTCCCAAGAAAAAATTAATATCACACTTTATTGATTCTTCTAAAATTTTTAAACGTAAAGTTATTCTAGCTGATTCAAATTTCAAAACACATCTCCATTCTTCATATAAATTTTTTTTCATAATTTCATCTTTTGATTTATCATCAACTTTTGATGGTTCATCAATACTTATTTTTGTTTGTGGTTTTATTGAATTTTTTTTAAACGATGGTTGTTTAAGTTTTTTTTGTTTAATTTTTTCAGATATTTTTACATTTTCTTTTTCTTTTGCATTTTCAATTGTTAAAAAATATAATTTTTCAACAATTGATTCAATATAATTAATATTTAATTTTATAATTTTAAATGATAATGTCTCAAATGAATCAATTAAATCTTCATTAAAATTAATTAAATGATTAGATATTTCATTTTTTATATCATCTTGATTAATTCCAATATTTTCAATAGGTTTAATAATATTTTTTTTATTTGTCAATAAAGTTGTGTAGTTTGATAATTCATCATCATTCAATGTCAACAGATTAAGATGAATTTTTCCAAGTCGATTATCATCACGAGATCCTTGAAGCATTAACAAATAATAATCATTAATCAATTGTATTGTCTCTACAAATCTATCAGCTTCCACTTGAATTATTTTTAGATAAATATTTGTCAAGTTAATAACTTGTGTTGATATCCAATAATCAAGTATAATTTTTTTTCTTCTATCTTCAGCTTCTTTTCTTCTTTTATCACAAATTTCCCAGAGTTCAGTTTGAAAATCATTAATCCTACTGCGTAATTCATCTTTTATTGTCTCATCGTTTCTTATATTTTTAGGTATATCATTGAATGCTTGTTTAAATTGAATCAATAATTCTTGCTTATCATCTGGTCGTTTAATAAATTCAATCATATGTTTCATCACAAAATTTCCATATGGAACAATTGATGAAAAATTAAATCTTTTTAAACTAAATGTATCCATTAAATCATTGATATAAGTAAATTCTATATTTTTCCAAACAGTTGCAATGCCTTCAAAAATTTTTAAATCAACTGGAAAATTTGCCCAAATCCAACCATCTTCACCTGGTCTTGGTTCTGAATGAATAGAATTTTCAATTGATTCTACTGATTCTAAGCTTTGTTTTGTTTCCATAATAAGCTTCTTATCATCATTATGCTTATTATCATCTTCTTGATCATCTTGATATTTTGATTGATTTACAATGTTTGATGACTCAACAAAATTATCAATCAAAAAACATTGTGATAATGATTTATCACCCAAAATTATTTGTATTATGTTTTTCATAGTTTTCAAGTCACATGTTTTATAATTAATTATTGAAGCAACTCCCTGACTTGCATAATACTCATCCACATGATAATCATAATTTTCCAAGTGTTCTATTGGAATATCAGGATCATTAATATCAATGTTTTTTTGTATCTTTTGAAGTCGAATAAAACTAGTCAGTGTAGGAAAATTGATTGATGATTTTTCACATTTTGGTAAATTAGGAACAAGTTTGTATTCTTGAAATAATTCAACAGAATCATTATCTTCTGAATGTAAAAATGTAATTCTTGATGGTCTTGGATCAATTTCTTTAATACTTATATCATCAAAATTCATTTGATCATATTTTATTGATTTTTTTCCAGTTAATTCATACTCAAAATTTGCAAGACGTTCATACGTATCTGGATAATTAATAATAACCCAACCCTTAATATTTTTTAAACTTCGTAAATATTGTAAAATTATTTTTGATGTAAGTTCATCAGATAATGGTTCACCAAGTGTCATAAATTTATAAATCCATTTACCAATATAAGCTACGTCACTCAATACTGGATGCATGTCTTCGTATGGAATAACTTTTGGAGTTTGAGTTTCTTTATTATGATTTTCTTGAAAAATTAAAGTTTTATCAATTGACATGTTATTTTTTGATGGTCTTGAAGTTTTATTTGATTCTTTAGATACTTTGGTAATTGTTGTTTCTTCTTTAAATTCATTGACGACTGTTAATTCATCTCTTGATAATTTTTTATCTAAAAATTTATTTGATAAATTATCCAAATCAATGTAAACACATTCTTTCATTTCATCTTTGTATTTTTGTAAACAATAATTAATTGCATCTTCAAGTTTTATTAATTTAATTTTTTTTTCATTCAATAATATTTGAAAATATGAAAGTAAAGATAAATCTGGTATTCCAATGACAACACTACGTATAGGAAAAATACAAAAATCCAATCCAACTGGTACTGATGATTGAGGATAAATTATTCTTAATAATTTATGAACAATATATCCTAAAATATTCAATCCACGTTTTTGTGTATCTTCATCAAGTTGAGGAATAAACTCATTCCAAGGTCCTTGAAGTTTATGATAATTATCAAAGTCAATTTCATCTAATATTTCTTTTTTTAAAATTTCAGCACTTTTAAGTTTTTCAAGCATTTTTTTATACTCATCTTCAAATACATCAAAATTTTTTGAAGATGTAAAAGTTTTTTGAATTGGTAAACTTTTAAAAAATAATAATTTCCATTCATTTAATAATACTGAAGGAATTTCGTTATTATTTAAATTTTTATACTCTGATAAATTTATTGATAAATCAATAATATCATCTAAAATTTTATTAAGTTTTATAATTTTTTTATTATTTTTTTCTTCATCAAGTCGTTGATAAAGTTTTTTTAAACGAAAAAATTCATCATCAATTTCATAATTTTCCCATAAATTTTCTTGTTCTAATTTATCTTCTAACATTTGCCAATCAGTATCTTTAACTTGATTTGCAATTTGTTGTTCAATTTTTTTATTTTCAATTATTCTTATTTTTTCTTTTTCAATATCAAGAAGTTTTTTTACTATTTTTTTTTCATACTGTGATTGTTCAACAATTTTATTTGCTATTATTTTATTAATTTTTTTATCTTCTTCATTTTCAATTTTATTCCATAATTCGGATAATAATAATTTTTGCATTTGATCTTTTTTTTTTTTTATATCAGCAGCTTGTTGTTTACGTGCTTTTAAAGATTTCATAAAATTTTTTACAGCTTCTGGATCTTTAATATCTTGAACAGTATTTATTGGTTTATTTTTTAATTCATCATTAACATTAAAATAATTATTTATTTTTATTTTTTTAATTTTATGTTTTTTATGAAATTCATCAATATCAGCAATTTCTTCTTTTTGTAGTTTAATTTTTTTTGGTACAACATTAACTTTTGAAATTAATTCAACTGTTGATGATTCTTTTACATCTTTTAAATTTCTGAATTTGTTTCTCTGCTTTTTGTAATCATCAATCAGTCCAATATATTTTTCTCTGTACCAATCTACAACACTTGTATTATTGATTAATTCATCATTGACATTTAGATATTGCAATGGCTCATCATCTGATACTTTTTCAATATTAAATTTTTTTGATGTTGCTATAAAATTTTTTCTTTCTTCTTCCATTGTAATAAAATAAAATTTATCTTCCTTTTCAAGACAAATAAAAACATCATAAAAAAGTTGTAATGCAACAACACCTTTGCCATTTGATATATCTCTTATACATTCATCATCAATTTCAACTCCAATAAAGTGAAGCCATAGCTTAAGATGTTTTAAATTAACTCTTGACAATGCTGGATCATGAGTTGACACTATCATTTTTAATTGATTTTGATCAATGGCATTATAACAGTGAAGTATTTTAGCAAGTAATGTACCATCTTTGGCATGGTGTCCAAATATACTGGGAGTTAAATCAATCAGTACACCCAGCTTGGAACGAAACCATGCTTTCAATATGTCACACATGTTACAACCTGAAATTTATAATAAAAAATTAATTGGTAAATGTAGCTAAGAAAAATATAAAAAAAAAGAAAAACAATTTTAATTAAATATATAAAAATATAATTTATTTGATTGCTACCTTCATACATGATCACATGGTACAATAAGTATATTCATTATTATTATAAATATTATTTCATTTTTTTTTCTTTGTATATTTATTTGTTCAACAAATTTAAATTGGAAAAATTTAATTTTTTAGTTTTTTTTAACGTTTCAGGTACTGCTTCATTATTATTAATTTTTTTTTCTGTTAATCTTTGTTTTATTAAACTTAAATAATTCATGTTTTCACCTGGACCTTCTGGTTTTGTCCAAGTTCTTTTTAAATTTTTTTTTTCTATGGTTGTTTCTGCAGAAGTTGTTGATTCTGATGAATGATTTTTTTTAATAACTTCAAGAGATTTTTTAGGACTATTTTTGCACTTTTTAAATGTTACAAGTGTATTTTCAGTAGACTTATCAGAAGATATTGTAGATACTTTAAATAATGGTAATTTTTTATTTGAAGTTGGTTCAAGTATTTCTGTAATGACAAATTCATTGCTATCAAATGTAGCAATATCATCATCTGATGAATCATCAATATTATCAGATTGATTAATAGCTTTATTATTTTTGTTGTTAATTTTTTTCCACATCTTGGATTCAATTTGTTTGGCTTTATTTTCAAATTTAAATTCTTTTAAATCAATATTGCTTATTTCTCCTTTGATAAATTGAAGATGTTTTTTAATTGCTTTATAAAAATGTAATTTATCTTCCATCCTGGGAAAATTTGAACATCTAGCACTACTTGAAGGAACAACCCATACAGCTGATTCACCAATTTTTTGAGATTGAAGCCCAAAATGAAATTGTTTTAATCCCAATTTTTGAGAAAATGGTTGATAAATACATTTACCATTAAAAACAACAATTTTTGGTTTATAAAATTTCATTTTTTCTACAACAACATTACAGCCTTTTTTTATTTCAGATGATGTTAAATCAGCTGATGATCTTGTTGCTCTTTCAACAATATTAGTTAATCCAATTTTATACTCAAGTAAATTTTTATCTTCATCAAAACTAACAAATCTTGGTACTAATTCAGCAGCATGAAGTAATTTATAAAAATGATTTCCAGGACCAGCATAGTATCTTCCTTTATGAGCTGCCATTAAACTTGGATTTATTCCCAAAATAACAATATCTAAATCATGTTCCAGATAATCTTGAAGTGTATTTTTTTGTACCTCTTCTTCAGTTAAACCATTAAATCTATTTGTTTCTTTTTTTTTTGTACTTTTATTCATTTTTATTTATTTTCAATAAGTATGTATCAAATTTTCATTGACTCTTGAATATAAAAATCTAAAAAAATAAAATAATTTGTTTAATAAAAATGTACAAACAAGATAAATGATTGTCAACAAATAATATTTATGACAAGACTTACCTCAAAGATATGTATTTCATTCATTAATGATAATAAATAATAACAGGATAATGGCAAAATATTGACATTCATTTGTTATTATTATTTATTGTTTGATGTTTGTTATTGTTAACAAATTATAATAATAACAACACACAAATCAACAACACATTTACAGATTTCTGTAAATTTATTTTCAAACAACATCACTAGATGACTCTTACATCTGAATTAGTTAATTAATCATAATTAATGAGAATAATAATACATAAAATGATTTTGATCACTATTGTTTTAAAATAATAATAATGATTATTTATTTATAACTAATTATCAATTATTATTTATTTATTGTCAATTTAAATATTATTGTTTAGAAATAAACGCCATCTAGCGATTTTGTTTGGAACTAGACAAAAGCGGTAGTGACCTCTCATAGATATAATTTTACATTTTAGTTTGGGTTTATCTGAGCAACGATACGTAACGTCCGTTGTGTTCTTCGTCTTTTTATTCATTTTTACTCATATTTTAGTGTTTTAATAATTATTAATTAGTGTAATTATTAATATATAAATTCGTGGGAATCTATTGGGTATATTATTGTCGCATAATTTTGTCTTAAACAATGGATGTTGACAGATCTGTCAACAAAAAGAACGCTGGCCAAATTGTCCATGTAAGTATACATATATCGTTTTATCAATTATTTATATACATTCAATAAGTTCCAATTAATTATTAAAACAATTATTTATATTAATTATCATTAAAATAAACATATTTTTCATTGTTAGCTTTCAAGAAATGATAGCTGATTGCGTCATTATTGGAGCATCAAAAAAAAAAAAAAAAATGGCCGTCCATGATGGTTTTTTACACCAAGCCATCTTGGGCATCAAGAAGGAGTTATAGCCAAAGAAAAAAAAAAGTAATTATTATTATTATTATTATTTATATAATTATTTATTGATAATTTTGTTATTTTGCCAAAAACGATATGGGTATTTGACAAAAGGTTGATAATTGATGGCTTCAGATGAATAGTTGGCCATCAAATATTATTATGATTATTATTATTATTATTAAATAATTTATATAATAATAAAAAAATGACAATTTAATAATTGATAGTACAACAATGTCGTGCTTTTTTTTTTTTTTTTTTTTGCAAAAAGTATTTTATATATTTTTATTTGCTATTGTTTTTCATTGTTAAGGTCCCAATTGGTTATGTTGATGTCAAACTCAAATCCAATATGTTAAATCAATTGAAACAACAACAGCAACAATTAACAACAATAATATAATTGATATGTAATGATGGTCTTACAATCAGAACCAAGTGGTACTAACAAGGTTTTAAATTGTAAGTTGTTTTGATTTTTATTAGATGATTTATATATTGATAATTTATTATTCTACAATGAATCAGCACCACTTGATTAAGGTTGTCAAACCATGACTACATTGTTGCTGTTATAAATTATTATTAACAATAATAATAATAATCATAATAATTTAAAAATCTTTTTTAATATTGTTTTTTTTTTTTTTACAGATTGTGTAGTTACAGTTGTGTAAAAAAGTGATTTATTTATTTATTTTTTCAAAGTATTTTAAAAGTATTTACAAGTGTCATTAAAGTGGTGGTATTTGTGTATAGTTAGTGATAGTATTTGTGGTGTTTGTTTGTTTGCTGGATCTACTACTGTGTATATAAAATCTTGATACATCTAGACATCATCTGTTGGCGTTCCTCAAAGTCATTGATTGAGGCATCAAAAGGTCAGTGGCTACTGTTCAATTGTATTTATATTTTTTTATATAACAAAATCATTTAGTATAATAATAATAGTAGCAGTAGTAGATGGATCAAAATATTATAATAATTCTTTTAATTATTTGTGTATTATTAATGCTCAAAGTGTAATATTAATTATTAAATTACATTTTGGTTAATTGATAAAAATAATTTTTACCAGTTACAATTTAGTAGTGTTAAATTTTACTGGTTGATCTGAAAATGTTGGTATATCTCGAATTTGTATAAGAACAATTAGCAGTGACATTATTGAAGTTACAATCTGAAAAATTAAAATACAAAAAATAATTTAAATAAATAGTAAAAAAAAAAAAAATAGGGACATACATTACACAAAGTTGAATTATTTAATTCTATCAATCCACATGGCTTAAAAACCAATTTAGTATCCATCAATTGAAATACAAAATTCGTAAGCTAAAAATTAAAAAATCAATTAAATAAAATAGTTTTTTTTTTTTTCATATAAAAACTTACTTCTGATCGAAATTTTTTACTTGCTGTTGGTTCATGAAGTTTACAAATAATACTACCTATATTATTTGCCTGTATAAAAAAAAAAACAAATCAATATATCAATATCAATTAATAAATTAATTATAATTGATATTAAATTACCGAATTTGATGTTCTACCACAAGCAAATGAAATAACAACAAATTTAATTATTGAAAAAAATAACCATCCAAGTAAAATTTCAATTTGTTCCAATCGTTCCATCATTGTTCCATTATTTTTTGTATACAATGTTACCCATATTATATAAAGAATACCTGTACATGTTGTTGATGTTATTATCAATATTATTGTCAATGATAAACCATAAACTGATTCAGTTTTTTTAGCAAGTTTTACCAATTCAACATGAGCAAATCTGATTAAATAATAATCAAAATATTAATAATTATTTCATATTAAAAAAATTAAGATAAACAAAAAAAATTATATTAACCTTATGTTATTAATCAATTGATCATTATCATTGGTTTTTTTTTCATGAATTTTATAATCAACAGAATTATTTAAATTATTAAAATTTGTATATTCAAAAACATTTTCATCATCTGATGTTATTATTAAATTTTTTAAAAGTTTTTTTAATTGTCCAAATCGTTTGCTATATAAACTGTAATTAATTAATTGATCATTAAATTAAATAACAATTAAAATTAATAAATTTATTAAATACCTGATTAAAGTAGTAAAACAACTAAAGGATAATGTTGAAACTATGACTGGAACAGTAACGACAATACACATTGCTATTTTTTCTATAACTGAATTTTTTTCTAATATATAATTACCATGAAATACAATAATTATAAAAATTCCAATAGATAAAATTTTAAATATTCTTAAAAAATATAGAGTATGAATAAGACACTTGTAATCTGAATTTATTCCCAACATAAATAATTGTTTTTCTGTTTTATTAATTAATTTTATTAATAAACGATATTTCTAAAATTAAATATTAATAATTAATTTAAATAATAATTATTATTATATTAATTATAATATTTACCTTGTATCTTATCCATACAACAGCTAGTGTTAAATAAAATTCAATAATCATTGTATAAAATAGAAAAAAATAAACATTAGTATTAAATTTAATAGCTTTTAATTCAAGTGAATCCATCATTACTGGCCATATTTTAATTAAAACAAATGTATAAATTGTATGAATTAAAATTGCATAAGTAATACTGATTTTTGGCCAAAAATTATCAATTGGATATTCCAATATTGTTAAACCAGTTAAAAAAATATCCCATCTTGCTGTTAATGTGGCTTCATGAAAAGTTTTTACATCTAAATTATTTTTTTTTTTACGTTTATCATAATTTTTTAAATAATAAACATTAGAAAACATTTTTTTTTAATTTTAATTTAACAAACAGTTTTTAAAAAATACACACTCGTGTTGTTGATAATGCAAACGTGCAACTAACTATTGTGCAAGGTTGACTTTTGCTGACAATTTTCAAATTAAATATTGATCGCATTTGTTGATTAGATCAGTTCATTAACATAATGCTCAATTTAATTTAAATGACTTTGTGTTTAATAAATATAATTAAAATGAAAAATTTATTATTTTTTAATTGTTGTTGAATTTGATGCATCTTTAAATTGTATTGCAATTATAAAATACGTAGTCATTGAAGCAATCATCTAATAAAAATATATAAAATTAGTATTTTTTTTTTTTTAAATAAATTATAATTACCATGGCTATTGTTGAATAATCCAAATTAAAAAATTTACAAGCTGTAAGCTGTATTTTATTTTGAAATATTTGATACATAAAATCAGTTATCTGAAAGAAAAAAAATAAAATATAACAAATTGTTATATTTTTTTTTCATATAATATTTGAACAACAACAACCTCTTCTCGAATTTCAATTCTCATTGTTGGTTGATGAAGTTCACTTAAAATATAACTAGTTTTATTTGCCTGTAAATAAAATTTCAAATAAATATATTTAATTTTTTTGTTTTTTAATACAAAATATTATATATATATTTACAACAGATGTTGTAAAACCACATGCACAACTTATAGTAATTATTCTAAAAAGAAAAAATAAAAAAATAGAAAACATAAATCCAATTTCTTTGATATTTTCAATTTTATAAGTTGATAATAATAATGTCCAAATAATGTAGAGATAACATGTACAAAAAAAACATGATGTAGTCATGGTTATAAAAATTTGTACTCCATAAATTTCATTTGTTTTTTTTGTTAATAATCCAAGTTTAAAATACATGTGCCTTATTAGAAAAAAAAAAAAAAAAACTAAATTATAATATTATTTTCAAGGTTTAATAATTTATTATTAAATTAATTATAATTTACCTTATTTTATTCATAAAATAATTGTGATTATTAATTATCCAATTATTTTTTATAATTTTTATAAATTTTTTATTTTTTATTTTATTTACATTATGAAATGTATAAGCACGTTTAGTTTTATTTTTATCAATTGAAAAATTATCAATTAATATTTCATTTAATTGTTGATATCTGGTACCATAAAAACTGCAATAATAATTTATGAACTTTTTAATTGATATATGTTTTTCATATGTCAATTACATTTTACAAACAAACCTTATTAAAATTAAAAATGTATTATCAGTAAGCATTGTGATTAATGATGATACACCTGATACAATACCCATAATAATTTTTTCTACAACAGTAAATTTTGGAACTGGATCCCAAAATGTTGATGCAATGCCAAGTATCATTACCAATGATAATTGAATCATTACTAAACAAATTTGTCTTAAATAAAATAAATTATATTTTTTTTTGATATCTAATCTGATAAAACTATCTTCAGATAATTGAATATCTTTAAATAACAATCTGAGTTGCTGTAGAAAAAAAAAATAACAAATAAACAAATTATAATTGATAATAATTTGATTTAAAAAAAATTTTAATTACCTTTACTCTCATCCAGCCCAAAATTGGAGTAACATAAACAAGTAAAGTTGAAGAAATTCTAATAATTTTATGAATTTCCAAACCAGTTGTTTTTTTTTGTGAATTATAAAATTCTTCAACTAATGGTTTTGAGATAATATAAATATACATCAACAAACCATACAATAAAATAGAATAAATAAAACTAGTTTTTAGGCAATATGAATTATGAGGATATTCAATAATATCTGAACCAGAAATCCATGCACAACATCTAATTGGCAATAATATACTTTTTATTTTTTTAATTTTTTTTAATTTTTTAAAATACATTTTTTATATTTGATTATTTAGTTTGTTGTTTCAATAATAAAAATTCAATCTATACTAAAGATATTTTATTTCTTTTTTAAATTATATATATATATAAATTTTTTTTTTTTTTTAAACATTAAAGTCTATAAAATTGCTATAAAATTATGGATAATTTTTACCTTTATGAAGGGCTATTTTGACTAATGTTCATTATAAAGATAATAATAAAAAACAAGTACATAAAAAATTGTAAAAAAAATAAAAAATACAATACATTAAGAATATTGCAACTCAACATATATAGTTGATAACAATCAACTCATTATTATTATCCACTTGTTGGAATTATATACCAGATATATGTTGATCTGATAGTTCAAGAATGAAAAAGATATAAATAAATTAAAATATAATACGTTTTTTATGCTTATTATTATTTTAACTGATGGTTATATTATCTAAAAAAATTCATCTATTTTTAAAGCCATTATAGAACAAATATAATAGAAATATAAATCATGATAGTAGAAATAATAATACACGTAGATTTTTTTTTTTTACACAAATCAATTTCAAATTGCAAATATTCAATGAATATATGTAAATAAGATTCAATTTTTTTTTAATATTTTCATTTGAAATTTTTTTTTTGAGACAAAACATGATACAGGTTTTAATTATTTTCTTAAAAGTTCAACTGGTCTTGATCTTTCATGAATCTGTTGAACCTTTAAATCCAACGTTTGATATAAATTAAATCATTCGTTGGTGTTTATTTTATCTTCAAAAAAGAAATTCGAAATAGTTCAAGTAATTTCTTACTCATCAACTGTTATCAATGAAATATTCAAACTGTAATCATTCAATTCTTCACAGTCGATAACAAAAATTCTTTAGTAACTTGCTCAAGGCAAGTTTGTTTTCAAACAATATTTCAGACCAGTTAAAAAATTAAAAAATAGACTAATCTATATGGATTATCGTTTATTTAAACAATGTTGTTTATTATGCACTTAAAAAATAATCCCTTTCACGTTGCATATTTAATCCAAAAATTTCACAACACAAGTAATCTCAATAATAAACAAACCATATATACACTGTCATGAATTTTCCTCACGTTTTCAGTTAAACAATATATTGGATTATTAAATATAAAAAATATTGTTTATTTTCTAGTGAAAATTTAACACTTGTATTTATTGTTTTTAAAACTTTATTGTTTTACTTTGAATTTTAAAAAGATTTATATAAATTAAAAACTATTGTACATGTCTTAAACTTTTCATCAAAATTTACTTTGATTTATCTTTCTTTAATCAAGATTTTCAATGAATATTTAATTTTTGTTTTTACAATATATTTTATGGAAATTAATTTAGTAAAAATATTATAAAAATCACCAGGCATAAATTTTTATATTTAAATATTAAAAACAAAATTATTTTTGATAATATAAATGATAATTAATTTAAATAATGATGGGAAAAATGTTAATGTATATATATATATATATAAATTTCATTTTAGTTTTTAGTTGGTTGAACAATTAGAATTGACGTTCACAAAACGAGACCACAATAAATTCTGTCTAGGTCTCTTTGCTCTCACCACCATAATTCTCTATCATTTTCTATCTCTTATGACCAACCCATTTGCAATTTTGTCTAAAGTAGCATCAAAAGCAGCAGTCCCACTGCTATACACTAGGTGTATGGTCAGTGTATAGCACTTGACACAAACTCCAGGCGTTGGACGAACCTTGGCCTATGTTTTATATCAGTAGTGGTGATAATGGTGATGGTGATGGTGGTGGTGTTACTCTCCAATGAACTACCCACAAAACAGAGAACACTAGATTTAATTCTCCTATCCAATGAAATTTATTGCTCTTCACGTTTTTTTAATTTTTTTTCAAATAAATGTATATATATATTTTATTTTGTATTTTTTTTTTTACTTAAATTTATGGTACCACCAAGAATTAATGGAAAATATAGTTTAAAAAATAATTCTAAAAAAATATACTATGTTGTAAAAAAAAATGAATTATTATATTTTTGAAATTAAAAATTAATAAATAAAATAAATATTATTTTAAAAAATTACAATTTTATAGTTTAGTTGAAATCAGAAAAAAAAAAAAAAAATTATAAAAGATATTGAGAAATCTAAAAAATGCTTGTCAAGCTGTTACATATCTTTAAAATATAATATTTGACCAAATAAAATGCTGACATATTAAAATAACTTTTTAATATTGTTATTTCATTATTTTCACATGAATAAATTTAAATTTTATATAAAATAATAATCATGATAATGAAATAACAACAAACAAATAATGTGTGGTAAATTCTATGCTAATGGTATACAAAAAAAAAAAAAAAAAAAATCACTAAAAGACTCACTAAATATTTGATTCTTTTTTATTAATTTTCTTGTCACTTTTTGTGTGTATATTCTTGTTTAATCAAACATTTAATTTTCAATAATTATTAATTTTTCTGCTAGACTAGTTTTTATTGCACCACAAGCTTCAAGCTTAATTTTGACCTGTAAATTTGTCATTTTATTGCATTTTATATTCAGACATTAATTTTAAAATCTGACACGAGATTGAAGTTAAATTGATTTTAAATTTTTACCTCAGTTGTTTTATAATTTTTCTATTTATTCAATTTTGCATTTAAACATCATGTATATACATAATCACTGGATTTTTCATTTTTTTTTTTTTATTTTTTTATGAAACGCAGTATAATAAATCAGTTCATATAACAAGCACGTCTCATTTGAACTCTGATGGAATCACGTTTCGATTTAAAAAAGTATTTTAATGCTTTTGTCTTTGTTGATTTTGTTATTATTTTTTATTTTTTTTTAATATGTATATATATACCAAAAGTAAAATCCTCACGTTTTTTAACAGCTCTCATTTATCAAATATTTTAATTAATTTTTACTTTTTTCTTTTCCTTAAACTTTTTTTTTTCTTATATATATATATTTTAAATCTACATTTTTTTTTATTATTAATATAAAACTTTTCTTATTATTTGTTCTGTTTTCTTGAGAAAGAATAAATAAATAAATAAAAATTTTGATCAATTTTAATAATAAAAATTTCAAATAGTCTTTTATATTTATTATAAATATAATAATTTTTCTTATTATTTATCCATTGTCAATACAAAATGTTAAATCAATGTATATAAACTTGTATATATATATATATTATCTGCTATTTATGTAATATATCAACCCTCGGTCTGTTGTAGATAACACAATTGCAACACCAACTTCCGGATAATATTATTCCCATGAGATATATACAAAAGTTTATATTATTATACAGTTGAAAATTTATCATTTTAAGCTTTCTTTTTTCTTTTTCTCATCTTGTACAACAAATGTACCACTTTATAATTTTCCAACATTACATGTTTAAAACTGTTGAAAATCTTGACTATTTTCACTCGAGGTCATTAACTCTTTGAAAATATTTATTTTTAATTTAATAATATAATTTTAAAAATATGAAAAAAATTATATATTTCAAGAATATTAAATATCAAAAACCTCGTTATCATATATATATATTTTAAAATTGATACTTTTTTTTTTTTCTTTTTTCTTTGATCATTTATAAACATAAAGCTTTAGATATAACAAAAAAAATTTTATATTAAAAATAATATAAATGCTATAAAATAACAGTATAAATTTTATTATCATTTAAAAATTTGAAATTTTAAAATTGCTTTTTAAATATAATATAAAAAATATATTCATACGTTTATATCATCATCATCAGTATATAATTAAAAGCTCAAAATTGGTGGAAAATTGTTAAACAAAAGTGACATGTTAAAATTAATCTTGATAGTCAAATCGTTGGATCGCAAATTTAACCAATCAATTTTCTAGCTTGAGTTATATAGAGTTGCTCTTGTTGAATGTGTTGGAACAACTCATCCGTATATTGTGAATTTACTACACAAGATATACGAGACCTTTCGAATATCTTGATACCTAACATATTGTTAATACGTCACATCTAAATCATCACTTTTGCTAATTAAATGAATATATTAATTATTATTATGATAATTATAAACTTTATTTATATAGGTATATATTAAGTTTAATTTAATTTTAATTAGATATAAATATCAAAGTTTGATATTATAATTATCATATAAAATAAATGTACAGATGTTATATATTATTCATATACAAATATATATATATATATATTTACGTGTCTAGAATAAAATTAGCTACCTTGTTTTTTGTTTATTATAATAATCATAAATTTGACATATAGATATATATTTGAAGAATAATATTCAAAATGTCATGTTATATTTATAACACGTTTTTGTTTTAATTATAAAAGTTAAACAAATATCATCATGATTATCATGATGAATTTTTAATTTGATAATAATAATACCATGTCATTTGTTTTTTGACAATTAAATCCCTGGCTAATTTTGTCAATCATTTTGATTCTTTTTTAATATATATATATATCACTAATATAAAATAATTTCTAATGGCTTTAATCTGATCATCAGAGGGTAGTATATAATACTACTTGTTGTGTTCAGGATGTTAAACAGTATGAAGAAAATAATTTTGTATTGAAAATTTATTTTGTATTTGTTTTTTTTTTGTTTTGACGTGTATTTAGATTATATTTAGCAAGTGTTGAAGTCATATTAAGTTGATGCTGATGTGAAAACAACCCCTGTTTTATGTTACCCGTCGTTTACAACACATGTGATGTTTATGATTAATGACGATGGCAAGAGACGCGGCTGGTACAAGTTTATTGGAAACAGACCATCGATGATGAATTGTTGTGTCGCGTGTGGCAAGTACCAGATCTTGTTTAAACCCTTCTATTAATAATAATAATAATAATAATAATAATAATAATAATAATAATAATAATAATATATACCTCTCGGACTGATATCTGCTGCATCATACACGACCGAGCAACGAATTGAAACAGTAATAAGATAAAACTGTCCACCTCATGGCCCCATGCGTCTATCAATAAATTTTCCTACATATATTGCACCAATTTATTTACCAATAAAATATACTTCAATTTACAATTAATTGCTTGTAGTCATATCATATCGTTTATCAAAAAAAAAAAAAAAATTTTAAATACGCAAAGCAATGTTTTTTTTTTTTTAAATTATTATTCATATCACGAATTATTATTTTTTTATTTAAAATTATTTTTATTAATTCACATATAAATATATTTCTTTTTTTTTTTTTTCATTCAAAAAATTTTTTATTGTTGTATTATTATTTATTTATTTTTTATGTATTTAAAAAAAAGAACATCAAATCACGTATTTTTATTTTTTAAAACAAAGTCTGAAAAATATTTTTTGATATTGATAGATTTACGTGAATTTTCAATTTAAAAAAATATTAAAAAAAAAACATTTAAAAAATTTAAATATGGATACATATATATGCATGTAGTTTGTAAATTTTTCAATAAAATTTGTATATTGTATTTTTTTGATACAACAATATATAAAAAACTTGTATATTTATGCAAAACTTTATAAGATATATTCAAAAAAATACATTAAACTGTAATTTAACAAAAGAAAAGTGAAATCAAATAATATTGAAATTCAAATAATAATCATTATAAAGCTCCAAAAGCTCCAGTATATTTACAAAGACCATATGAAGTAAAATAGATAAAATTAAGAAAATATTAAAATAAAAAATAAAAAAAAAGTAAATAAATGAAATTCAATTATGCGTTGAATTGTACGTGGCATCATGTATAACATTAACGCTTTTCCAAAATGTATATATGTTTGTGTGTAAAAGAGAGGAAAAGAGAGAAAGTGAGTAAATAGTAAATTGAATGGGGGTGCTCTTAATGTCATAGCAGTATATATGTATATATGTACAGTTAGAGGGTAGTTGAGAGCATAGTTGAGGGTAGTAAAATGAAAAAGAAAGAAAATAATAAAGTTAACATGAGAAAGTGAGAAAATAAAAGAAGGAAGGAAGTTTTGGTTTAGTAAATATACATGTATATAACAAAACCAGATGAGAGGGTTGAAAAAGGGTTAGTGATTTAATGTAGCTTGCAACCAAGCCAAGCTACGATGCATTGGCCAAATCTAGAAATTCTTTAGGGGTAAAATACCCCTTTTAAAATCCTACCTTATGCATATTCCCTATTTTACAATACACTTACTTTGACACTTTTCACATATAGTGAATGCATATAACGCACATCGTTATACATGACATACCAAAAACGCAAAATACATGTCATGTAAATTTTAACACCGGAAGTTCTGTATATATATATATATTTTCTTTCATGAGCGTTAAATTTTTGACTCGATTACGTGTATTGAATTTTTTAATACATTTATATATATTGATCAAGTTTTATTTTTTATTTTATTTTATTATTTTGATATACTTGAATCAAGCTATATAATGTTTATTGAATTTTAGAAATTTTTTTAAGATTCATTTGATGTTGTTAGATATTTTTGATGAAAAAATGTTTTTTATTTATTTATTTATTTTTTGTCTCAATTTGATTCAATGGATTTTTTTTTTTTTTTTTTTCGTGTAATATGATAGATTTACGTTGGTGTACTCTTGTTTGATATTTTTCATTGGACTTGTTTTATGAGAGTCAAAAAATACATACAAAAATCTTGTAGCTATTTGAAAAAAAAAAAAATTGATATATATATATTTATAGAGTTTGTGTAAAGAAAGTAATAAATAGAAAGAATCCTTATGTCGCATCGTTGAATCATGAAAAAATATCAAAATAATAAAATAAAGACATACCAGAAAGTTGCATCTTGATATTTGAGGGTCCGGATCGTAGAACCCTCTTAGCGCTCGAGCCACCGTAAATGCAGTGTTGCACATGAGTAAAAATTTGAAAATTTAAAATTCCGAAAAAAAAAAAAAAAAAATACCTTATTAAATAGAATGAAAAATTACATTTTTTTGCCGATATACTTTTTTTTCTATGACCTTTAGATAATTAGATAAAAAATAAAAAATAAAAAAATTTTAAACTCAAAATAGGTACTTTTTTAAAATGTAACTCGTGATAACTTGGTCAATTATTAATGAATTTCTTTGAAAATTGATAAGTTGATCAAATACAGTTTACCGATAATATTAGCAATAATAAAATTTTATTTTACTCATTTTGTTTATTTATATTTATTGTTTATCTGATCTTGGTAAAAAAATACGTTTGTCAGACTTTGATATTAAAAAGTATCGAAAAAATTTTGGATTTTATAAATATTTAAGCGACGTATTTATTTATTATAGTTTCAAGAATATATATACAAATTTTTAAATTTTTTTATTAATAAATGAACGAGTTATTAATTAAACAATAAAGAGCGCGCACCACCGTCATTGCGTCAATTGTTACACAGAGTAACAATATACAGGACACAGCATACTGGATCTTTGACGCAATGACGGTGGTGCGCGCTCTTTATTGTTTAATTAATAACTCGTTCATTTATTAATAAAAAAATTTAAAAATTTGTATATATATTCTTGAAACTATAATAAATAAATACGTCGCTTAAATATTTATAAAATCCAAAATTTTTTCGATACTTTTTAATATCAAAGTCTGACAAACGTATTTTTTTACCAAGATCAGATAAACAATAAATATAAATAAACAAAATGAGTAAAATAAAATTTTATTATTGCTAATATTATCGGTAAACTGTATTTGATCAACTTATCAATTTTTAAAGAAATTCATTAATAATTGACCAAGTTATCACGAGTTACATTTTAAAAAAGTACCTATTTTGAGTTTAAAATTTTTTTATTTTTTATTTTTTATCTCATTATCTAAAGGTCATAGAAAAAAAAGTATATCGGCAAAAAAATGTAATTTTTCATTCTATTTAATAAGGTATTTTTTTTTTTTTTTTTTCGGAATTTTAAATTTTCAAATTTTTACTCATGTACAACACTGCATTTACGGTGGCTCGAGCGCTAAGAGGGTTCTACGATCCGGACCCTCATTTGTCAGTAACTTTTATAAACGTCTTTGGAATTTATATATATATACCTATATTTTTTTCATAATCCAAAATTTTTTATTATATTTTTACTTTTATATACAATATACATATGTTTATTTATTTATTTCTATTTTTATATATATATATATTTTTTTTCTATAGTTTTATTGATAAAACTTGAAAAAGTTATTCAAAAATTTTCTTTATATAATATTATAAATGTTTATACGCATTTTAAATATATATATATGTCAAACCAAAGTATTATATGCATCAATTTTGTTATATGCAATTATTAAAATATATATTTTTTTTATTCTTTAATTTTTCATTATGAGTTAACATTTTAATATTAAAAATTAATTTTAAATTTACATTGGATTTTTTATTATTTTTATATACTAGAGAACATGGCGCGCCTTCGGCGCGCCTCCATACCTACCACCTTTCTATTTTATATGTTCTATTTATTGACAGACTCAATGTAACATTTGAAAAGCATTAGTTATTATGACAATAAGCATCGTGTTATTCAGATAGCCGCGATTTTAAAAATCCCTTTTTTCCCTCAGTTATTTTATCCGCTAGATAGTTACGTGGATGTAAAGTGGAGTGCTTGAATTATGTATATATATAATTTTAATAATCTTTCACTCCCCGAGTGGAAATCTGTTAAGGCTAGCTTGATTTGATGCCACTCTTGATCAAGATTTGATCAAGTTTGCCTTAACTCAGGAAACCTCATCAAGTTTTGGTCAAGATTTGATCAAGATGCTTGATTAAGGCCGTCCTGATCAAGAATGGATCAAGATAGCCTTAACACATCTTGATTAAGGCCATCTTGATCAAGAATGGATCAAGAGGTGTGTTCGTTCACTATTTACACCGAGCGTATGCACGGAGCGTATGCAAGGAAGCGCTAGAGTCGTGCGGTCATTTGAAGAAACTTTTTTAATAAAATTTACTATTTATTTATTGTTATTTGTTTTTTTCAGTTCTTTTGCTGTCTTTCATAATTATTAATTGCTAATTAGTTATGGTGTTGTTATTTTTCTTTCCAAATCCAATGCGTTAGTAAATTTTATCAATAAAGTTTCTTCAAATGGCCGCACGACTCTAGCGCTTCCTTGCATACTCTCCGTGCATATGCTCGGTGTGAATAGTGAACTAACACACCTAATATAGCCTTAACACATCTTGATTACAGCCGTCTTGATCAAGAATGGATCAAGATAGCCTTAACACATCTTGATTAAGGCCGTCTTGATCAAGAATGGATCAAGATAGCCTTAACACATCTTGATCACGTTTTGCGTTACGCTCTTGATCAAGATTTGATCAAGCATCTTGATCAAGAATGGATTTGAAATCAAGCTGCTTGATCAAGTCTTGATCAAGACTTGATTTCAATTTCCACTCGGGTCTGTGCAAGCTGTAAACAATACAATATAGATTGATATCTATCACGTTCAAATGAAGATATTTAGCTAGACTCAAATCGAATGAAACAAATGAAATGATTCACAATCAAAAATGTAAAAGAAACCTGAAATAATCATATTTTTTTTTATTTTCTTTTTTATTTCTAATATATATGTAATATCACAATTTATATATTTCATTTGCCATATACCAACTAATCTTATGTGACACATGATAATATTAGCTGATGCTTAATTTTAATCTTCAATTTTTTATCAAAATATTATTAATAAATATTATTATCAAAATATTAATTTATAAATAATATTTTTTTATCAATGTCTGATGATGATTTAATTGATGATTTAAAATTTGCTTGTTAATGTTTGTTACAACATATAACAAACTCCTTGACAACGGTTACCAACTGTAAAAAAAACAACTATTTTTCATTTAAAAAAAAAAAGAAATCAGTTGGTAACTGAAAATAAAATAAAGATAATCGAGAGAGAGAGAGAAAGAATATCTAGGGAAACAAAACAACCAATCACAGAAAAAAGAACCGCCGTTACTTTTCTTCTTTTTATAATAGGATAATATTTAATATAAAATAAGTAAATTTAAATTTAAAAAAAAATAAATCATACAAGATGAAAATCCAGTTGCTAAAAAGAGTCTTATTTAATAGAAAAAAAAAAAAAGAATTGCATTGGGACAACAACAGTCGGGAATTTGCTACGAATAAATAACGACTCGGATAGCAGGATGTACATGCAGTAAAATAGTATGAGGTATATAGGGAAAAAGACCACCCTCTTTCCACCTCGTTTACCCCTATTTTCATTCGTCGAGCGCCTATTATTTATGATATTAGATTACGCTATATCACTGACTTTGTAATTTTGCCATCGCCTAGGTTTTGAAGTAACGTTAACTGTGAAAAATTTTTGTTATACAATTATTTATTTATTTTATTTTTTTATATATATATATTTATTAATATTTAAATTATTTATTTATTTTTAAACTCTATTATTGTTTTTTTTTTTTTTTTTTAACTTTTTCTTAAGCCTTTATTTTTTTTCAGTATAAAATAAAATATTAAAATATCCGTGTTTTGAATAAAGCTTTTACAAAATTTATTTAATAATTTAATATTTTATTAAAATTATAATTCATTTTTTTAAGTCACAATTTGTTTTTTAAACTATTAAAACTTTATTTTTTCATTTGACTGTAACCAAAATTTCGACCAAATAAATTTTTTTAAATTTTTTTTATTATATTTTATTCTTTATATATTTTTTAATTAAATAATACGATTCAGATAAACGTGACCAAAATACTATGCAATTTAACATTTTCAAACTTTGCTTTTCTCTTTGACGTTAATTCACTTTGACCAGTGTTTTTCGTCCAAAATCAATTTTTTTTTTTTTTTAATCATTGTATCGTTATTACAATTGTATTGTTAGTTGATTATTTTTATTTTATTTTTATTATTTTTTATCAAAATATTATATATTAAATTGCTATTTATGCACTCCAATTGGTTTATTACCTCTTGGATAACACTCCCGTTCTAGGTGCCACTTAAGCCACCTGTCGGGGTGCTTGACTTTCTCTATTAAATAATTGAAAATTAGGAACAAAACTTTCAGGAAAAATATTATTTCGTATGAGACCTAAAATTAATATGTTTCTTCCTGCATTTACATCCCTGTTGAATGTCACCCGACAGCGTTCATTTTGGCAAATGATATATCTAAAAAAAAAATAATAATAAAGAAAAAAAAATTATTAATATTATATATTAAATTAAAATAAAATAAATAAATAAATAAATAAATAAATAAATAAATAAATAAATAAATAAATAAATAAATAAATAAATATTAACCTGTGGGGTGACATACTTTTAGTACATCTTTCATTGCATATACTGCATAAAATTGTTGTTCTGTACTCATCAGTTCTGATGATATCGATTTTAGAATTTAGTTCCTTTGATCGATTTATTAAACAACGTTCAATACCTCTCAAAGGAACCTTACGATACCCTTTCATACATGGTGATATATTTGTATCACCAATAATGACCATTGTTTTTTTATTATTATTATCATCATCATCATCTACATTTGATTTTATTAATTTAATTGTTTTTTTTTGCTTTCTTTTTTTCTTTTTTTTAATAATTATTATATTATTATCATAATGAGCATTATTATTAACAACAACAGCTTTAGATTTAAATTGATTATTATTTTTTTTCATTATTTTTTCAAATGATTTGATGAAATTTTTATACTATTATCATTTTTATAAACTCTTCTCAACAATTGATGAACACCTTCCGTTGTATATAAAACATGTTTTAAACCCAAACTACATATCGGTGATAATACAAAATCAATATTTTTTTGTATTTCAAAAATTAATTTTAAAAATTTCCACCATTGCGCACCGTTATTATGTAATTTTTTAAAACTTAATTTTTTATCACATAAATCAAATATATCATCATTAGAACGTATATCAGATTCAAATAATTTATATAAAATATTTTTTGTTTTTTGTTTAGTGTATTTTTTATAATTTAAAAAATATTTTTTTAATCTATTTTTAATATGAATAAATATATTATTATGGAAATTTGTTGTCCATAAACGGATTGTTTGTTTGATAATTGCAGATCTTAAATAGCCATTATACTTGTAATTATTTTTGCTTGGATATAATTCACAATACTTTTTATGTAAATTTATTATCAATTGATTTTTACCTTTATATCCATGTTTTAAATACATAGCAAATAATGAAAAGTCAGGTTCTTTATTTGCATTTATTATATTATTCATAAATTCATCTGATGAACGTAAACAATATTCAAAAAAAATTGAAAAATCAATTATAAACTTTGACATAATATTGACGTCATCAATAATAGCATCCATTATTTTTTCATCTTTAATTAATGTTTTTATTCCTTGTTTCCTACTATATAATTCCCATTTAATTGAAGATGAAAATATTCTTTCTTTAAATGATGGAATATTATTCGGACACTTTTTACTTTTAGGTGATGAATGATCATTACCATTACAAACTGGACATATTTTAATTGTTAAATTTTTTGGTGATGATGATGATGATGATGATGATGTTGATGAATCTCTTGATGTTATTGATGAATCTCTAGATCTAGATCTAGATCTATATTGATGTTTATTATCATCTATTATCATTGTTATTTTTGATTTATATATTAAATTGCATTTTTAATATTCATTCATTTACAAATCTCTTGACTCGTATTTATTTTTATTAAAACAGTAAGTTTATATACTAGAAAAGTTAAAAATTTTATTTAATATTATTATAAAAAATAAATACAATAAAAAGTCATTAAACGACAGACGTGATGTAGACTTTTAAAAGTTGCAATTTTGCAATAAGCACCGGGTATAGTTTGTTGAATCTGTGACCAAAAACCTTTATTCCTAAACCAACCAATAAAAAGCTTCATATGATATATATATTTTTTTTTTCATTGTGTTGTTTTTATTATTATTTATTTTTCTTTTTTTTTTTTTTTTTCTATATATACTATTTTACTACCCTTGTATGTGCTACTGGGTCTTCACCACTCTTTTATTTTTTTTTTTTTTTTTTATTATCATCCCTTGAGGCTAAATAGTTATATGGTACCTTTACAAAAATTCTGTTTGCACGAAAGTCTGATTGGATCGACCGTTTCGTTGGCAATTACCTTCTATTTATTTTTTTTTTTATTTTTTATTTTTATTATTATTTTATTCTTTTACCCCCATGAGAAAAAATATAAAAAAAACTTTATATATCAAATTTTAAGTTTGTTCTTTCTTAAACTTTTTTTATTTTATTTTTACTCAAAGAAAATATATATACTATTTGAACGATTAATAATTTTGTTTTTTATTATAAAGTTGAAAATTTCAAAATTATAATTGATCATTTGCTGTTTATATTTCAACAATTTATATCATTTAAAAGTTGTTATTTTAGTCAGCCACTTGTTTAAATTGAAAAAAAAAATATACAAGTATACCTATATCTTTTAGAGGTATATATTTTTCGTTTTGTTTTTTTTTTTAAGTGGTCAGCCGCTTGTTGCACTGAAAATTTCTTTTCGTGTTTTAAAAAGAAAAAAAATATAACATAGATAAATATATACACAGTAAAATTTGTCTATTTATATTACGTGTTTTTTGTTTTTACATTACAAATCTTCCTATTATAAAAAGGAGAATGAAGCCTCCCTTCCAGACATTTGATTGGCTGTTATTAAACATTGTAAACAAAATAAAAAATCAATAAATTAAACAAAAAATAATTCATTTATTTATCCGTTGCTATAAAAATTTATTTATTTATTTCTTCTGTTTACTCGTTGTTATGTGTATTAATTTGTTTAAAAAATTGTAAAAATTTAGTTCATAGAAGTGATTCATAAAAGTGTCATTAAAAATAAAAAATAATATATAATATATGTATCAACTTGAATTGACGTGAATTTTGTATATTTAAGATTTGCCAAGTTTAGTGTTTGTTCGTTCGATGATACCAAGAGGGTTGGCGGTGTAAATTCAACATGAATTGACGTGAATTTTGTATATTTAAGATTTGCCAAGTTTAGTGTTTGTTCGTTCGACGACACCAAGAGGGTTGGCGGTGTAAATTCAACTTGAATTGACGTGAATTTTGTATATTTTTTTTTTTTTTTTTTTTGAAAAGTATACAAACTGAACATTTGAAAATATGTGATCACCAAATGAACTTTTCTTCAAGTATTAATGAAGGCAAATTAATTATTAATTTAAATATTATATGTTATCCATGTGGACACGATGTTAATATTATTTCATGAATAATATAATAAAAAACATTAATAATTAAACAGTAACTTAATTTTAACATCATTCATATAACAACATGAAGACGCGCGAAGCGCGCCAAACGGTCTAGTACAATAAAAAGATAAATGTGTTGACAAAATATTGAAATAAATGTGTTTACGTTTTTAAGGTAAGTTATCTGATTTATAAAATACTTGATCCATGTTTATATGAATATTATTTTTTTTCTATACAATTATATTATGATTTTATTTCAGATCTCATATTATGAATGAGTACAGAATATAAAAGGTATTTTTTGTAAAAAAAAAAAAAAAATAATAACTAAAGGATAACAGATTGTTTGAGCGTCGGCGCAAAAGGATAAAACGTGAGTTTGTGTTACATAGAATCACGAGAATTCAGTCAGCATCGCGACATCATTGAAAGGACTCACTTTGTTTTTCACTTTATTCAAGTATACACCACGTGCCCACGTGATATTATTACTTGAAAAAAAAAATATATATAAATAAATAACAAATTAAATTTAAATATCTTAAATATATCAATTAATTTAACAAAGAAAAAAACAAAGTAATTTAAAGAAAATTCAGACAAGGTACATTGAGATTTTAAATTAAAATAATTTTTTTTTTTTTTTACTAATTAAAATTGTTTTTTTCATTTATTTTTATATAGTTTTATTTACTTTTTTTTTTTTAAAAAAATTACTCTTGTTTTTATTTACATATTTAACTGTGTATTATTATTATTGTGAAAAAAGATTGTATTTTACAAAACTTTATTTTCATACCAAGTTTTTAAGCCCATGACATTTTCTGAGAATATTTCTAGGTGTCCGGGAGTATAAGCTTTACTGAATTATTTATGAGTACAACCCCTAGTGATTGTGGTATTTTTTCAGTGTCACGTTCTTAAAAAAAAAAAAAAAAATCCTCCGGACCCAAAAAAATAAAAATTATCTTAAATACATGCAAATATATTTACTTCAGAGTTAATTTTTATAGACAACATTTTTTTTTTTTTATTGATTCAAATTTTATTCTCTGTTATTTTTATTATTATAATTTTTATTTTTTATTTTCAGTGAATTATAAATATAAAATACTGAAGAAAATAAAAAAATAAAAATACTATACACTGATATTTGTTGAATGAGAATGATAATAGTTGATATCATTGTGAATGAAAAGATAAGAAGAAAAAAAAAAAAAGGATAAATACTTTGATTTGGTTTTTGATCTACTTTATATTTTTTTTCCACTTGTTATCTTTCTATTGGATATAATAAAAATATGAAAAATTGAAGGTAAAAAACATAGAGAAATATATATATATATAAAAATATAAATATAAAAATAAATAAAGATAAAAAAAAAAGTAAAAAAAATAGGGAAAATTCAGAGAAATAAGATGTCTTGTGAAAAGGCATCAAAACGTTTACGATACATACTTGTTAAAGCTAAAAGACTTGGTTTGACAAAGTGTGAAGTTGTTAATCTTCCTGTTGCTAAAAAAATAATAAATTCAAAAAACTCGTCAATGTCGTATATCATACTGGTAATTTGTTTTATTGTTGGTGGATTACTTTTATTAACAGCAATGACATGTCAACCATGTACTGACAGAAGATCAGTTTATCATGTTCATCAATCTACATAAATAATATTTAAAAAAAGGTAAAAAAAAAACAAATTTATTATTTATTTAAAATTTATTATGGTTTGTTGAATCACACCAAGGATAATGATGTGATGTTTTTGCATCACTTCCTTACAGCCAATAAACACCTTTGTTCATTTTTTTTTTCTCCCTCATTTAACTTGACTTAATTTTTTTATCAACTTTATTTTACTTTTTTACAATACTTAAATTAAATTTCCCTTGAAACTTGACTAGTACTTTTTAACTTTTATATATAAATTTTTTAAACTTTTAAATTAATTTTTATTTTTTATGTATTTATGATTACAGAAGTTCAATGAAGGAAGAAAGAATACTGTCTTTTTCATCATTATCAATGAAAACAAATAAATAATTAAATATGTATTCTAATAAATAAATATTTATATGATTGTGAAAAATATCTAAGATAAATGTATCATGTTTTATTTAAAAAAAAAAAAACATTATTAAACCAACAATTTAACTGGATTTTTATTTTTTTTAATTTTCAAGCAAATAATCTGTCATCAATTGAATCTTTCTTCAAGTCACAATTTAAATATAATTATAAATTTTTTTTTTAAAAACACGATAAAAACTTAATCTAGACAAATTGAGCGTCCACTTGAAGTACAACCAACCATGAATTGTTTGAACTACTTTAATAATGTGTATATATACATTGAAAGAGCTTTTAGTACCAAAAGTACCAAAAAGCTTGGTCTATATGTATATACAAATGCTGGAAAATTTATCGTTCATTATTTGAGTCTTAACATCACTTATAAAAATTAAAAATAAATTGAAAAATATATAAAATATATTTTACAAAAAAATATTAATACAATGCAAAAACAAATTTTTTTTTTTTTTTTGTATAAAATGAAAAATAATAACAAAATAAATGAGACAAATAGTTTAACAATAAAGTATAGAAAAAAAAAAACATTCAAAAGTTCATCGTCTCATATTGTCAATAGTTTTTGGCGACAATCCAAAATGAACTGTTGATGCGTTTTAAAATAAAAATAAAAAAATAGTCAATTAACTCTTTGAGAATGATTCAAAAAAGTTTCTTTTACAGTTGGCAATATATTTTTTTTTATTTATATTAAAATATTCTTTGAACATTTTATATTTTTTTAATTTAGTCATTATTTTGTAGAAAATTTTTTTTCCTCGTTAAAGTAATTTTTATTTTAAAAATTTTTTTTTTATTCATAATTTCTTGGTGGCATAAATTTACAGTGCACATGCAATTGCAATTAGTGATGACCAAATAAATATAATACCGCGTGAAAATTTTTGATAAAATTAAATATACAATAAAAATAAAAAAGTTAAAAATTTGTTTTTACAATTTTTAATAAATATAATACTTACATATAAACTAAAATAATTTATATGTATTAAAAGTAAAAGTGATATTTTTATTTGTAAAAAGAAAAAATAAAAAAACAATTATAATTTACATAAATAAAAATGAAAGATATAAATAGATGATATAAATATAAATCAAGATGAAAATTTAAAATAATTATAGTAAGAAAATATCATTCGTATCAATTAAAGATTGTAATTTAAAATTTTAGTTTTATTCAAGATTCTCAGCATTTTAGTTGAAAAACTTTGTATAATTTATTTCTTCACTTTGTATTATAAATATTAGCATCAGTGTGTTTGCCTATCGTTTTACTTTTAAAAGTTAAATAAATAAAAATTAAAAAAATTTAAAAGGTGATTTAAGAATATATACTGAAAAAAGTTTGTGATAAAATCGGTGAGAAGACAGCATCGTTTAACGGCCAATTACATGGATTATAATTTCAGTAAATGTCTCTCGTTTTTTAACTATCGTTCACGTTAATTTTCAAAGTGTCCGAAAACATTTTATACTATCAGCATGTGGTGACTACATAAATGTCCTCAAGACTAATGAGAAAACTTTTCATTTATACATTGAGCAAGAAAACTACACTAAAAACGTTTTTCAATTAAATTATATTTTTATATATCAACATTTTTTATTTATCATATAAAATATATATTTTAAATTTTAAAAACAATTTGCATATGTATACATGGGTAAATTATTTAAAAGAATTTTTAAATATAAATATTATTATATTTATAATTTTTTTGTTATAATTATAATTTATTTTTAAAAATATTTTTATTTTTTTATTTTTTATTTTGGGAATATAACAGCAGATGTTGAAGATTTAGCTTTTCTTGTCAAGCCAAGTGGAAACTCAAGCTCAAGCTTTTAGATAAATTATTGATAATGATAAAAATAAATATTTGTTTTGTTTTTTTTATTTTTATACTTAATTTTTATCGATATTAGAAAAATATTCAACCAGTTATTATCAAACTTTTAAGTAATTTTTATGTAGTGTTTTATTATTTAAAAAAAAAAAAAAAAAACACTCATATAGCCAACTTTTCTGTAATTTTTTTTTAGCAATATTTCATTATTGCCGGCTATAAAAATTTTTCTGATTAGCTGGTCACTAATGGACAATTAAAAGTTCGTAACATGATAAATTTAATGGAAATAAAAAAAAAAATATACTCTCCATGGTGGATAAAAAAATTTTTTTTTTCGCTGATAGAAAAGTTGAGTGTAAGGTTCAAAGGAACCGCAAAACTTTTTTTTTTTATACCATTTTTTTTTCATTTTTTTACTACAAACAACTATCTTCATCTATCTTTGGATATAACCAAAAATTTGATTGAATTTAAAGTATTTTTTTTTTTTGATAATGTTTTGAATAATAAGTAGAAAATAATAAAAAAAAAATTTCAATTAAATAAAAGTTAATCAAATAATTTTAACTATATAAAATTTAAATGATAAATTATATGAAAAATGCATTATTATATATATTTAACATCATAAATTTGATATGAAAATTTTGAGAAATGTGATTTTCCTTTTCTATCTTAATGAGTATGACTCACTCACTGGATCAAGGAATTTCCATTGAAATTAGTCTACTCCATGAAACTCAAGGATCTTTGAAAATACGCCCACCAACATTTGGAATTCGAATCACGTCAGCACAAAGGCTCTTTTTTCTTCTTGTAGTATTCCTGTAGATCTTATATATATAATATCCATGAAAAATTTTCATCATGAAATATACAATATAAATTTATTATTTAATATAAATACATATTTTTATTTTCAATATATTTATATACTATATAAAAATAGGTATATTTCATGATTTTATTTTATTTTTTTTTTATATATATATATATTTAAAAGAACATAATAAAATTTATATTTTTTGATACTTGAAAATGCAAAGAAGCAAGATATATATTTCATACATTTTGTCGTGATATCACTTCATTTGTAGTGATATCACGAAGTGCAATATTCCATGACACAAAACTCAAGAAGACAAGTGTATATATAGATAGCCAATATCACTATATATATTGTTGGATGAAAATATATATAAATATACATCTACATCATTCAAAACTCGTCTGTATAACCACAATTCAAGTATTTCCTTATGAGGAAGCCACTACTGTTCTTGTGAACAAATGATGAAGCCAAGCTTCGTCATATTTATAAGTATATATATATAAACCAAGTTTTTATTTCATAAACTATATAAAAATATATATAATTTTATTGAAAAAACTTGTGTTATAAAAAAATTTCAATTGAAAATAAGAAGCACTAGTAATTTAATTTATTATTTGGTTAGCAAAAACATAACATGTTCAAGTAACTTGTTATATAATTGGTTTTGATATTTTTTTACTATTAATATATTGACAATAATAATTTATTATAAATTTGATTGACAGATCATTAAATTTAATTGTTCTTTCAACTATTAACTCATAAATTTAATTGTATAATTTAACAACAACTAAAACGCTAATTTATTAAATTAATTTCATGTTGTTGTTGTTGTTGTTTTTTTTTTTTTTTTAAAACAATTGAGATAAAAATATATAAATAAAGTTGTGAGAAAAATAAAAATTTGATAAAATTCTACATCACTTGATAAATTATTTTTAATACTGTGATAATAATATAGTTTTGAACATCGACAAACTCACAGTAGTGAAGCTAATTGTGTGGTCAGGCGTACAGACGTAATCATCGTTCGACAAACACGATTCACTTGTCACATATCATTAAAATTTACACTCAAACTTTATTTTATATTAAGTTAACCAATAATTATCGTTATTCAATCAATTTCATAATGATTAATGAATATTATTAAACGTTAAAAATCATTATAATTATCTTTTAAATATAAATATATTTTCAAGGTATTTATCAGGCTAGTCATTCCTTGTACAATGTTATTTTGAAATTTACAATTTACAATTAAAATTTGTTAAAAAAATTTTATAATAAATTATAATTATGAAAGATGAAAAACCTGTGTACCAAAAGCATGTCGCATTATTCTTGTTTAACTAGCAAAAAATAATAAAATATAATGTTTATATGCATAGATGAGTAAATTATAAATTCGCAATGGTTTGCCGACAATTTTTCATATATATATATATATACAATTTTGAATAGCATATATAATATTATACCTAAAATATATATATAAATATGTATATGTATATATTGGCAAAGGCACCAAAGGATCACGTACGACTTGAGCCTATGAGTAAATCACACGTAATAACAATTCAAGCTCATATAAGCCTTATATACGAGGTAGACACACGAGTGACATTTCTTGCAAGTTTGCCTACACTTTATCTTGTCTTTTTGAAAAAAAAAAAAAAAAAAAATACAACATAATAATAAAGACAAATGAATTTAACAAAAAAATAAAATAAAACAATAAAAAATAAGATTTTTCAAGTAATGCAATAGTCACAATAGTCCATCCTCACAAATCGGTGGCAACATGCTTCATATCTTTCAAATTGCCTCATCTCATCTTCTTACATATAAATGCAACTGGTAGACTTTTTTTCACCCTCTAATTTTCAACCCCTATCATCCAATTTTATCTCTTTTAACATTTTATATTTTTTTTTTTTCATTCCATTTACTCTCATAATAAAAAATATTTGAATAAAAAAAGAAAAAAGAAAAATTTACCTAATTTACTTTTTTTTTTATCTAATCTATTTTATTTTTTTTTGTATTTATTTTTAATTATATTTTTTTTTTTTTTAAATATATTACTAGTTGTAATTTTTAAACGTGCAAATAAAATATATAGTTACTTGCATTCGTTATTCGTGTTACGACACGACGTGCTTTGCTCTTGCAAATGGGCACACACAAGGGATGAAGCTTTAGTTTCAACGTTGCATTGCATCCCTGTATCATATGGTATATACAGATATTGGTATGCCTATGTAGATAGATAGATAGATAGATATAAAACGCGTTATGTTTTCCCAAAGGGTGCGATGCTCATATATATATATATACATGATGGTTTTATATATATATATGTACATACATATATAATGGATATATATCCGTTTTGTATTTGGATACTGAGTGAGCTCACTAGGGACTTGTAACAGCTTGCCTAAATTCTATCTAAATTCAAAACAGGAGTAAAATTGCCATCAGCAACCAGACGATGGACATCGTGTCACTCTTCTGTCCACACGCATCTCTTCTTTGCCAGCAAAACCATTTCCTCTTTTTTTTTATAAATTTATGATTATTTATTTATTTATATTCTCGCGTATATTATTTGAAATTGTCTCGTTGTAATAAATCCAAACAGAGACAAATGAATGATTTAATAGTATATATACTTTAGATATATCTCCCAAGGTAAATACGATTCTATTATTCCTCAGGGAAAATTCTACTGGTTATAAATAATTACATCATTGAGCTGAAAATGTTCATTTTATTGTATAATTTTTCAATTGTCAGAATAACAGTTGAATGACATATTTTATCTCGACCTTTTTTATTGTAAAAAAAAAAAAAATAGATAACATTGTAATTTTAATCAATTTTAAATTTTCAAATGAATTTATTAAATTTATATTTATTAATTAAGACTTATAAATTATTTATAAATTATATGAAAAAATTAAAAATAAAATTGAATGTTGTATGAGAAAAATTTGTTATCATACAGTTTAAACAACAAACACTATAATGACGATCCTTTCAGCTCAGTTAATCTTTTCGCACGAATTACTATTTCAGATAAAACTTTATTCAACAATTTTTTTTTATTTCAACAAAATTCACAACTCGTACTTTTCGTGCGTGGTTCCGCTTGTCAAGCTGACGGCTAACTGCCATCAAGGTTTTTTTTTTTTTTTTTTTTTTTCACTGCCCCTGTATTTTCAAACTTTTAGGTTCTGCAGAAAATTTAACGAGTAGATAATAAAATTTATGAACTGAATAAATATATATTTTTTGTTCATGATTTTTATTTAATTTTTAAATAAACTTTTAATATTTTTTCTTTTCTTTTTCACGTGATAAGTTTTTAATGACAATTTTTTATTTTCAAATAAAAAATATGGATATATTTAAATGATAGTGAACAATTTTTGATTGTTTACAAAATTAGAAAGACTTTGTTAGTAACGTGGACAATAAATTCATGCAATTTAGTCAAGATAGTAAAGAAAACAATAAAACTCAAATCAAATATTCATACAATAATTAATTTTGTTAAGTAAATTCAACCTTAATTAGAAAAAAAAAAATGTATAACGTTTTTTTTTTTTTTGTTCAGTTCACCATTTGTTTTTTTTTTTTTTTTTTTTATATTTATTTTTTTTTTTAGGCATTCAATATAACATAAACTACAATACATTGATTTATATTTAAATTAATAATTAAAATCGATTGCCTAAGTGATCGATTAGCATTAAATTTAGTTAATTATTATTATAGATTTTTGCTTTTTTTTTCACAATTACAATACAAGGACTTGATGTCTTTAAATCTAAAATATTGTTTTACAAAAACATAATTTCACATCTTCTATTAATATTAGTATTATCATTATTTATACAGAAAAAAAAAAAATTAATTTTCACTTAATTTATACACGCGTAATTTAAGCTGCGTTAATTGAGAAAGAACAAAAATAATTATAAAAAAATTTTATCGCGTGTAAAAAAAAAAAGGAAAAATAAAATATTAAGTTTGATTAAAAATTATATATCAAACTTAATTCTACTGTACAATTGAAAATCTCACCCATCAATGGCGAATTGAATAAAAAAAATTTGATTGTAAAGTCTTTAATTATGATCAAATAAAAATATATGTTTATATATATATTATATATATATAATATTTAATAGTATATAAAAAAAAAAAAAAAATATATATATATCTAGAAAAAGAAAACAAATAATTAAAAATAATTTGACTTTTTTTTTTTTTTTTAAATTCTCTTGTGTAAATTATTAATTATCATCGGCATCATCATCATCATCTGATATATATTTTTTCGTATTACGTTTTCTTCGGCCAGCTGTTCTACTTCCTTCACTTCTTCTACCTTTCATTTTCATTTTTATTTTCATATTTGATTCACCATCTGAGCCATCTGAGCCAAAAAAAAAAAATATATAGGTATGATAATTAAAAAAATATACTGTGAAAACAAAAAAAAATGTATAAATTTAACAAGTGATTAAAAAATAATAAATACCTTCATCAGTAATATTTTCTTCAGTTTCAATTCGTTGTCTTGCGTTTGTAAAAACTGACTGTAAAACAATTGAATCTTCATGAATTAAAGAAGCTTCTTCATTATAAATCTGAGCATTTTTACATAGTTGCATAAAATCTCTCTCCAGCTCGTCAAAGTCACCATACTAAAGACAAAAAAAAAAAAATTAATTTAGTTATTTATATTTAATTTTTCAGTTATTTTTTTATACTTACTTTTCCTTCATCAACTTTTTGTATTAATTTGTTGATTGTTAAAGGTTTTTTAATAACATCATAATAGTCTGGTAACTCTCGTTTGGACGGTAATTTCATAAATGGTTGACTAAGAAGTCGTCCATCAGTATTATCAGTATAATTAACAACAATCATTAATAATTTTTTCATAGATTTACGTATTTTAATATCAGCTGCTGCAGCAGCAGCAGCAGTAGCAGCAGCACTTGCAGCACCTCCACCACCTCCTCCTCCACCAGCACCAGCACCACCACTACTAGCACCTCTTCTTTTTTTAGGTGGTGGTATTTCTTCATCGTCATCTTTTTTTCTTCTTTTACCTCTTTTTTTCTTTTTTTTATCATCTTCTTCTTCTTCATCATATTCAACACCATCATCATCAATAGCTCTCATCCATTCTTTTTCATTTAAATTACCAGTATAATCAACTTCTTTACGCTGTCTTGATCCTCTACCTAAATAACGATCTTCTTCTTCTTCATATGTCCATCTTTCAACTTCATCATCATCTTTAACCAACCAATCAGGTAATTCATTTTCTTCAATTAATCTTGATTTTCTATTTGGTCCTGATTTAGCATCTTCACGTCTTCTTTCAAGATCCATTTTTTGAAATATTTCAAATTCACCTTCTGAACGTGCAATCATTTGATTAACAGTTTCATCATCTGGTACTTCATTTTCTTCTTCATCATCAGCATCATCTTGATGTAATATTGATTGTAAAAATTGTTGACGTTCAGAACCAGTTGATTTTTGATCAAACATACCAGCTTGTATAACTTTTTCATCCATATTTAATTTATATCTTGCTGCAGCAAGTATTCTTTCTTCAACTGAATTAACAGTCATTAATCTTAATACACGTACTTCATTTTTTTGTCCAATTCTATGTGCACGATCTTGTGCTTGTAAATCTTGATGTGGATTCCAATCAGAATCAAATATAATAACAGTATCCGCTGCTTGTAAATTAAGACCAAGACCACCAGCACGTGTTGATAATAAAAATAAAAAATAATCTGATCCAGGATTATTAAATTTTTTTAATAATTCACCACGATCTTCAGCTTTAGTTGTACCATCTAAACGTAAATATTTAAAACATCGCCAACCTAAATAATCTTCCATTATTGTCATTAATTGTGTCATTTGACAAAATAATAATACACGATGATTTGTTGCTTTTAATTTTGGTAATATACGATCAAGTAATTCAAATTTACCAGATGCACGATATAAATCTGGACCAGATACAGTATGTGATCCACGTACACCAATATGTTCACAATATTTTTCTTCAATAACTTGAAACATGAATGGATGATTACATAATTTACGTAATTGTACAATTGTATTCATAAGTGCTTTAGCACCACCTTTACCATGTTTACCCTTTTCAGAACCATCAGTTAATAATACACCTTTACTTTGCATATGTTTATATAATACTTTTTGTAAACCTGACATATCACATTTAACAATATATTCTGTTTTATCTGGTAATTGTGATTCAACTTCTTTTTTTAAACGTCTTAATAAAAATGGACGTAATACTTTATGTAAACGTCGTATAATTAAAATTGTTTCTTCTTCATTTAATTCAACTTTTTCACCAGTTGTAGCAAATGGTGCATTAAACCATTGTTCAAATGTACTACATGATTTAAATATTGATGGTAATAAAAAATTTAATAATGCCCATAATTCTGGTAATTTATTTTGTAATGGTGTACCAGTTAATAATAAACGATGTGGTGCTAAATAATGTGTATTTAATACTTGTGTTAATTTACAATGATGATTTTTCATTCTATGTCCTTCATCAATAATCATATATTTCCATTGTAATTTTGCTAATACACTTTTATCTTTAATAACATATTCATATGTTGTTAATAATACATTAAATTTTGTTGCACGCATTTGTGATTGTATTGCACGACGTCCTTGTGGTGAACCTTTATATGATACAACAACAACACTTGGTGCCCATTTTTCAAATTCTAATACCCAATTTGATAATGTTGATAATGGTACTATTATTAAAAATGGACCATTTACTTTTTTTGTTTCCATTAAATATGTTACAAGTGCAATTGTTTGTATTGTTTTACCTAATCCCATTTCATCAGCTAATATACCATTTAAATTATTATTAAATAATGATACAAGCCATTCAAGACCTTTTATTTGATATTCTTTTAAATTACCATTAACCATTATTGTTGATTGTTCAGTAACTGATTCATGTACAGTATGAGCAATACTATAATATGTTTGTTCTTCAGTTTTATATTCATCATCTTCAACTTTAACTTTATGTATTGTTTTTTTAGCTTTTTCAATATCAGCAGCATCAGCATCAGTAGCAGCAGCAGCAGCAGCAGTAGCAGCAGCAGCATCAGCAGCAGTTGCAGCAGCAGCAGCATCATTATTTTTTTTTTCTTTATCATTATCATCATCAGAATCATCTTCATCACTATCTGATTCAATTGCTTCCCAGCCTGGATGTGATTCTAAAAATGCAGCTAATTGACTCATTAATGGTGCATCATCACCAGTTAATGTTCTACCAGTTGATGGTTCAATAACATTAACATGATGATCCTCTGTTTGTGAACCATCTTTACCATTTTCACCTTCACTATGTTTCTTTTTCTTTTTTTTTTGTATTTCTTCAGCTTGTTTTTTTCTTTGTTCAATTTTATGTTGTTTAACCATTTCAGTTAAATTACCAATATATTCATCTGTTTGTGATAATAAAAATGCTAAACGTTTATCTTTTTTTTGATCAATTAATTTTCTATAACCTTCTTCATCTTCAGCCATTAAACGACGCATACGTTCTTTTTCAATTCTTTCTTGTTCTTTTTTCTGTTCACGTTCAGCATTTGCATGATAATTCATAACTGATTTATTTAATCTTGATAATTTTGCAACATTATTTCTATGAAATTCTTTAAATTCTTTAGCATGTTGTAATACAGATGCTAAAAATTCTTGATGTTTTTGACGACGTATACGTTCAGCTTCAATTTTTTGTTGTTTTTCTAATTTTTCAGTTGCACGTGCTTCACGTAAACCTTGACGTTTTGCACGTTTATAAGTTTTAATATTAACACCAGATTCAAGTGTTGTTTCTTTTCTAGTACATGCTATTATTTCTGATCTTAATTGACGTTGAAAATTTAAAACACGAAGCATACGTAATTCAATTTGTGCTTTAACACGTTTTTCTTCAGGCATATTTGTTGGTAAATTATTTAATTCTTCCATACGTAATGCAATACGTGTTGAAACACGATTTTCACGTTCTTGAAGTATTAAAAGTGGATCTAAACCAGCTGGTTTTGATACTGTTGTAAGACGATTTATTTTTGGAATTGATTGATGTTGATGTTGCTGCTGATGTTGTTGTTGTTGTTGTAGTTGTTGTTGTAGTTGGTGATGATGTTGATGTGGATTTGGATGATGATGATGATGATGATGTTGATGTTGCTGCATATTTTGTTGATGAAGATGTTGATGTAAATGTTGTTGTTGTTGTTGCTGAAGATGTTGGTGTGGATGATGATGTTGAACTTGAAGGGGTAGTGATGGCACTTGTTGTTGTTGTTGTTGGTTTTGTTGATGTTGCTGCTGCTGCTGAGCTGGAGGTTGCTGTTGTTGTGGAGCAAGTGGTTGCTGTGATTGCGGAGGAGATGATTGATGATGGGGCTGAGATAATGATGGTGGTGGTATTGGTGGTGGAATTGGTGGTACTGGTACTGGTGGTAATGATGGTGGTGTTGGCGGTGGTGGTGGTGGTGTTGGAGCAGGTAATGATGGTGATGGTTGCTGTTGTGGTTGTTGATGCTGCTGTTGTTGTTGTGGTTGTGGTGGCTGTTGTGGTTGTGATTGTTGTTGTTGAGGTGGAATAGATTGTGAAGTTGGAAGTGGTGGTGTTGGTAGTGGTGGAGGCTCTCTAGAAGGCTGTAATTGAGGAGGTACAGGAGAACGAGGAGGTGGTGTTGGATTTGGTGGTTGTTGAGATTGAGGTTGGGATTGGGGCTGGGGCTGCGGCTGATGTGTTGGCTGCTGAGATTGAGATGGTGGTGGCAAGCCTGGTCGTGGAGGCAATGGACCCATAGCATTTGAACCTGGTGGTGGTCCTTGTGGCATTGGCCCTTGTGACTGTTCCATCGGTCTCTGTCCCATACCTGTAGGTGGTGCTCCACCTATTAGAATTTTATTTGTTTTTTTTTTTTTTCTTTTGTCAGCAAACATCAGGATCATTCTACTCTACTTTTGTATTTATTTAATTTATTATTTGTTATTTTAGTCATTTTATTTTTCTTTTCTTTTTTATTTATAATTATTTTTTTTTTTTTTTTTTGTCATTATTATGTCACACATAGACACATGCTTGAAGCAATATGAAAACAAAAAAAAAAAATAACAAAACATAAAAAGAAACAAAAGACAGAGCAGTCACCTGTGATAAGCATCTGTACAAAATTTAAAAAAAAAACAAAAAAAAACTCATAGACCTTTCTACGTCGGTTTTAACGATCACAGATTATAATAGTTACTGAATATATGCATGTTTTTTTATGATGTGGTTTATATAATTGTTATTTTATGAATTTTGTTATTGTATTTTAAAAATATTTTAAAAAGTTCGTGGATCATATAGGTGGTGGTCAGGAGATGAGCATAATAATCAACTGATGATGATAATTGATAGTGTCTCGTCCAATGTAGAAAGGCCTTTTTTTTTTTTTTTATTATCTATGTGTTGTTTTCATTTTCTTCCTTTTCAACTCACCTTGTACAGCAAGTGCGAGTTGTTGTGACAGTGGTTGATTTCGTGCAAGTAATCTATAGGCCATTATTTGTACACGTAATTGTTGTAATTGAGGTGGACTAAATGTTTGTTTTTCTCCCATTCCATTTCCTTGTCGTGCACGCATTGCAAGTAATTGTGAATAACGTGGATCTTCCTGCAATCCTTTTTCTTCCATTGAGTCAATTGCTTTTTGTAATGCATTTAAATTTTCTTGACCAGAACCAGGAGGTAAATTTCCCATTTGGGATCCTTGATTTGGTGGACCATGTGGCATCGGTCCCATTCCAGGTGGACCACCTTGATTTATTGAATTATTAGCACCCATTTGCATAGAACCTATTTGAGCATTTTGTGGTCCAGATGGCATATGATTTGAGCCTGATCCTGGTGTCATTTGTCCACCATGTGGACCAGACATTGACATACCTCCACTACTATGTTGTCCTGGCCTATTAAAAAAATTATTAAATTATTAATATAATAATATAATAAATTAATTAAAATTAAAAAAAAATAAAAATAAAAATTAATTTATCTTACATTCCCGGCATATTCATTTGATGACCAGGCCCATGACTCATTTGTAATGATGAATTGGGACCCATTTGTGATGGACCACCAGGTGGCATTTGTCCACCCATTGGTCCCATTGATGAAGATGATGATGATGGTGGTGGTGGTCCAGGTCCCATTTGACCTGGTGGACGGTGATCTGACATTGAATTTTGTGGCATATGATTTCCTGGTCCACCTTGTGACATTGATGAAGGTCCCATATGTCCTCCAGACATTGGACTACTCATATGACCTGGTGGTGGTCCTGACATATGTCCTGGACCACCTGACATTTGATTATTAACTCCACCAGGTCCCATTTGTTGACCTGGTCCAGGCATATGTGAAGCACCTTGTGGTGGACCACTCATATGAGATCCACCAGGACCCATTTGATTTGACATATGATTTGGCATCATGTGACTACCTGGTGGTCCTCCCATTTGTACTCCTGGACCCAACATATGTCCACCTGGTGATGGTCCACCCATTTGACTTGGATGCATTGGTCCACCTGATTGACTCTAAAATAATTTAAAAAATAATAATAATTCATTAATAAAAAATAATAGAGATAGTTATAATAGAGATTATATTATATCAATTTGAATGGAAAATTTATTGAGAATAATTCGGGGATTTGTAGATAAATTAAGTATTTTTTAAAAAAAAGTGGAAAATTTACAACGAACATGTGTATACATGCGTATATATATTTTTATATTTATCCAATCTAGTCCATACTATCGTGAAAGAAAAAAAAAAACTAACTATATGAACATGTTCCCCTCTGTATCATTGGTTAATACATAATGATAAAACTATTATACTCGACAATAATTTGCAGTCGACATTACATATCACCTAGCATAAAGATATGTGTATAATATACAAAATCCTCAACTATATAATCATCAGATTAACACATATTTGTGTCAATAATCCAACTAGAAAAAAAAAAATATTATATATAAAATAAAATAAAATAAAAAATCATTTATTGTTTGAGTCAAAATACTCATTATATTTAAGTAAATATATAGAATTATATGTATAGATAGTCTATCCATCTATTTAATGATGTAAATTTATTAAATTATTTGTGATAAAATTTTAATCATGACAATTGAATGATGAATATATTTCAAAAAAATTTAAGTCAGTATATAACTCGTTATATAATTTTATTGATAATAAATAATAATCAAAAACCACCAATGTGGTAAGAAAATAAAAAAATTTTATATAAATTATTTTTAAATAAAAAAATAATAAAATTAATTTTGCAAAATATTGCCAAAATATTTAGTTCAAGTATTTATTTCATACTATTGTTCTTTTTGTTTCATTTTTATTTTACTAGTTTCTCCTTTTTCTTTGTTGGTTTTTTTTTTTAAATTTTTTTCTTTCTTTTATCAATAAAAATATTTATGGGTAATTGATATCTTTGGTAGACCACACGCTTATGACACGTGGCATATACCACTTAATGCATGAACACAAATGTGAATAGACAATAAAAGCTTTTAATAACACACTTTGAACACGTGTTATTGTATATTATAATTGTGATTTTATGCATCTAAATACAATATACACCTGTTTGTTGATTTGTTATAACAAATAATACATATCCTGTTATAGATATATATGCTATACTATAAATGACGAAACAAGATTAATTTTATTAAAAAAATAATTTATATTACAACATAGATTAACAGTCTACATGATAAGAAACTATTTATTTATTAATATTTAAAAATAATAATTTAAAAAAAAAAAAAAACAAACAACAAACTTTGGCTGTTATGCATTAAAATAAAATTAAAATTTTCCATTTTTGTTTTAATAATAAACTCAAGGTTTTTACGTTTTAAATATATTTCAACAATAAAATTACAATTTTGCTTGGTGTTGTGTTGCTTTGATTTTGATTAAATGTAAATTAAAACAACAATGTGTTTTTATTTGACAAAAACATCAATAGTAAGAACAAAATATAAATGTCAACTTTGATCTTATCGAGATTGAATTTTTTTTTTTGAGATACATTATAATACGAATAAATAAATAGAACATTTAGATCTTCTGGAAACTTTAGTCTTAGTAATTTTTAAATAAGTGGGGGATATTGTTGTTGGTTATTCTTGTATAAGTAGCCTTGCTTTCATCAATGTCAAGTCACTTGGACTCCAGTCAATAAACTGAATACATTAATTACTACTGAATCAAAGTTTAATAAATTTATTACTATCACTATTTTTATAAATAAAAATATTAATTTGTTAATATTTATTAACTACTTTTTTTATCATTAATTAAAATGGTTTATCAACTTGATCTTGATCATTGTTATGATTTTGTCATGTCATTGACAATTGAATCTGGAAAGGTAATTATTTTTAAATAAAATATATATATATATATATATATTTATATTTATGTTGAATTATTATGATAATTTTAATAATTTAAAATATAAATTAAATTTTTATTCAAGATTATAAAAGATGCATTACAAGGAACTAAAAATATTGAAACAAAAAAAGGTGATTGGGATTTAGTAACTCAATATGATAAAAGAATTGAAAAAATATTAATTGCTGGTCTTGCAAAAGAATTTCCTGATCATCAGTAAGTTATATAAAAGAAAAATTATATAATAAAATTTGTATAAAATTAATAAATTATAATCTTATTAATTATTAAAGATTTATTGGTGAAGAGACAGTAGCAAGTACAAATTTTTTACCAGAGTTAACAGATGCACCAACATGGATTATTGATCCAATTGATGGAACAACAAATTTTGTGCATTCATTTCCACATACTTGTATATCAATAGCACTTGTTGTTAAACGTAATATTGAACTTGGTATTGTATACAATCCAATATTAGATCAATTATTTACAGCAAGACGTGGACAAGGAGCATTTTTAAATGGAAAAAGAATTCAAAGCTCCAAAATTACAGGTAAAATTATAAATTAATAATAATAAAAAAAAAAAAACATGAATCAATTAATATTAATTTTTATGCTTTCTTTTTTTTTTTTTTCTTAATATAGAGCTCAGAATGTCTTTGGTTTGTATTGAAGCATCATATGCAGCAATAAAATCAACGCGAGATTTATTATTAGGAAGAGTAGAAGCATTTGTTTCAGTTGCTCATGGAATAAGAGTACTTGGTTCAGCGGCCTTGACCCTGTGTCATATTGCAATGGGAGCAGCTGAATTATATCTTTCTGATAATTTATATCCATGGGATGTTGCTGCTGGTGTTATAATAATACGTGAAGCTGGTGGTGAAGTATATGATACATCAGGTGGTGAATTTAATATAATGAAACCTAGAGTTCTTGCTGTTGGTTGTTCAAAATTAACACCAGAAGTTGCAAAATTAATACGTTATTCTGATGACAAAGTATATCGTAAAAGAATGATTATCAATCAAGACAATTCACCAGAAAGTGGAAGCGGAAGTAATTAAACAATAAACAAAAAATTAAATAACAAAAAACTATTTTTAATTTTTCTTGTTTATTATATTCTTTTTTTATCTTTATTTTATTTTATTTTTTTTTCATGTTGCCTTAGTCATTAAACTTGAGAATTTATTATTATTACTATATATTTGTATAAAGACGATTACACTGATAGATTTAAGAGTTTGATCAATAATAAAATTATAAATAAAAATAAATAAATAATTTCATTTTGTTTTTTTGTTGTATTGTAAATTTTAAAAATTTATCTGTTTATCTTATATTGTGACGAGATAAGATCAACATGAAAAAAAAAAAGCATAAAAATTGGTTCAGTTGATTTTGTTTGTCAGTAAAATTAAGAACAAAATGTCTTGTAATAAGGAAATTATAAAATATTTTAATTTTACTAAAAACTTGACAATCGAAGCTGGCAAAGTAAGTCATTATTATACGCGTTATTATTTATTTTTTAAATAAAATTAAATTAATTAAACAAATAATAAAACTACATGAGTCACCCAATTAATAATAACTACTTAAGAAATTTCTCATTATGACTCAACTATAAATAACAAGTTATAACAAAGAAATATTTGTCTTTTTTTTTTTTTTTTTTAGGTCTTAAAAGAGGCAATAAATTTAGAAAAAAATGTTGAATTTAAAGACAATTGTGGTGATTTAGTCACACAAACAGATAAAAATATTGAACAAATATTGATAACAGCATTGAAAGCCGAATATCCTGATCACAAGTAAAAATTATTTCTTATTAAAAATAAAACAAAAAAAAAAACATTTTTAATTTATAAATTTTTTTATAATTTAAATTATTGATTATTGTTTAATTTAATATATTATTTTTTAAAATAGATTTTTAGCTGAAGAAAGTTCATATGAAAATTCAAAAAAATTAATACTTGATGATAAACCAACATGGATTATTGATCCAATTGATGGAACAACTAATTTTGTACATGGTTTTCCACAGTGTTGTATATCAATTGGATTATCAATTAATAAAATTATTGAATTGGGAATAATATATAATCCATCAAATGATGAACTTTATACTGCAATAAAAGGTCAGGGTGCATTTTTAAATGGTAAACGGCTTAAAGCATCAAATATAACAGGTAAAAATATATATATATCTCAATAAAATATTGTTAAAAGAGTTTAAAAATAATATATTCTTCTTTTTTTTTTAGAACTATCAAGAGCAATTATTATTATTGAACCAACTATGCTAAAACTAGGTTCAATTTATACAGAAATATGGAATGAAAGAATAAGTGCGTTGTGCAAAATAGCAGAAGGGTAAATAAAATTTAACCAAATAAAATAAAAATATACAAATGTATACATAAATAATATTTGAATATCCGATAAATATGTTTTTTTTGTTGTTTAGAAGTAGAAATGTTGGTTCTGCAGCATTAGCAATGGCTTATATTGCCAGAGGAATTATTGATGCGTTTCATCTAGATGGCCTTAAACCTTGGGACGTAGCTGCTGGTTATCTAATAATCAAAGAAGCTGGTGGAACTGTCATAGATTCAAAAGGTACTAATTAATTAAATTTTAATTAAATTAAAAATTAAATAATATAATTTTAAGGTGGAAAATTTAATTTCATGGAACCAATGACATTGGCAACATCAACAATACAACTTGCTAATGAAATATCAAAAATAATTATTGACAGTGACCTTCAGATACAACACAACAAACTAAAGAGAACGTCAAACAAATAAATTATTTAAATTTTTCGCAATTTTTATTTTTATTTTTTGTATATATTAATGTTTGCATGAAATAAAAAAATAAAATAGTTAAACATAAAAAAATAACAACATTAATATTATCATTTGAATAATTAAAAAAAAAAAAAATTAATTATAATTTTAAATTATAAAAATTATAATTAGTATATATAATTTTTATTTAATTTTTTTTTTTTCTTGAAAAACCAGAATATTTTTTTAATTTTTAAATAAAAAAACATGTTATAAAAACAATAATATTATTTTCCTAAGAATGTCATCAAATTGAAAAATAATTTTAATTAATATTATTAAAATAATAACTTGTCGTGTTATTCACAAAACATATTTAAAAAAAAATATTTAAAAAAATAATAATTAAACGTTTTAATCATTTTTTATTGTCATCTTATCAGTTAATATCAACAAAAAATAAAAAAATAAAAAAGATGAGTTTAATGATGACAAATAAAATTATGCATAACTTGAGTACATACAGACAGTGATTAAAGGTATTGTACCTTTCTATAATTTATTAACCTTGGATTCAAAATTATTAAATAATAAAGAAAAAAAAAAAAAAAAAATGAAACGAATTGAAGGAATTGTAAACCTTCACGGGAGAATGGAAATCTAGCATGATACATAATCCTTCGTGTATTATCATTTTATTGGGATAAAGTAAACAGGAGATGGAACACAAGCTTTCAAATAAGTATCAACGTTAAACAATTAATTGACAGTCTTCATTCTGATTTAACTGGATAAACATCATCCATAAAACAAAAAAATATAATTTTATTAATTAACATCAACAAGCTTTTAAAAATGAATCATCATAATGAAGATTTTTATTACGAAGTAGCAATGAAATTGGCTCTTGAAGCAGGACAGGTAAAAATTTAATTTAATTAAATTATTAAAAATTAATTTATCAAAATAATTGTATCCTTTTTTAACTAAATATAAATAAAAAATTGAAAAAAAAAATAATAGTATTGTTTTTTGTTTTTTTTTTCATTCAGGTATTGAAAAGTTCAATAGTGTCAACTAAAACAATCAAAGAGAAACAAGGTGATTGGGATCTTGTTACAGAATATGATAGAAAAATTGAAGATATTATTGTGGGAAAATTGAAGAAAGAATTTCCAGATCACAAGTAAATCATATCAATTTGATGATGTTAATAATTTTTTAATAGATTGAATTAAATATGATATTAATAAAAATAATTTAAATTAATATATAGATTTATTGGAGAAGAATCAACTGGAACAAATTTGCCTGAATTAACAGATGATCCAACATGGATTATTGATCCAATTGATGGTACCACAAATTTTATTCATGGTTTTCCTCATACTTGTGTTGTAATTGGTTTATCAATTGAAAAAGAAATGAAAATTGGAATTGTTTATAATCCAATACTTGAACAATTATTTACAGCAAGAAAAGGAACTGGTGCATTTTTAAATGGTGTACCAATTAAAACTTCATCAATTATTGGTAAGTCTAAAAGAAAAATAAATAATATCAATATATAAATAATATACAATTAAAAATTATAATCAGGATTAATAAATAATATTATTTATAGATATTTCAAAGGCTTTAATTTGTTTGGAACCAGGCTTTTTAAAAGTTGATTATTTAAAAAATAAAATGATTGAGAGAATCCGTTTGATTGCCAAAGAAACACAAGGGTAAATTTAAAAAATTTTATAATCCAATTAATTTTCCAAAGTATACTGTGTACTTACAGGAAAATAAAAAAATAAAATAAAAATAATTCATGGAATATAAATATTACAGAATCAGGACTCTTGGATCAGCAGCAATGACCCTTTGCTATGTTGCCATGGGGGTTGTTGAGGGTTATCAAATTGAGGGTCCTGGTATATCAACTTGGGACATTGCAGCACCATCAATAATAATATCTGAAGCTGGTGGTGTCGTTGTTGATCGTATAACTGGTAATAAGCCACAATTTTATTTTATCATAAATTAAAAGTAATATAAAAAAAAAAATAATAATAATTATACAACAATGTTGATGATGATGATGTATTTATTATTAATTTTTTTCAGGTAAAAAAGTTGATATAATGAATCCACGAGCAATTGGTGCATGTAATGATGAAATTGCAAGTGAAGTTATTAGAATAATTCAAGAGGCTGATCATCAAGCTGAGCTAAATGATCATTAAAAAACAAAATAATAATATATTTACAAAATAATTCTCACTAATTTTATTCTTTATCTTTTAAATTATATTTACTCTCACTCAGTAATAATAATAACAATATATTTAAAAAAATAAAACCAATAAAATAATAATTGCTTTGTTGATATTAATTTTAGAAATGATATTGAATGACTTACTTGTGGGCCCATATTTGGAGGCATTTGTCCAGGATGAGGAGAATAATTTTGCTGCTGTGGTCCTTGTTGTGATTGTTGAGGAGGACCTTGTTGTTGTTGTTGTTGGGATGATGAAGATTGTGAATTTCCAGGGGGTGGCCCACCAGGATAACCCTGAGTTGGACTTTGTGGATGATGATGAGGTGGACCCATTGGACTACCTTGAGGATTTGATGGTGATTGTTGTTGTTGTTGTGATGATGAAGAAGATGATGATGATGATGAGGGTGGACCCATTGGACTTGGTGCTTGTGGTGGTGGCATAGGTGACAATTGTGGCGATGGACTCGCCATGTTGCTCCTATCAACCTCCAGTTTATCTCATAAATTTAATTAATTTCAGCATCTTAATCACACACAAACACATACACACACAATGATGATTTCAAATTCATTTTAATGATTTCAAATTTTTTTTTATTTGTTTTATTTGCAATTTTAACTCTTTTTTTTTATATATTAATATTTTATAATTTTTTTTGTTTTTATTATACTTTTGATTAATTTATCAAAACACTTTTTAAAATAAATAAAATAAAGACAAGAGTGAGAAGCAGGGGGGGGGCGTTAAATAATCACTCAATGAGGGGAGTTTAAGCATTGACAAATAAAATAAACGACGTTTTAAATTTTTTTTTCGAGTAAATCATTAAAATATTATTACATATGTTTTTAACAATAATAAACACTTTTTATAAACAATATTTTAAAAAAAATTAATTTATTTAATTATATACTTAAAATTTTATTATATATAAATACTTTATTGTTATTAAATAAATTTGTTTTTGAGTAAATAAAGTCGGTGACAAGCCACAACGACGTCGAAGTCACACACAAGCCACCGGCCATTTTACTTGCGCCCCTGGAATTTTATCATTGCGTTTAAATATTGCGCAGAAGGGGCGGTAAATTTAAATAATTAATTAAACAATATTATTATTAAAAATAATATATAATATTTATAAAATTAATTATTACATTAAATTATTTATTATTAAAAAATTAATTTTAACAATATATAATTTAATTTTATATTTTAATTTTAACAATTTATTAATTAATTTATTTAAACAATTGAAACATGAAATTTGGAACGTTCCACATTTTTAGAATGTTCCAGTAATTTATTCCTGTGTGTTCCTTGTGCTAAATTTTTTTACTTTTTTTTTTTTCTGTCTCTCATAGTCTCATGCTCTCTCTCATTATATTATCATTATTATTGGAGGATAAACATGGCTGCTCTTGTAAAAATAAAAAATTTAATTACTCCATTAACAACAAATAAACATGGATTAATGTACAATATTATTAGAACAAGTAAGTTAACAATATTAAATAATAATTATCATTTAATATTAACAATTATTGTTATTGTATTTTTTCTATTTTTTCTTTTCTTTTTCTATTTAATAATAATGACAGGTTAAGCATTGTCGTTATATAAGAAAAAAAAACACTGACATTTCTTTGTTATTATTAACAATTTTGTATTTTTATAATTATTATTAATAATTAAATTGTTATTTATAAATATGATAATGCATAATTATATAACTTGAAGATTGTATTTATTTTTTATTTAAATTACATAAAATATTGAATATATTTTTATGTCAATAAAACTTATAAACAGTGTATTGATAAACAATTGATATTTAATAGAGGTCATGACAGTCAATGATTGGAAACCTGGTCCATATCCAGAAACAGAAGAAGCAAGACGAGCAGCTGCTGAAAAATATGGAATGAGTTATGAAGAATATAAACCATATCCAGATGATGGTTTTGGTCATGGTGATTATCCAATGTTACCATTAAAAGGTGTTGCTTTAAGAGATCCATATTATCCATATGATTTTCCTGATGAAAAAAGAAATTTTGGTGAAATAGTAAGATTAATAATATAAATATATATTATACTATTTATATAATTATTTATTTATTTAATATTTATTTGTAGATTCATGCTAAAATTAATATTCTTGGAGAAGATCGTGCTGATTTTGGTGAAAAACCAGTTGTTCCTTATGGAAAAGTATGGTTGTATTGTTGGGGAACTGTATTTGTATTCTTTGGAATACATTATTTTCTTAGAGATTATCCAAATTTTAGACCAGTTGTATGTATTAATTAAAAAATTATACTTTTATTTATTTAATATATTAATTATAATTTAAATTAATGTTGTTTTTTTTTTTTTTTGTTTAGTTGGAACAACAATATCCAAAACCAGGTGTTAAACATTACACTTTTGAGCCAGCTCGATAAATCATCAATAAATTTGTAGAAAGAAAAAATAAAATCAACATGAAAATAATAAAATTAATAAAGTTAAATATAAAAATAAAAAAACAAAACAAAATTTATCTCAAATTTTATTATAATAATCCTAAAGAAAATGTAAACTTATATGGATATAATTTTCATGTTTTATTGATTAAAATATTAAGTTTTTATTAGAGTAATAATAATAAAAAATTTAATTTATACAACAATGCTTTTAGTAGCTTTTAGAGAATGCAGTGCTGGCATCTGGTTCATTGATAAGTACTATCTTGACAGCTGTATTAAAAATAGAAATAAAAAAAAATCCATGTAAATAAATATAAATAACAATACAAGTCAATTTTAGTCATGCCTTATTTATAATAAAAAATATTAAAATATTTTAAAAAAATTAAATATTTATAATCGTATAAAGTACATTAGTTACATAGTTAATTATCAAGATGAGTCGATCAAGTCAACTACCAAATCTTGATAAAATTTTTAAAGACGATGATGAACAAGATTTTACTCCACTTGGCGGGTATAAATATATGTCAAAATATAATTATTAATTTTAATATAAAAACATGAGTCATAAATAGTACATAACAAGTTTATTATTTGTTTATATTTAAAACAATTTTTGTATTAAACTAACAGCTGATGAATCATAGACGATTGTTGTTGTTGTTGTTATTGTTGTTGATGACATCCAATGACAAACAAAACATGATAAACAATGATGTTTTAATTTTTTTTTAGATCTAATTTAGCTGCAATATTTGGTTCATCAAAACAACTTGATGGAAAAGATAAACAACAATCTCAAATAAAAAAAAATTCAGGTAGTAGTGGTAAAAGTACACCAAAATTAACACCACAAAGTAAAACTGAAGTTATTATTGCAAAAGCTGTACATGCATATAAATTGTAAGATATTTTATGTTTTTTTTTTCTTTTTAATTATATAGGTATTAATAATTAATTGTTTAAAATTATTTTAGAAAAGATGGTCAATACTCGTTGGTTGGAAAAGTTGGAATAGCATTGACTGGAAATTTAGTAACACAAACATACTTGTTAATATTATATAAAAATAAACAAAATCATATATCTGTTTCAACTTTAACATTTAATTTTTTATATGATGTTAAAGAAAATAATTATGCTAGTTATTATGATGGTAATAATGAAAATTGGTCAATATTATTTGAAAATTCTGAATCATCAATTGAATTTTCACGTGAAATTTTTTTATCAAAATATTTTTTACAATCAAAACCAATGGATACAGTATATTTTCAAAATTTAACACCAAAAAATAATAATGAAGCTGCAATTGAAAATGATAATATTTTAATAAATTATTTTATAGTAACAAATATATCACAGCCATTACAAATTAAAGATAAACCATTACAAACTATGACTGTACAAATAACAAGTTATGATACTTGGGAAAAAACTTTAATAGATATTACCAAAGGAACAAAAAGATTATTAATTTTACCACCAAGTAAACAACTTACATTGGGACCTGGATTTCCAATAACAAAAGATATTGCTATGGAAATTGAAATTGTTGATATAATTAAACCAGAACAAATACCATCACCAAAATTACCTGTACCAGGTGGTAAAGCTGCTTTAATATCTAGAATGGCTAAAATGGGTCAATCAATACTTCCAAAAGTTTCAACAACTGATTCTGAAGATACTGAGGATGAAATTCAAATTAAATCACCACGTAAATTAAAAAATTCAAGTGTAGAATCAATTGAAGATACAAAAACATTATCAAAGACAATTATTGAAGAATCAGCTGCAGATTCTACTTCTATTTCTTCTGAAGGAACTATCATGAAAAATGTATTACCATCACATGGATCTGTTATTCCTTCTAGAACATATTCACCATCTTGGCCTACTAATAATCCTATTTATGAACGTTATGTTTCAACTGCTGATGGAACATTTCCAGTTCAAACAACAGTTGCCCAAATGATGCCAGTTGATCCAAATATAAATATATTTTTATCAGAAACAAGAACTCAAAATACAGAAATTCGAATGGGAATAAATAAAGTTGCTGATAATGTACAAAAATTATTGGATAAATTTCATCAAATTGAACTTAAAAATGCTGAAAATCCAGCAAATGAAAAAGCTCTTGAGACTACTCTTAAAATGATTTTGTCACTTAATTCAGAAAAAAAAAATAATAATATTTCAATTGATGAAAAAAATTTTACTACAAATTCAACAGAAACATTACAACTTAAAGAAAAAATAAAATTTCTTGAAGATGAATTAGGAATTATAAAAAAAAGTTTCAGTGAATGTAATTCTATGATGGAACACATGGCAAATGTAAAATCAGAATTAATTACAGATAAATTAGAAATGCAAAAAAAAATTGATAAATTAGAAACAAAATTATCAGATGCTCATACATTAGCTCAAAACTATTTATTAAATATCAAAGAAGCTAATGATTTGACTTTAAAATATCAAAATAAAAATCAAGAATTAGAAGATAAAATTAAATCACTTGAAATTGAAAATGATACTTCAAAATCATCAGACAAAGATACAACAGCTGAAGTTAAATTTATTATGAATAAAACTTATCAGTCTCTTGTTAGTAAATTTACAGAAGAATTTTATCCTCGTGATTTTATCAAGAATACAATTGCAAATACAATTAAAGTATGTAATATTATTATGTTTATTTAAATATTTAATCAAATTTTAACAAATGATTTATTATTTAACTATTTATTTTTAAGGAAATAACTCTACAAGTAATAATGGATAAAAAACAAAATAAAAAAATTGTTGACAAAGATTTTATTTTGCCTGAATTTAATCATCAATCATCAGGGTCATCAGAAACAAATATTATTCTTGATAGTCAAGATGAACCACCTCCAATTCCTCCAATGGATCTAGATATCAATGATGATGATGAAGATTTGCTTCCATAAATCATCAATAAATATCGTATTTATTATTTTAAAATCTTAATTAATTTTAATGATTTTATTACTAATTATATAGATATATAAATTTTTCAATAAAAATATTAATTTAAGGTGATTTTTTTTATCTTTGAATAATGGCAAGTGATTTTTAATATGAAAAAAGATATTAATTTTATTCTATTTTTTAATCTAGCAAATATTTTATTGTTTAAAAAAAATAATCGAAATAATTATTTAAAAAAAAATTAATTATTTATCAGTTAATAGTTTTAAAATTAATTAAATTAATGTTTCATATATATATACGTACAATACATACAAAAAAATTTTATTGTGTTGTGTTGTTGAATCATAAAAAAAAAAGAGAGGTTATTTTATAAATGGACGGATGTTGGATGGAAGGGTGTTGATTATAAAGGATTCAATTATTGATAAAAGTAAGTTAGAAATTAATATACATAATAATTTAGGTATAAAATAATTTAATATAAATGTAAACAATGATAATTAATTTTCAAATAAACTACCTCATAATTTATCCGTTTCACGAGCATTTTAATTAAAAAAAAAAAAAAAAAATTGGTGTATTTTCTCGGTCTGTGCTCACGGTCAACCATCTTGGCTTGTGCCACGCCAATCATTTACAAAAAAAACTTAAAAATAACTTCTATTATGATGTTTTTAATATTTCAATTGTTTACTCTATGAAACTATTAACAATTAATTAATAACAATGATGATTATTAAATTATTTCTAATTTTACAATGATTATATTGAAAAAATTGAAATAACAATGGCAATTTTTTTTTTTTTTAATTATTATTAAGACTTTGTTATTTATTATAATGATTAATTATTAATTATTAATTTTACAGATAAATAGATAAATCAAAAATAAAATGTCTTCTCAAATAGAAGGTGACAATGATATAACATTTCATATAGGAGATTTATTTGATAGCTACGAAGATTTGGAAAATAAATTGGATGCATATTCACAACGTAATTTTGTACATTATTGGCGAAGAGATAGTAGAACAGTTAACGGTGCACATATGAAAACATCAAGACCAATATGTGAAAAATTAAAGTATTATTCTGTTAAATATGCATGCATTTATGGTGGACAAAAATTTCTTCCAAGGGGTGCTGGACGACGTCAATCACAGTAAGTATTTAGTTATTTTTTTTTTTTTTGTATTTAAATAAATTAGAAACATTGAATTTATTAATTGTAATTAACAAAAATTATATATATTACAGATCAATAAGAACAAATTGTCCAGCTCATATAATGTTACGTGCTTCAAAAGATGGAACAAAATTAGAAGTAACAGGTGTTAATAAAGAACATAATCATGAAATATCAGAAGAATTATTTAAAAAATTACCACAAGAAAGAAAATTAAGTGGTAGTCTCAAAGAAGAAGTACAAGATTTAATGACTATGGGTATTGATAGGAAAAAAGTAAAAGATTATGTACGTTTTCGAGCAAATAAAATATTACGTTCAAAAGATTTATTTAATATTGCAGCAGCAAATAAAATAAAACGTCCAGTTGATATGGATCGTGCATATGAATTACATGGAAAATTAAATGAGCTTGAAAGACATAATTTAAAAATATCATGCTCAGAATATGAGGATGATGATGTTGGAAAATTAAAAAAAATGAAAAAAGATCATGATGTTTCATCACCATGGGGTCAAGATAGATTTGAAGCTGAAATGGAAGTTGGTGATAGTAATAATGATGAAGATTCTTATATTCAATTACAAGAAGGAGAAGAAGAAATAATTGATGAAATAAATCCAACAGAAGAACAATTACTTGGAAGTAATGATATTACTGATACTGAAAGTGAAATTGTTGGTGAAATGACAATGGATAGTGATCCATCTGTTGTTATTGATTCAATTGTTAATGTTGATGGTTCATCAATTTATGTTGATGAACCAGATTTTAATAATTTTGATCATCTTGATCATTCTGTACATGGTAGTGATTCACCACAAGGTAAAATATAAAATAATTAATTATATATTAATCTAATATTTGTAAAAAAATAAAAAACAATAATAATTTTTTAATATTTATTAATTACAGCATTGGATATTGGAATGATGAATCCAACAGTTGACATTGATGATATATCAAAAACATCAGCAACATCATCATCATCACAAATATGTGATCCACTTAATCAAAATCAAATAAATAATAATACATTATTAATACCAAAAAATAAAAATAATTTATCATTAAAATTATCACCTAAAACTTGGATAGTACAAGATGCATTAAATACTGATAATGAGACTGATAATGATATTAAACAACAAATTGATAATGATAATATTATTAATGATAATGATGTTAGTGGTGAAATTGGTGATGTTGTTTTTTCTGATGATTCAAGTCATCAATTATTAGTTGAACAATTAGCTGTATTACGTGCTGAAAAAGGAAAATTATATCATGAAACTGAAATGCTTAAATTAAAAAAAGATAAACTTAAATTACAAATGAATTGTTATTCAGGTGAAATTGAAAAACAAAAAATGGAAAAAGAAAAATTACGTTTACAAATTGAATTATTAAGATCAAAATTTATTGATAATAATACTGATGATGTATCACAATATATTGTTGTGCCTTAATTTTATTATTTTATTATACTTAATCATTTTTATATAAATTTACATAATATTAATTTTAAGTATATAAAATAAGAACAACAAATCCATGTAAATACATTTTATCATTAATATTCATAATCATAATCATTATTGTGACATCATTTATTGTATAATTGACTTTAAGTGTGTGTTCAATGTTCATTGTTGATCTAATGGAAAAGGTCTTTTTTTTAGGTCAATTTATAATTTCTCATATTTGTTTATACCCATTTGTATTTATGAAAAAAAAAACATTAAAGTTTTAATGCATCATGACATTAACTTTTCAATTGAAAATTGAAATTTATTTATTTATTTTTATTATTGTATGATGTGTATGTGTATGTCAGTATGTGTGTATTTTTTTTCGGTTCGTAAGATGAAACACACCAATACTTATAAAACAGAGAGACAGAGAGAAGAGAGAAAACATTTGTAAAACACGGTGTTCACTATTAGGTTATAAACAATAATAAATAATCTTCATAACAATGTTAATACAAGTATTAAAATGTTACAAAGTATCAGCACCTGTGATATCCAGTAAGTTGAATGAAACATTTTATACTTTAGCAAAATAATTAATAAAAATTGTTTATTTTTTTTAGATTTATTAAGATATCCAGTTGCTTCAATGAGCACCGGAGTTCAAGAAAAAAAATGGGATTTAATGACAGCAATTTGTGTGGAAAGACATCCATTAATAACAAAATTGAAATCACCAATTGAAGAAAAATTTCAAGATATGTTGGAACAAATTGAAATTGAAAATAGTATGAAATCAGATCATGAAATAAGATTTGAAAATGAAAAAAAACAACAAGAAAATTTAAAAAAAGGTTTAGTTGAAATTGATCAAGAAAAAGTTGCAACACAAACAACACAAGATATTGAAGATGCTGGTGTTGCTGAATTAAAAAATTTTAAATTAACACCAAGATTAACAGAAGCTGATAAACAAAATATAATGACTTCATTGGAAAGAAAGCTTGATAAATCATTAGTGTTATTGGTACAACAAAAAGTTGGAAATAATGATTACTGGCTTTTACCACAAGGACTAAGGGAAGATGGTGAAACTCTTAGACAGGTCATTACTTTATTAAAAAAATATCATGAAAATATTATGTTAAAAATATCTAATTATTGTTTCTTTTCTTCGTAGGCAGCAGAAAGAGTTTTGCAAAAAACTTGTGGTGATAATTTAAAAGCTAAAATTTATGGTAATGCACCAGTTGGATTTTACAAGTATCTTTATCCTAAAGCAGCAAGAAAGAATGGAGTACATGGTGCCAAAATTTTTTATTATCTTGCTAAATACGAAGATGGTAATGTTACTGAAAATGTTAAATATCAATGGCTTGATAGACAAGAAATGGAGAAGAATCTTCCTGTAGAAATTCGTAAAAGTGTCTCAATGTTTCTTATTGAAGAATAGACAAATTATAAATACTAAAATGTAAATAGAGTTATTGATAAAAATAAAATTATGAACTGAGTTTTATTTTTCATTTTTTTGTATTAAACCTTATAATAATTTTTTCAAAAAATATTAATCTTAAAAAATAATGAGTAGCAGCATCGAATACCTCTTTTCGAGTTCTATTACCCTGATACAACCCGATATTTTTTCGATTTTTTTTAAAAGCCTCATGATGATTTTTTCAAAAAATATCAATCTTAGAAAATAATGAGAAGCAGCATCGAATACCTCTTTACGAGTTCTATAACCCTGATACAACCCGATATTTTTTCGATTTTTTTTAAAAGCCTCATAAATTTTTTTCAAAAAGTCCTGATCCTGGAAAAAAAGGAAAGCAGCATCGAATACCTCTTTCCAAGTTCTATAACCCTGATACAACCCGATATTTTTACGATTTTTTTGAAAAGCCTCATGATAATTTTTTCAAAAAACATTAATCTTAGAAAATAACGAGAAGCAGCATCAAATACCTCTTTCCAAGTTCTATAACCCTGATACAACCCGATATTTTTTAAAAGCCTCATAATAATTTTTTCAAAAAATATTAATCTTATAAAATAATGAGAAGCAGCATCGAATACCTCTTTTCGAGTTCTATTACCCTGATACAACTTGATATTTTTTTGAAAAATTTTTGAGGATTTTTTTTAGTTTTAAAAAACTTTAAATACCTCCTCAGTTATTGGCCTAATTCAAATATAAAATTTTTTCGAAACGAATACAAATTCGAATACCTTTTCGGTCATCATACTCACCTGATACAAAACAAAAATCTATTGAAAATTAATTGTATTGAACTGCCTAGAAAAATGAAACGTAGTAATTACACAACAACACGTAGCTGTTGTTAGTGTAACGTGTTAGTGTGAAAACAAACCATAATTTTTATTTTATAAACAAATGCCGAAATATTCATACCAATCAGATGACGAATAAAAATCGGATAAGTGTACTTTTTATAATAGGACGATACAAAAAAAAAAAACTTTTTTAATTATAAATTTTAATATTATTCAAATATATCATCTTTTAAGTTTCATTTTTTTTTTTAATCAAAATCTTCCACTTCGTTTTCTACCACTGAATTTAGTATCAATTCGTGTTTCCCTTCCTTGTTTACGTCTTCTTTCTTTTTTTTCAAGAATCCATTCTCTGGATTTTTTTAATGGTTTGCCTTTACCTTTTTTTGCTTGTTCTCTGTTGAAAAGAAAAAAAAAAAAAAACATAAATACATGAAACTAAATAAATAAACTAATAATAATAAAATATTTACCTTTTTGCAGTATAACTAATAGTTGAACTATCACGTTCATCACCAAGTGCTTTTGGCATTGGCATTTGACCACCAGTCATTAAAACTAAAAAGAATTTTTTAGCTTTTGTACTGTTTGGATAATCAACAACAACACCACCATAAAAACCAGCTTTTGTTGCTTGTGTTGTAACAATATCAATTTGTTCACTATTTTCTGGATAAAATTGAAAAACAGCTCTTGCTGTTCTTGATAAACATGAAAATAATGTTGTAAAAAATTTATTCATACGTTTTATAGGATTATGACTTTTTTTATCAGCATTACAAAGCCATTGAAGTGCTGATATACTAACAGCAGCATCAAAACTTCCAGCTTTAAATGGCATACCATCACCCATATCACTAAGAACAAGATCACCTTCAACTTCTTTTTCCAAAGCAACATCTAAAATACAAAATAAAAATAATCAACACACCAAGTATGTTAAATAAGAAAACAAAAATAACAACAACAACTTACTTAACATGGCAGAAGAAATATCAACACCAACCCAAATATGACCTTGTTCTTCAATAACAGAACCACTAAGTCCAGAACCACATCCAATATCAAGAATGAAACATGGTTCATCTTCTGGAAGTAAAAGTAATTCCATAGCTCTTTCACACATGGTTTCTTGGATTTCCATCATTCGAGAATTTTGTGTATATTTTCTTGCTTCTTCTTCATTATAAAAAATTTCTGGTGGAGCCAAGTGTTCTGGTCTTCTTGACATTTTAACAAATTTATTTGTTTACTTGAATTTTATCAACAATAAAATTAATACATATTTAAAATAAGCACATGTGTTAGTTGATCACATTTGATCACATTGATCAATTAGTAGTTTCTAGTTTGGTACAGGGGTTAGCTGGTTAGATATACATATGAAGAGTTGACGACTAGAGACATCTAGTGTTCATATTTATAAATATATTTTTTTTATAATTTTAAGTCGATAAGATAGTATTCTCCATATGCTTCACAGGTGGCACCACCACTCAATATATTTATTTATTTATAATCTTTTTTTTTTAACCAATTGTCATTACTCATTAGTAAAATGGAAAGACATAAATTCAGTTATTATACATTATACATTGACTTTCTTGCTTCAAAATAATTGTTAATTATAATCTTAAAACATGTTTTATAATCATAATTTAATTATATTTTTTCGTATGAAAAGTGAAAACCATTAAATAATAAGTTGCCAATAGAGAACGCTGTAGTCAGGGTCATGTGATATTTTCGCGGGTACATTTATTGATATTATTATTATTATTATATCCAAGCCAGTTTTAATATTTTTTTTTTTTATTGTAAAAAAAAAAACTGTTATATCTCAGTGTGTTGAAGAGAAAAAATAAAAGCAAAAAATTAACACAAATGTCGTAAATAAAATAACAAAATGTTTGTGGAAAATCTTAAAACAGATTTTTATGATATTATTCAAGGAAATGTAAGTAAAAAAAAATATATAAATGTATATTATTTACAAACATTGACTAGGCACCTGAATCTTTGATTAAGGTTAAGGTCAACAAAAGAAAAAAAAAAAAAAAAAGTAAATTTTTTTTATTGAAATTATTTAATAAACTCTTTCGTTAAACAAATAGCAGTCATTCACTCGTAATTATTATCTTGTTTTCATTTATTTAAATAATCATTAATTTCGAATAATATTAAAATACTTACCAAACAATATTTATTTTTATTATGAAAATAACACATGTTACTTGTTGCAGCGTTGTTTACTTTTGGTGAATTTTGATATTGATGCAATTTGTGCATGTAAAATACTTCAGCATCTATTTAAAAATGATAATATGGTGTATACACTTGTACCAGTTCAAGGTATTCAGGACATGGTGCAAGCATTCGAAGATAATTGTGAAGAGGTAAATAAAAAATTAAAATTAACTCCAAACAATTAACTCTCATGACCTCTCCAAGGTTTTAATGATAAAATTAATATTTTTTTGTTTTAATTAATTTTTTTTTTTTTTTTTTTTTGTAATATTATATAGCTAAAATATGTCATAATGATAAATTGTGGTGGTATTATTGACATTGTGGATATTTTAAAACCTGAAGAAGATTTAGTATTTTTTGTGGTTGATAGTCATCGACCATTTGACGTTTGTAATATTTATTCTGAGGAACAAATTAGAATATTAAATAAACCAGAACAAAATGAAAAAATACCTGATTATCATGATATATTTAGAGATGATTCAGATGATGAAGAAGCTGATGATGATAATGATGATAATGATGCTACTAATGTCAATGATGATGATGATGATGATGATGAAGAAATTATTGAATCACATCAAAGTAAAAGAAGAAGACTCAATCAAGAAGATATAGATAAAAGACTTGAACGAAAAAAATGGGAAAATAAACGTAACAAAATATTATATGAGTATATGCATAGTAGTTATTATGGTAAATCAAGTGCAGTCCTAGTATTTGAAATGGCATGGAAAATGTCAAAGGATAGTTTAGATATGGTTTGGTGGGCAATTATTGGTTCAACTGAACAATCAATTAGTGGAAAAATTGAACCAGAAATTAGTGTATTTGAAGAAGGTAATTTACAAGGTCATGTATCAAGATTAACACATCAACAAGGTATTGATATTGAAAATCAAAGTCAAAGTACTGTTAAAATAACATATGATAAAGATTTACAATTACCATTATATCGTCATTGGACTGTTGATGCAAGTTTAAGACATTCAATGATAACAGCAGTATCATTACGTTTATATTCATTACGTGGTGAAAAAAGATTAAAAAAATTTCTTGCTGAAATGGGTTTACCACTTGATCAAGCTAGACAAAAATTTACAGCAATGGATTTAAATTTAAGACAAGAATTTCAACAAATGGTTACAAAATCAGCAACAACATATTATATTGAAAATATTATTGGTACAAGTTTTACATTACAATATGGTTATAGATTTAAATATTCATCATCAGATGTTGTTTATGCAATGTTAGCACTTATGGAATCAACAACAAAAGATAGAACACCACAAAATTGTTTTCTTGATGCATCAGATTGTTTATCACGTATGAAAAAAGATACACTTGAAAAAGGTATACATAAAGCAAAATTGATGCTTACAAATATATTTAAAACATCACAAGCTTTATTAGAAATGAAACAAGTTACAAATACTGGAACATTTTTATATATTATTATAAATGATCGTACATTGGATAGTAAATTATTTGCACATCCACATGCATTAACAATGCTTGCAAAATTTACATTGAGAGCATATGTTGAACAAAAAAAAAGTAGATTTAAAAATGTTATTGATTTACCACTTGTTGCATCAGCTGTTTTTGATCCTGATGATGATACGTGTATTACTGTTGGTATTCCACCAGTTAGTAAAGATCAATCAAAATGGTAAAATTATAACAAATAAATATTTTATTTATTTTTATAATTTATTATATTAATATTTTGTTTTTGTTTTATAGTTTATTTGGTAGAGCATTTGAACAAGCAGCTATAAATACAAACTCACAAATTGAAATGGATTATTTTGATACGGCAATTATAAGACTGAAGATATCAGAACGTCCAAAATTCTTTGACGCTCTGGCAGTTCTACTAACGTGAGTCACCATTATTTTATTAGTGTGCAAAAATAAAATAATAATATTTATATTTAAATCATCATTCGAGAAATGAGTTAGATATAAAAAAAAAAAATCACAAAAAAAAAAAATGTCATTCTGTAACAACAGATATATTTTTAAAAAAATATTTTACAATGAACATCGACGGATAACTATAATCAGTAAAAATTTCGTATCATTTATTTTTTTTTCATCATTAAATTTCTACATTCTAAAAAATATTAAGTAATTTTATTCTGTAGAATTTTGTAAATAACATTTAGATAATTTTTTTTAGAAACAGAAAAAAAAAAAAAAAATTGATAATTGAATCAATCGAACAATTAAAATTGATTTTATTATTTTAAATTAATTACTTATTATTTTTTTTTATCGGGTGTGGATCAAGCATAATCGACATTTACATTTTTTATTAAAAAGGTTTTTAAAAAACTTGACAATAATTCAAATAGTTTTAGAAGTATTTATTAAATCGTCATTAATTTGAAAATAACTTGAAATAAAATTAAAATTAAAACAAAAACAAACAAATTAAAAAATTAAAAAATAGTTATTGTTAGTTGCGTTTTGTAAATAATTTATGTACTATTTAAGAGTGATACTAGTAATTAAGTTGTGTGTATTAGATTTTCTTTTTTTTTTTTTTTTTTTTAAATAAACAAATCAATAGATAGCTTTTCAAACGAATTAATTTTATATAAATAACGTGCTACATAATAAATTTCGTAAAAAAAAACAATCATAATATTAATAATAAATAATGAATTGACAAATAATGAATTAACATGACAATAATGATGTTTTTGTCTACTTATTTTATTGAATTAAAATTATTCGTTTGAATAAATATTGTGTCTACAAATACCTCGTCTATACAAAAATTTAAATATATATATATTAAAAAAAAAAAAAAAAAAAATTAATAATTATATTACACATTTAATTATGTACATTTAGTTTTTGGTTTCGTTTTTCGATTTATGAGCAGCAATTTTATTCCATGATAATTTATCACAACGTGAACGATCGACAAATTGTTGTACTGAATCGACTGTTATTTCAGCACCATCTTCCATAACTGCATAAACACCTCGTGGTATATCAATTGCAGTTAATAATGGTACAGCATCATCAAGCCCAACAAATTCGCGTAATATTTCCGATGTTTCACCCTTAAAAAAAAGTGTTAAAACGAGAGTAAATAATTTGTTTTATTATTACTTTTCTTCAAATGTAGTAATAAATACAATAAATGTATTTCGTTATCATTCATTTATTTATTTATTTATTTGCTTACATCTGGGGCAATAAAAAATTGAAGTGTACCCTCAGGGTCATCGTAATTTGGATCATAATCTGGTCTGTCTCGTCGATAAGCCTCGGCTGCTGGTAAAAGTACACTTTCACCAAACTGAATTTCACAATCTTCTCCTTCTATAAATAATAAATAGAAAAAAATTAAATGAATTAATTAATAATTATAATTATTTAAAAATTATTAAAATACATACCAACAAATATTATTATTGCTGGTGCATCATGTAAAGATGTTGCATATTTTTCTGTTAATATATTAACTAGTCTTGATGTCCAGGGAAAATTCTATATAATTTATTAATTAATTATTATTATAATTATTATTTTGTTTATATACAAGTAATAATTAATTAATATAATTTACCAATCCTTCTGGATCTTCTAAAAGTTCAGCTCTACCCTCTAGTGTAATAATATTATCCCTTGGATCCAAAATAACAAGAGTTGGAATTGCTTGAACATCAAGAGCAGTTGCTAGTTTTTTTCTTCTTTCCTCTTGATTGAACGGTATTCTGAGCCAAGGCATGCTTTCTGTATGAACATTATACGATTCCTCACTCCTAAAATAACAAAAAAAAGAAATTTAATTTCAAAATACACAAGCTGTAGAGCAAGCGACATTCAATTAATAACAAATTTATTCACGTCATTTAACTCTGTTATTAAGCTATAAAGTTGATAAAAAATATAATCAAAATAAAAAAAACACGCACGTCTTTTTCACGTATTTTACGTATATTTAATTGTTAAATTATTTCAAGTCACGACAGTTATCAGATAAGCAAGATGTCAAGTAGAAAAAATAAATAGAAAATATAACAAAAAAAAAAACGTTAAAAAAAACTATAAAATTTTATAATATACAAATACAACTAAAAATAGGAGGTAAAAAAAAAATAAAAATAAAAATAAACTCATGAGGCTTCTGTGCCATTTACTGAGACCCTCATTGAGTTTGATGGCCAAATGATATTGCATCGATTTTCCATAAAGCTTCCATAGAAGCCATCCGTGCCTCCAAGGTACTTTCAAATCTCCCTTGCCTCAATATACATCCATGTCCCAGCTAGGTACTCAATTATATTTTTTCCCCTGATGATATTTATCTCTATAAAAATATATAGGAATATATATTTTTTATTATTATTTTTGGTATATTCTACTTTTTGTTCAATATCTTCAAATTTACTTGCAAATATTTTTTATTATTTCAACCTCTTTATACTTTTTTTGTTTCATTTTATCAAGTACGCTAACTTTATTCAGTATAATTTTTATATTAATAAAATATATATATATATAATTGAAAAGAAAATTGAAAAGTATTTTATGTCACTACTGCTACAGGGTAGTTTTTTAGACAGAAAAATTTAAAAGAAAAGCTTTTTTAAATGGTATGGCTAAACATAAGAAGAAAAAAATAAATAAAAAAGTTTTTTTTAAAAAAAAAAAAATAAAAATAGCTTTGGGCCGTTTGGTTTTTTGTAAAGATACTTGAACTACTCATTTGAAAACTACACGTGCTCAAAAAACACTACGTGAAAATAGCAAATGAAAAAATAAAAAAAAGTAAAACTTTTTTTATTTTATTTTTTGTTCTCATGTTATTTTTTTCCCCTTGAAATTTACTGACTTTTTTTTCCTTTTTTTTTTTTTTTTGGCTATAAAAATGTTCTCATTTTTTCCAGTAAAAAGTATCTATATGTGTATTTCAAGGGGGTCCAAAAAATATAGAGGGACTTGGTTTTTTTTTTTCACAATTTCATCCCTCGACCTGTCTCATAAAAAAAAATATAAAAATAAATTAATACCCCTCTTGGTATAATCAGCAATTTCTCCTTGTGCTATTCGTTGATACTGTATACAGTTTGGTGTTACCATGGGTCCTGAAAATAATCTCCCTTTAACCCAACCAACCAGCCAAACCCATCTTCACCAAAAAACCCACTGCTATTACTTGGAATAATGTGTAGTCTTTGTTCAGCTTGGTACCTTACCAAGCTTTTATATATACGTAATATGTTATATACAAAACCAGAGGGCTAAAAACTAATTCAATCGAAACGAATTATACAATAATGTATGACATTAACTCTCCAACCTCTTTATTTTTTTTATTATCTTTTATTATTATCTAATTATCAAGCTCAAACTTTAAATAAATAAAACAAATTATTTTTAATTATATAAATTAAATTGTAAAATTGCAAAGTTGTCAGATAATTTGATTTATCAAATTAATAAATTTATAAATTAAAAATTATTATATTTAAATATATTATTCAAGTGTACAATAAATCAATAATTATATGATAAAAAAAAAAAAATTATGATAATTATTATTGTATAATAAATCAATCATCATATCAATTTAAATAATAATTTTAATAAATAAATATTTACCTGTCTGAACTGACAAATATAACTTCAAAATTATGTCCACGTTCACGAATACGTTGATAAGTATCAATAAGTTGTGGTGTAAATGCTTTGCATGGTGGACACTGTAAATAAAAAATTTATTTATTTACCTATGTATATATTTTTTTTTAATTAAATACAAAATAATAAATGATTATATTAAATATTAACTCTTGAGACTTTATAAAAATAAAAGAAATAAATAAAATAAACGTATCGATTTTGTTGTAAGTCTTGTGGAGTGTAGGATTTGAATAAAAAAATCTTTTAAAAATCCAAACAAGTAGGATAAAGATCAGATCTTTTTTCCCTTATTCAGTATAAATATGTAAAGATTTAAATTCTTTCTTCACAAATACATGAATAGACTATCAATTCAAAAAATAAATATATTTTTTTATATGCATATTATATATTATTTATTTTAAAATAAAAAGTAAAAAAAATTGATATTTACCCAATGTGCACTAAAATAAACACCCTTAATACAATGACGTAATTCTTCATGTAACATTGGTTCATTACTTTCTCTTGCACCACATGATAATAATGGACCATCTTCAAGTGTTGATTTTGGATGTGATGGTCTCCATGGAAAATTTAAACCACCTGGATCAGCAAGTGCACGTTCAACTCCACCACGAGTTATAACTGATCCTTCAGAACCTTCTAGTAAAATTAATGTTGGAACACCTGATTTTATACGATATCTTCTGGTCAGTCTTGTCTGAAAATAAATAAAGTTAAATAAATTTTCATTACATTGAGCTAAAAAAAGTTTTGTTGTATCAAAGACCATAAGAGATTTTAACATCACTTGAATATATATTGGATGAAAACTAGTAAACACAAAAGCTCTGACCACAACCATCAACTTTGGGTTGAGTTTTCATGGTCTCTTGAGTTTTTATATTTTTTGTTGACTTTTAAAAACTACACATCAAAGTATCATCATCATCATCATCGTCATAATATTAACATAAATTTTCTTAAATTTAATTAAATTTGTATTTACAATTAAATACAAAATAAATAAATTATAATTAATATTTATTTATGAAAAAAAGTTTGATTAAATGATTATATGGGACTGTATCAACATGATTTATTTTTATCATTATCAATTATTATCTAAGTGCTTAAAAGAAGAGCTTTAAATTATCAAAATTAATAACAAATATTTTTAAATAAAATATTTAATTTATAAAAAAATTGATATTATAATTTTTTTTTAAATTTAATATTTTACATTCAGGGTGTAAATGATTCCAACAGACTGTCAGAAATATTTACTCATTACTAATGACTGTATATATAAAAGACCTCTTGTTCATACTCTCTCGAGCAATATTATCGACTTATAACAAGTGCATTCAGGTTGAATGGAGTAAATTTTTTTTGCATTAATAATATTTAAAAAAACGAAAGAAAAAAAGAAAAGTAAAGTAAAATCAATAGTCGTTGTAATACTGAAAATATACTGAATTATAATATTTTTTTTTTTTTCTTTTCTATTCTTGTCAAGAAATATTTTTATCTTTTGATTTATTGACAGTTCAATTTATGGAATTTTTTATTTTTTATTTTTTACTGTCATATATTGAAATTTTGAAGTTTTACAACAAATAATTCATGAATTCTTGTTCTATATATCTACAGATATTTCTATTTTCTGAACACATAAATTCCAAAAATTTTTATATTATATATAAAATGAAAATAGAGATATACTTTATTGTGAAAGCAACAACTAGATTTGTTTTGTTTTTTTTTTTTCTTTTCAAATCTTATATCTGTCCAGACAGAAATCTTGTAACTGATTTTTTTATTTTCTTATTTTTCTTGTCGAAGAAAATTTTTAAGATTTCTATTTTCTATGTATTTTTTTTTTTTTATTATATATTTTATTATATTATTATTATATTATTCGATCACGCGTGATTCAAGCTACCCTTGGACCGTAAAAATATTCGCACGAACGAGTGTAGATTTTTGCGATATAGATTTTTTTTATTTTTTTATATTTTTAAACCCAAAAGTTTCCAATAACTGAGGCAAAAAAAAAATGTATATTTCAGGGGTTTCGGTGGGTAATATTTTTTTTTTTTTTTTAAGTGGTAAATTGGCAATAACCGTGAGCAAAAAAAAAGTTATGTTACCTATGTTGGTTTGTGTGTATTTGAGGTCGTTGTATTTGTCGAATAAAAAAATAAAAAAAAATAAAAAAATTTCGATGAGGGTGTAAAGACATATTTATTGCCCTCTCGTGTCAACAAAAGTTTCCCATTCACAATGAAAAAAAAGTAAAATATATAATAAATCAGAATTTTTTCTTGCAATGACTATAAAAAAAATAAATAAATAAAAGATCAAGAATAATAGCAGTAAGATTTTCATTGACGTTGTATATATAGATCTGGTATTTTTGCAAAAAAATTTTATTCATTGCATGTGAAAATATTTGCTGTGATAACACACTTTGTCAAAAAAAAAAAAAAATTTATAAGCAAGATAGGAAAATAAAAAACAAAAAAATGCCTAAAGCAAAAGAGTCGTATAAACCAAAGTGTGAAAAGAAAAGTAATATAAAAAAATAAAAAAATAGATATATACATTTAAAAAACAAACAAAAAAAAGCAATGTATTTTGAAGAAGAATATTTTTTTATTTGAAAAAGTCAGAGTGCAAGTGTACTCAGAGTATATATATCATGAAGAGAGAAATAATTTTGAAGATGAAGATTCAAGATTATTAAACTCACAGAGTCAATGAAAACAGTCATTTCAACTTTTGATTACAATTTTAAACTTTTCATATATATATTTATAAAAATATTTTCATTAAAATATATGAACATATTTTTTTTTTTAAATCATTTTTCTATATTTAAAAAAAATAATAATTTATATATTTTCATTTTGTTATTTTCATCAATTTAAAATTAGATAAAACACCATAAAAAATATTTATAAAAATAGAATATAAAAATATAAAAAAAATACTAATACTTATTTAATTGATGATAAATATAATCTAAAAATAAATAAATTGTGTAAAAAAAAAAATAATAAAAATAGTAAAACGTAGGGCATTTAACTCCGATTTCTACAATCTACTATTCTTGGCATCCTAGTATTTCATTTCCCTTCTAGTTTCCTGTTTAACTTTTTACACCCCCGATACAAAAGGGTTTCTGTACATAGGCCAATGCACACACATACACAATATATATACATTATTAACAATAGAATATATTGACTATATTTATATATAAATGTGTGTGTGTGTTGTTGTTGTTGTTGGTGGATACAAGCAACCCCTGGATGATAACACACAATGTTGGGCCGCGTGAAACAAGTATGATGGGCGAGGAGAGAAAAAGAAAAAAAAAAAATTATAAGAGGGGATTGTGTTGCTTGCCCAAGGGGATGAAAACGTACGCAGAGGGTTGGTTTTGAACGTTTTAAATTCCGTCTGACGTCTGTGACCTGTACATCTATGTACACATTGAATAAAATTTTTATATATTATTAAGTAAAAAATTGACTAAGATATTTATATAAATTAATAAATAATAATGTAATAATTATTTTACTAATAGAAACTATTAAAAAATTAAAAATCAAAGATCATTTAAATTTTTAATTAATAATAACTGAAAAGCTCAACTTTCTACTTGCTCTTATTATTTTAATAATTTTTTTTTTTAAATTGTTAATGAATTGTTAATAATAAAAGATAATTTTTTAATATTAATAACTGAAATATTGAGTTTTTTTTTTTTTCTTATTACAAGCACTTGAAATTTTTACGTATATAAAATTATATTGAGAAATTTGGAGGTAAAAATAAAAAGAAAACTTGGAGCTTCTGTTAGCACTAGAACAAAGAGATTGATATAAAAATACGATTTGCAATTGAGTGGATTACAGTGAATAAGCCTGAAGACATATTGGTATATATATATATGTATGAAGCAGTTTGCTGATGCGATGGACATGTCATGGGTATCCTCAATATGTCCCAAGGGTATAAAGCCAATGTTATATATACCACCAAGTCAATGTGGGGTTGATATAAAATGTTTCTCAATACATAAATATACATACATACACTATTTGATTTTCCAAAAATCAAAAGTTCAACCCTGCATATATACATACATTCACATTAATCCAATTTACCTCTGATATTATATATATCTAATTTATTCTTCCAACATTTAAAATTAATTTAACAAAAAATTAAAATAAAACTATATATATATATAAATTTAATTTAAAATTTAATTAAATATTTTATAATAAAATTGTTTTTGACTTTAAATTGAAGTTTTTTTAAAACTAAATTTATATAAGTAGGTATATTTATTTATTTTTTTTTCTTTTGAACCCTCTCACATCTTGAGTGATCAGATTGAATTCATGATACTCCGGAGGCTTCTAAATCACGGAGTTTAGTAGACAAAGACAAATTATATGTAATAGATAAAAAAAGAAAATGAATAAAGAAAAAACTAACCAAAAAAAAATATATTGATTTAAGCTCTATTTTGTATATAACATAAATAATCCAAGTACATGATACTCTGAAGGGTGAAATTCCTCTGAGAATAGTAAGCATATATAATATTACTATATGAAGAAAATAAATCCATTGTAGATCTATACAGTAATATGAATATACAAAATATAATAGATAAGAGAATATAGCTAACAAGAAAAACGACTTACATCATCATCATCATCTCTTATTCTTATTCATGAGCCTTTATTTATGTATATAAATATAAAGATGAAGATGATACAGCAATTTGATTCGGTATGTGCAATCTATATATTTTAATATGTAATAATGACATTGTGGTAAAGCTGCTTAATTACATTGACATGTTCTTTAAAAGGTGCTTTTAAAAGGTTAGATATTTTTTCTAAATAACAAAATATATTTTACATAAAATATGTTTAGTTAATAGACTTTGATGTTTGATTAAATTTCATAGGGTCGTTGCCATCATGTTAATTATCATTAGTACTATCATGTCTGACAATATATTGACTTTGAGCATGTCAAAAGCTCTCTCCCATATACGTTTATGCCAGTAACTATATATATCAATAATATTTGTGATAAAATATTTTTAATAAATTAATTGAATATACAAATTTTATTTTATATTCATTTTTTTAACACAAGAAATCATGGAGTGGTGAATATATATACAAAACTAAAAAAAAAAAACTATTGTTTGTATTGTTTTACAATAAAAACCTTTCAGACTTTATTACTATATGTATTTTTATTTTTCTTTTTTATGTTATTCCTGTATAACACTGACTACCTCTTGACGAAGGGTTGTGCGTATGTCTGGTGTATATTAGACGTTTTTACACAATAGCCTTGTTATTGTCATGACATAGAAACTATAATCTCATGTGAATTATTTACAGAAACTACATATGAAAAGTGAAAATTACTGTTTGATAATATGAATACCATCGGATTTTTATTATCAAATAGTAGGCGAACATAACTTTGAAAGAGGTATTCAGAACTGCTTATACATTTTTTCTAGGCCACGGTAAAAACCAGTTTTCCTGCCCTGCGACTTTTAATATTTATTGAAGAAAATGCGGATAATACTAGGCGAACATAACTTTGAAAGAGGTATTCAGAACTGCTTATACATTTTTTCTAGGCCACGGTAAAAACAAGTTTTCCTGCCCTGCGGCTTTTAATATTTATTGAAGAAAATGCGGATAATACTAGGCGAACATAACTTTGAAAGAGGTATTCAGAACTGCTTATACATTTTTTCTAGGCCACGTTAAAAACAAGTTTTCCTGCCCTGCGGCTTTTAATATTTATTGAAAAAAATGCGGATAATACTAGGCGAACATAACTTTGAAAGAGGTATTCAGAACTGCTTATACATTTTTTCTAGGCCACGTTAAAAACAAGTTTTCCTGCCCTGCGGCTTTTAATATTTATTGAAGAAAATGCGGATAATACTAGGCGAACATAACTTTGAAAGAGGTATTCAGAACTGCTTATACATTTTTTCTAGGCCACGTTAAAAACAAGTTTTCCTGCCCTGCGGCTTTTAATATTTATTGAAGAAAATGCGGATAATACTAGGCGAACATAACTTTGAAAGAGGTATTCAGAACTGCTTATACATTTTTTATCGACCAAGTTAAAAACAAGTTTTCCTGCCCTGCGACTTTCAAAATTTATTGAAAAAAAAGCGGATTCTAACAGGCGAATATAACTCGGAAAGAGGTATTCAGAACTGCTTATACATTTTTTATCGACCAAGTTAAAAACAAGTTTTCCTGCCCTGCGACTTTCAAAATTTATTGAAAAAAAGGCGGATAATACTAGGCGAACATAACTTTGAAAGAGGTATTCAGAACTGCTTATACATTTTTTCTAGGCCACGTTAAAAACAAGTTTTCCTGCCCTGCGGCTTTTAATATTTATTGAAGAAAATGCGGATAATACTAGGCGAACATAACTTTGAAAGAGGTATTCAGAACTGCTTATACATTTTTTATCGACCACGTTAAAAACAAGTTTTCCTGCCCTGCGACTTTTAATATTTATTGAAGAAAATGCGGATAATACTAGGCGAACATAACTTTGAAAGAGGTATTCAGAACTGCTTATACATTTTTTCTAGGCCACGTTAAAAACAAGTTTTCCTGCCCTGCGGCTTTTAATATTTATTGAAGAAAATGCGGATAATACTAGGCGAACATAACTTTGAAAGAGGTATTCAGAACTGCTTATACATTTTTTCTAGGCCACGTTAAAAACAAGTTTTCCTGCCCTGCGACTTTTAATATTTATTGAAGAAAATGCGGATAATACTAGGCGAACATAACTTTGAAAGAGGTATTCAGAACTGCTTATACATTTTTTATCGACCAAGTTAAAAACAAGTTTTCCTGCCATGCGACTTTTGAAATTTATTAAAAAAACTGGCCATAATACTAGGCGAACATAACTTGGGAAGAGGTATTCAGAACTGCTTATACATTTTTTCCCGACCAAGTTAAAAACAAGTTTTCCTGCCCTGCGGCTTTTAATATTTATTGAAAAAAATGGGAATATCAGTAGGCGAACATAACTTTGAAAGAGGTATTCAGAACTGCTCTTACATTTTTTCTAGGCCACGTTAAAAACCAGTTTTCCTGCCCTGCGACTTTTAATATTTATTGAAGAAAATGCGGATATCACTAGGCGAACATAACTTTGAAAGCGGTATTCAGAACTGCTCATACATTTTTTATCGACCAAGTTAAAAACCAGTTTTTCTGCCCTGCGACTTTTAATATTTATCGAAAAAAATGTTGAAAATACTTGCTGAAAAACTTGTTCAAAATAAAACGAAATAAATAACTATTAAGTTAAAATTCAATAACAAAGAATTATAAGTAATTGTCGGGATAAATTAAATAATTTTATATAAAAAAATATACAATGAATAAACTTTTACGCTTCAAGGGGGACACATAAATAGATACCATACCAAATTTCATCAAATCTTCTGTCATTTTATTTATATTTTTTTTTTTTTAATTTTTGTATCAGATCTCATCTGCTGTTTTTTATTTTTTTTTTCAAATATTATATTTTCAGTTGTTATGATTATATTTTTTTCCCTTCAGCAATTTTTTATAAATTTTTTTCCTGTTTGTGTACTGTAAATTGGGGGAAGCGTAAAATTGCAAACTCTCTCACAGTCTCTCGTTGTTGGCAATAATATAGCAACGAGATATATTCAAACATTAAGGGTAGACGTCTGCAAAAAAATTTCACAATATATATAATACATATAGTAATGCATTATACTGCATCATGCATTTCTGCATACAGTACGTGCTTCAAACTTGGTTCGTGCTTAATAATCAACCCCATATTTTTAAACTTATAAAAATGTCAATAATAAAATAAATAAATAAATAATATAGATATATACTTATAATAAATGTAAGAAAAGAAAAATTGTGACTTTTATTATTTAGTGATGCAGAAAAAAAAATATACTTAAAAAGTTTATAAACCATATTGTTTATGAAAATTTTACAATAAAGGTTTTTTTTTTTTATTTAGTTGATACTTTTTTTCATAAAGTTGAATTGATTGCAAACTAAAAATCCATTTTCAAGCTCTAAAATAAAAAAGTTATATAAAAAAAAGTTGGCAAAGTTGTTGAGTGTGAAGTCTTCTCTAGGATTCTTTTTCTCTTATTCTCACTCAGCATTTATTTTTTCCCTTTTCATCCCCTCAACACCCACTAAAGGTCGATACTCTTTTTCGTCTTTTTTAATATATTTTTATTTTTCGTTTGCTGTTTTTTATTTTATCTCTCCCTTGGTGCCCTTTTCTTTTTTTTTATCTCATTTTTCCATTTCTTATTTTTTTATTTTTACTACTTATTTTCTTAGTTGAGACCTCATTGTCAACACCCACCCCAGACCTGTACACCAAAACTCTTCATATTTGCACTTCATGCACTTTGCAATTTTTTTTATTTTTGTTTTTTATACTGTCACCACAATGAAATATTTTTTATGGTTTTATTTTACATACGAATGTGTGCTTTTACTGGCTTATATTTGCATCCATTTTTATGATTGGCTTTATATCCAACAGTCTGTATATAATTTTGACTGATTTTTATTATTATTTTATATATAAATTTTACAATGTTTTTTTATTTTTTAGAATAAAAAAAATTAATATCTATTTATTTTTTAATAAAAAAGAGAAATAAAAATTGAGATGTTTTTATTTGGTAAAACTAGATAGCATTTACCAAAAGCTTTTTAAAATTTTTTTTTCTTTTTTAGATGGTCTTTTTCTAAGCTTTTACTTATTCTTATACTGTTTTTTATTATTATTATTTTTTTTATTTACTTTTTTATAGAAATGAGGTGGATTAAAGTCATTCGTATAAGATCTAGGTCGTCAATTCATACAGTAAATGAAATGATACATCCACTTCTTATTTTTGTATTATATATGTACTATTATTTCATCCAACTTTTACACACTTGAATAGCTTCAACCATATATGAATTTAGTTTTAGGCTTGGTGGTTAGTTTTGGTTTATAATTTTGATGCGGATGATGAATTTATATGCTTCAATAACTTTTATACTCATGACAAAGCTCTATTAAGCATTTTCTTTTTTAATTTTTTAATATTATTATTTATTTATTTTTTTTCAATTCATTTTATCTGATTATTTTAATATAATTTGCTTTTTTTTATCATTATATTTACCTCATGTATTGTTTATCTATTTATATTTTTTTTTATTAGTTTATATAAACATAGTAAAGTTTTAAATTCTTTGTAACTGTCTGACACTTATTGATCTGATTACTTGACGTGAACAGTAACAGCTAATTTCATTGTTCTCGTTGTAGACAAAGTTTCTTTTGATAATTTGAAACTTTTATTTATTTTTCTTGATGAAAGAGAAGCTTCAGTTTGTTTTGCGGTTGACCAATATTATCCTTTCAATTATATTGTCTCAGTTAACAAATTTTAAATATTTATTTTACAAAATTTTAAAGATTAATTTTTATTATAAATTTTTTATTTTATTATATTTTTTCTCAATTAATTTCATGAGTCTTGATTTTTTTCTCGTTATTTTCATTTTTTTTTACAAAATAATATTTTGAATATAATTAAAAAAAAAAAAATTGAAAAATCATGCAAGCTCAATAAAACATTTAAAATTTCATCATCAAAATTTCTTAGATGTATTATAATGAGACTATTCTGTCTGCTATATATTCTTTGAAGTTTTGATAATAAAAGCTTTGTAAAAAAATTTTTTTTTCTTTCTCCAAAGATTAAATTGAGTGTCAGAAAAAAAATTACAAACATGATCAATGTATAACTTATTTTTTCAATCAGTTGAATTTTATTATTTCAACAAGTTTTTTTTTATCATAATTATAAAAAAAAAGAGCTTTTTTAATGAAAAATTTACCAGTACGAGGTCAAGCACATATACTAACTATGATACTTTGAAGTTTTGAGTTTAAAAAAAAATATATTTTTCAAAAGCAAAATTGACGTTTAGAAAAGAACCCTTGATTTACCTCAAACTCAATGTACAACTCATTCGAATCTTTTCAACCATAAAGCCACTCTTCTTTTTTTATTTTAAATTTTTTGATCTTTTACAGTTTTTCAAGTATCTTAGTAAAAATTTAAAATCAATCAGACAGTATATATATATATATAAAACAATGCTTTTTGATTATAAATTAAATACACAATTATATTAAAAAAAAAAAAAAAACTTTCTTACCTCTGATTTTGAGTTGAATTAAATTTACATATAAAATCAAATACAGATAAATTGAATTTGTAAATTTATTAATCAGTTGTATTTTAATTAAAATTAAAATTTATTTGTATCAGTAATGAAGATGGGTTACAGTAAATATAATTTAAAATAACATAAAATAAACTCATCATCAACGTGACTACATGGAACTTGTATTTTAACAAATAATCAGTTGGAAAATTCGTGGTTTATATCACGTCGTTGTTATATACAAAACTTGTACATATATGTAAACGTATAAATGTATATAAAAATATATACCCAGTTGAATAATAAATATAAAAAAAGGGGAGTATGATGATGTCTATAATTCACGTGGGACAAACTATCTGTATATAAAAAAAAAAAATATAAAAATGCATTTTATTTTGTTTAAAATGATTTTTTATCTACTCTACTTTTATTTATTTTATTCGTGTTTGAATGTATATATATATATTTTTCATTTATTATTTTTTAATCCTATTTTATTGACTCTCAATATTCTATTTTTTTTTTTTTTTCTACCTTTGATAATATTGTGATCAAAGTAAAATTAATTCAACCAGCCATTGATTCTAATATATTTATGTATAACAATTTTATTTATTTATTTTTTGATTGTTTAATATACGTTTTCCAAGGCGAGATATAAAAAAAAAAAAACAATAATTGAGAATGAATACTAAATTGATAATTTATTTCATTTCTCTTTGTGATAATTTTTATCTATAAAGTTTTACAATTTATTTTCAAACAAATGGTAATTTTATAAATAATTCACAAACCAATTAAATTAATAAATTAAAAGTAACAAATATACTATTATTATTGTCAAAAAAAAATATAGCTAATATAATAAATAATATTCAAATTAAAAAACTTACTTTTCTATCATAATCCTGATTTGGTACAGCAAGCCAAGGTAAATCATTAATATGATTTTTAAAACTTTCATCAAAATTAAGTACTTCAGTAACATTACTCCATAATACAACATGTATTATTTCAAATTTTTTAATTTTAATTATATCATTTTCATTATTACTATTTTTATTAACATTATTATAAAGTTCAGCTAATTGTTTTGTAAAATCATCACATGTAGCACCGATATTTATAAAACTAAAATAAATACCAATCACATCACACTTTGTGTTGCCAGTATTAATATCAAATAAACTTTCTACATCAACAAAAGTATTTGTTTCATTACATTGACAATTTATAAGTTGTTTACCAAATAATCTTTGTTGCCATGATAAATTTTTATTAATTATTATATTTAAATTATCACATGATAATTTTTTTGGTATTGTACCTGATGTTGACAGTGAAGTTTCTGTACAAGTAGACATATTTTTTTTATTTAATATTTTTTTCTTAATTTTAAATTATTAAATGTTATTTATTTTATAAATATTATTATTAATTAATATTAATTGATAATTTTTATAGATATATATATATTTTTTTTTGACAAAGATATGTTATTTTTTATTGAAGAGCTTTTTTTTTTTTTGTTTTTTTTTTAAATTAAAAAAAGCTCGTGATGTTAACAGTAGGACGCTTTGCACTAAACTGACGCCACTGAATAGTCAAAATTTCCGGAGTTGTTTCGAGTAAAATCGAAATTGTTCGGTAATAGAAAAACGTGTGCGCGTAAGTTAAAACACCATAAGTTACTATCAGTAACTATGTAGCAATATATGTAATGAAACAACATAAATTAAAGTAGAAAAAAAAATAATAATAAAACAATAAAAAATGAAAAATAGCACAAGAAAAATTGCCATAAATTGAAATGATTGATGACAATTTTATATATCATATAACTTGCAGGATTAAATTTATATTTTTAAAGATATAAAATACTATTTTTTTTTTTTAATATAATTTTTGTAGACTTGATTGATGATGATACAGTCAATTAAAGCTGTACTGAAGCATCATTTATAATTAATGTACTAATGGCTTGTAAAACAGATGGCTTTGTTGAATATCTTAGGCCTCATTTGTTTAAATTGTAATCCACCTTGTTTCAATTTTTCGCTTATATTTTTTAAAATATAAACTCACTGTTTTATCTATGTCTGTTGTATTTTTATTTTGTTTATATTAACTTTTATTTAAACATGATATTATTTTTTTTAAAAGCTTTATTTTTACCTCGAGTGAATAATATCATTTTTTTATACACAAGTTTTTTTAAAGTTTTAAATTTCTGTGAATACTTTATTTGATTGTTAACAAAATTTAGTTTTCCAACTCTTGAAATTTATATAGGTAATATAGAAACATATTTTTTAAAATTTAAATGTTAATAATTGAAGATAAATTTGGTTATTATGAGGGGAATTGATAACACAGCTGGGTAATTTTAACTTGCTTTTTTAAATAAAATAAAATTTCCAAATTTTGCTAATTTTACTAGACTCATACCAGCAATAACATAATCCCTATTGTCTTTTTAAAATATATTTATATTTGTCAACAGCTGCAAATAATTACTACATATATTTAGTGTTATTATCACATTTAAACTCAAATTAAATATCAAATATATTTATTAAATATTTTATTAAAATTTTATATACAACTAATAAATTAATGTTTACAAGGAAATATATTTCATCAAATGAGACTTGGCTAAGTAAAGGGTTACTCAAATCAGCCGGAAGTTTAATCACCCCTCAATGATGGACAACGTTCCAATCGTGTTCTCATTTCTATCTCATTCCTCTTTGAACATTTAACACATTGCGATTACTGTGTACATTCATAGATACCATTTCCCATGAGAATTTGACACCAAGAATTTAGTTAAATAGAAAAATACAAAGTATCTCTATATATAATTTTTTTAGATTTTTTTTTTCTGACTTTAATCATACAATAAAAAAATGCTTTCTAAAATAATTGACTCGTTAATTTACTGATAAAATTTAAACAAGTTGTATTTAGAATTTTTTCATTTTGGTACAGTACAAAATAAAATTGCAAAGCTTTTATCGATCATTTAGTTTCATAGAGAGACTCAAAGTGACATCTATTGCAGGGTTGATGGAATTTTGTTTATATTGTTAAGGGTAGATAACAATGTTGACAAATGTGAAAGCCAATTTCTGTTTCTTTAACTTACAATATATTACAACTTAATAAAAAAATTTGTTATTTTATCGAACGTAATTTAACAAAATTACTTTCAAGGTTTATTTAAAAAAATATATAAAAACCTTGATAGGGATTTAACATTATTAGTAGAATATTTTTTTAGAGTAATACAAGATATAACAGTTGTTGGGCTTTTTTTATAATTAAATTCTGCACATTTTATAAATTTGTTTTGCATATTTTTCAGACTTATTTTTTAAATATATTTTTAGTAAGATTGCGGGAACACTAGATGGCAGCATTGGTATTTAAAATGAAAAAATAGTTTTATAAAATTGAGCTTTAGCTTTTATATATAATATAGATATATAAAAAAAATATACAACTTTGTTATATATTTTAAACAAATACCTATTATATTAATAAAAATATTCGATTCACTTTCGATAAATTATTTTAAATTATTTTAAATACAAAAAAAAGTTTGGGTCAATTATGAAAAAAAATTATTGTACAATAATTATACATGTAATTAGTATAAAAAAATGATAAAAAATAAGGGTAGTTTACGACCGTGCCAGGACTCGAACCTGGAATCTTCTGATTCGAAGTCAGACGCCTTATCCATTAGGCCACACGGTCATACGATGCACGATTATTATTGAACTTGTTTTATAAATAATATTATTTACATAAAAAAACAATAAACAATTTGATAAATAATTTAGGTAATTAATTCAATGATCAAACAAACACTAAGTCTTGTCACTAAGAGTCTCCTTTCAAACATATATACATATAGATTATGACAATGTTATCATGGGAACTTACTTAGTGGTAGAACAGTTCTTATTCTGAGGTGACTCATTGATATATAGCTTTAAAATAAAAGCTCATAAATTAGACTAAAAAAAACAGCTGACTTGAAACCATTTAACCATCTTAATAATATTCAGTTTAAAATCAAAATCATTCAGTTACTCTGTGCAATGATTTCATGGATTCACCAATAGTTATACTATGAAAAAACTCTTAATTCTATACTTGACTAAATTACTTTTTGCTAATTTTTACTAAATTAAAATCATATTTTCAATAATTATTTTATCAAAAGACACAATAAAATCTATAAGGGGCTTAGAAATATACACAGCATGTATTTATTCATTTATTTTCTAGAATTCTTATTCAGAATTCATAATTCTTAAGGGTGGTCAGCTTTTTTACTGAATATAATTTGAACACTGAATGATTATAATAAAAAAGTTTTTCCACCCTTATATGTATATATTTTTCTTTATTTTTTATTTATAAATACTTATTATTTCTTTGTCATCGCTACAAAAATAAATTTCCTAGTAAATGTGAATACCTGTCTCGGGTAATATACATAAGTCACCCCAATTTTGCATACAAGTTTTCAAAGTGCAGTTCCCTTTATAACAGTAATATATATTTGATTATTATTATATACATGAAAAAAAAACCACAACTGTTTTATGTCAAAAGAATTTACTGCAATTCATGCAAAAATTTTATGTATTTTTTTTTTTTTTTACAAACGAAAAAATATATGAATAAATATTAATAAATTAATAAAAAAAAAAAAACATAAATGAATTATTTATTTCCATTTTTTTATTTTTTTAAAACTTTTCATTATTATATTATAAAAAATTGGTAAATATTATCTTTTTTTGTAACTATAGAAACATTTTATAATAAAACAATTGAGTTTCAATGAGTCTAATTACTTAAGGGTAGATAGTACAAAGGGGTTGAAACAAAAAAAAAATACAAAAAAGTATTTCAACTTTCCCTCGAGCCGGATTTGAACCAGCGACCTATGGATAACTCTTGTTTTTAACTTGCCAACTACAGTCCACCGCTCTACCAACTGAGCTATCGAGGGATATATATATGCAAACGAAAAAGTTTAACTTGTACCTCACTGATCAATATATCTAAAAATAAATACTTTTACTATTTTTTTTTGTTTTATAACAAAAATAATAAAATATCTATTATTATTTATTTTTTTTTAAATATAATTATAACATAGGCTGTTATTGTTTGTACTCACAAACTTTTAAAATTTAAAATTTATGTGATGTCTTGATGAGATGACAATAATGTTAATATGTAAAATCGATTATTGAACAAATCGATTGACAGCAAAAGTGCATTGTCCGTTCATTATATGCTTTGGTAAATACATGATGATATGTGTCAAATTTATGTCTTGTCATTTATTGTCTATTGATGTTTATAAACATGACAATAGTTTATATATAAACAACAAGGTATTTTGGCTATGAAAACAGTGACATTTAATATTCCTAGTTTGCGTATATTATTCACAAACTATTTTCATTCAAAATATATATATATATTTTTATAATATATTTATTAAACTTTTATTTAGATGACATTCAGTCTGTGTTCTGTTGATTAACAAGTTTTATAACATTTAATGATCATGACGAAAAATCATGAATGAAATAAACATGACAAAATATGATAAAAGACACTTTTTCTTTTTTTTTTTTTTTTGTAATGATAAGAGACTATTATTATATTAATATAGTTAATATTATTAATCACTTTAGTAATCGTAAAGTTTTTACTCAAAGTTAATGAAACACACCTAGTAAAATATTTATTTTTCAAATAATCCCTGAACCTTGACAATATTTGAAACAAATTGCGTGTTTTGTGAATATCTATTTTGTCTGTATCAATAAAAAATATAGCGTGTTGATTTTCTCTTAAATTAACAGATGAAATTCATATGTTTATTTTATAATATTAATTTTGATAACTCATCATGGTTAAATAAATTTGTTTCTGGTAAATTGATTAAATTTTTTATTTAATAAATATAAATAAAATAATTTACTCAAAAATCAGTTTGAAAATATATCGTCCATGAACTTTTTACCTCTAATATTTGTAATTTTTTTATTATTTTTATAGTTCAAATACGATTATTTAAATTACTTATCAACCGTAAAATGTCACTCAACAATATTTTATTATCAAAATAATAATAATGTTTTTTTAAAACTTGTCAAAAAATATTTAATCTTTACATGTCATCACAAATTTTTTAAAATGCAACCTCTCGGTCTGACCAATAATGACTATTTTCACTTAAAAAATATTATTACTTTTATGACATTTTAATTTACATTTAAATATATATATTAAAATTATTTGATTTACATTTATAATGTCATTTAAATTATTAATTTATTTTATAAAAAAAATGAAAAAAATAAAAATTAATTTAAAATATTATTAAAATAATTTTTTCATTTTTTATTTAAATTATAAAAATATAAAAAAATTAATGAGAAAATTTTTTTAACATTATTTTATTATAATAAAACATATTTTTATTAATAAATTTTTTTATAATTAAAAAAAAATAGTTCAATATTTTAATGAGAATTAATATGATATTTTATCAGTTGATAAAGACATTGAATTTGTTAGTAAAATTTACTTGCAACATTGAATTTTTTCTCAACTAGTTTTTCCACAAAATACATTTATATTTCATTGACGTCATTGCTGGTACATGTAGCTCAATAAAAGTTTATATAAACATAAACGTAACTATATAATTCATTGAAAAGTTTTGTTAAATTTTCTCAGGTGTTGAAAAACACATGTATGACATTCAGATAAAATATATATATATATTATTTTCCTTTGTAATTTTTTTTGATGAAAAATAATCTTTAACTTAATATATATAATAAAACTTAGCAATTAATTTTTTTTTTTGTTTTTTTTTCTTCCAACTAAATGATAAGTTTCTTATTAAATTTGTGATAAAGTTTATTAACTAGGGCAAAATAAAAATATTTATATAATAAAAAATAAATTCTAGTAAAATAATAATTATATAGCAAAAAAAAATTAAATAAATATTGATGCTTGTTATTATTATTTTTATTTTTTATATACTTTGTAATTAAACTGAAATATGATATAAATTATTTTCAATATTTATATAGATAAATATTAACAGCTCAATAAACTGTAAAAAATTATCCAATATAATGATTCATGAATTCACAGTGATTTTACAGAGTGTAAAAAGCAAAAGTATCATATTTCATTGGATTTAATTGCTTTTAAAAAAATATTTATTTATAAATGAAATTACAAATACGTTAAAACTCCAATAAAATTGTTTATTTTTAATGTTTTTTATCGTTGAATGTTTTTCAAATTATTATGATATTTAAATTTATAAGTTTAAAAATTATATTTTTTTTTATTTTTAAAAAACAAACAAGATTATATTGAACATTGATGATTTTAAATGAGAAATATCGTTTGATTAAAAGTACTTTTAAAATTCTTTTGATAAATGAAATTTTAATTTTTTGTAATTAGTATTAGTAAATTTGCTTGATGTCAAGTTTAGTGATTCGCTTTTGAACTTGTTGCATCAACTGATAATTTTTTAAATTAAAATATAAATAATTTTTTTTCTTTACAATAAATTTATAACTAACAATAACATTTAAAAAAATTTTTTATTAAATTTTAAAACTTAATTTTTGAATTAATTTGCATGGTATGATGAGATTTTAGTTTGATACATAAATTTGTTATATATAAACCTTAGTCATTAAAATTCATCACATAGTTATATCACATTGTGTAAAACACAAAATTGATGATGGTGAAAATTGTGTAGTTAGAATATATATATAGGTATATATAAAATCATCAACAAATTGTTTGAAAATTTTAAATAACACAGTGACAGTTAATTTACAAAGGAATCACTACACACATGAATATTTCCATATTTTAATTTTTTGCATAAAATTTGTTAGTATATGATAATTTTTCATTTTTTTATTTTTCAACTTTTTATATTTTCATTTTGTTTAACTTTATCTAGTGAGGTTTTTTTTATATTAAAAAGTTTTTTTATTATTTGTGAAATATAATACTAAAAAAAAAATATCAAAGTAATTTTACTTTTATGTTTTTTTTTTTACATTGAAAATTAGATTATCAACTTTGATATTTTTACTGTTGATTTTTTTGTTTTATAAAAATTATTTGATAAATATTTATCTTATTAAAATAAATATATTTATTTCGTATGACTTATTAACTTGATGAATATAATTGTTGATTTAACTCTTATAATAAAAAAAACAAAAAAAATTATTTATGTTTATTTAAAATATAAATGAAGCACTATAAAACGTCAAGTTCAACTTTATATAGTCAAAGAAAAAATATGTGATAATATCATCTTATGGATTTCATTGGTTTCAATTGGCCTTGTCATTTTATTTATCTACTATTTTTCATAATCAGCTGTGTTTATTTATGATAATAATTTTTTGAATTAATATAAATAAAAACATCCTACATATTTATATATAATCAATTATTGACATGACACATTAAAAATTAAAAAATAATTAATATAATTTTTTACAAAAAAAAATCAAGATATAATAATGTATCCTATTTAATTTTCATTTCATTTTAAATTGTCTTTTTTTTTTTTTTATACTAATAAAAATTATTTAAAGCTCTTTTCATAAACTGAGCTTTTTACTAACTGTGTCGCATATAATTTTAATTTCTTATACTTACTTTTTCAAAAATTTTATTTATTTTTTTTTATCCCGCTGGTTTGATATATATATACAAGTTCATGACAAAAAACGACGCAGACGCTATGCCGACGACGATGACGATGACGACGACGTCGACGGATGCCCTCGTAGCCGACACAAATTTTTTACAGTCTATCGTCGCTGGTCGACGTATACACTATCAATAAATAAATAAATAAAATTATAAATTCAATTTAATAATTATTATATTGTGTAAAAAAATAAATGGATAAATTAATATAGCTAGAAGTGAATAGACATAAAAAAATTAATTAACAATATCTAATTATCAAAATTGTAAATTTAAAATTATTTTTATTTATTTATTTTTTTTTTTTTGAATTTTTTTATCCAACAATTATTATAAACATTAAAAAAATATAAATAAATTAATATAAAGTGTATTTATATAAAATTTCAGTGATAATAATATTTAATTTAATTATTGTGAAAATAGAAAAAAAAATATAAATAATAATTTTTACAAGGTTTTTTATTCAGCACTTGAGTCAATTCAAAAATTGGCACCTGTATTGAAGACATGGCGTTTGTTTGGTCAGTGTCAACTTTCATCATTTAAAAATTTTATTTATAATTTATTTTTATAAAATAAAATAAATATAATTTTATTAATTGAAAATTTAATTATTGAAATTTATGTGAAAAGGGCTTGTCGAAGTATATTTTTTTTTTTTGTTATTGAATCAATTTTTTTTTTTTTTTTTTTTTACCATTACACACCCTTGTGTTTAAATTTTATTTCATTTTTTTTTTTTTGTTTTACTTTTTTATTATTATTTTACTTTCTAAGGGTAATGTTTTTGGGTGGGAGGTCCATCAGAGTGCAAGTGTGTAAACGGAAGTATTCGGGATAGGCGCATGCTGAGCTGAGATATTACTGGTTTAAAAGCTGGCATGGTAACACAAATGTGAGTATTATAAAAAATTAAAAATAATCACTAATTAAATAAAAAAATTTAATTATAATTTTATAATATATTTAACCCTTAAAATATATTTGAAATACTTTGTATTTTAACTTTATTGCAATTTATTTTTTTTTGGTTTTTATTTAAATTAGTTTAATTTATTATATAGTATAATTAATTGTGGTAATTTATTTTGTTTATTATTGGTTATTTTAGTTTAATTTTACCTGTGATAATTTTAGTGGTTCTTACTCGCGCGCACGTTGATATAAAAAAACCCCCCTTGTTTGCTGCACCCAGCCACCGTCTGCACAGGCCATCCCAATCGATTTCGGAAGCCACGACTAAAATGTATATACATATAAGCTTGAAAAATTATTGTCATGTATTTCTTAAAAATTTATCTTTTATATATTTGAAAATAATAATATATATATTATATTGACAAGGTAATCATTAATCAATTATTTTTTTAAAAAGTCAAGATTTAAATCTATATATTAAAAAAATAAGTACTTTATATTTATTTCAAATTTATAAAATAAAAAAAAATATTTTATAAATAATAATACTTTAAATTATTAGGTCAATTGTATATAATTATTATTTAAAAATAAAAAAACTAAATTAAAATTTTGCTTGTTGAATAAATGTTAAAACGGCCACAGGGTTGTTCATGAAGTTAGTGTAAAAAGTGTATAATATTAGTAAGGGTTGAAAGAGGGAATTGAAATTGAAGTTGAAAAGTTGGAGGGTAGATAGTTGGCACCCCACTACGGTCGATATTCAACTGGCTCTCACTAATATATCAAATATATATTTTGAACTGAGAACCTCTAACCACCTTGCACATTTTATGCACCTGCTATGACATTTTACAATCCGTCTAAATGTTAATTTTTTTTTTTACAATTTTTATATTTTTAAAATATTATTTAATTTAAAACTTTAAATTAACTTGTAAACAAATTTTAAAAAATTTTAATTAAAATAAATTGGAAAAAAAAATTAACAATAATTCTAGAAAAATAAACTTGTTATAATTTAAATTCAATCAATTATTACAAAAATAATATAACAAATGTTTTTTTGTTAATTTTTAATTAAAATTAAAAAAAGTTTGATTGACTTAATCAATCAAAAAAAAATTAAAAATTAAAACATTTTTTTATTTTGAATTGTTTTACAGTTTTTTCATATTATTTTTTACATTTATTAATTTTTTTTTTTCAATTATAATTGTAGATAAATTGAGTAAAATAAATTTTAAAAAATAGATGCATTTATATAGAAATCATGTGAACGACATATTATTGATTGTCCCGTGAATAGTTTTTTGTCCCTGACTATGCAACTCGTTTGTTGAGGGTCAAATCCATTGCAATACTGATACCATTGATTCTCAGACAAATATTCATATTATTTTTTTTTCATATGCTCACCTAAATTATCAATTGAAAATTGATTTAAATAACAACAATATAAAATAATGTTAATTATTTCTGTTTGTATTCTATTTTTAAAATAATATCAAATATCAATAATATTAAATCATATATCAATTTATTTACTTGATATAATTTTCATTGAAATCAATTTATATTCACTCAAATAAATTTTTATATACATATACTTATATACATATTTATTTCATGAAAAAATATATATTTTATGTTGCATAAATAAAAATTATATAAAATGTATGTTGATATATATATTTTTTTAAATTTATTTTCAATTTAGTAAATTTATTTTTCAATTTCCGGAATGGAAAAAAAAATAAATATCAAGTTAATCATATCGTGATCTAAGTTGGGACTGATTGAGGAAATTATAATTGATTAAATTTTAAATTGTATATCAAATGAAAAATAAATCAACATTCGTCTCAAGTGACAATAAATATAGTTAAAGAATTATCTTGTTATCGATAACTCTTCCACTCTAAGAATTATTGAATTGAAAATTCTTCAATTTACTTTATTGCTATACTCGAGACGAATGTTATTTTTTTCATTTGATATGTGTATATTTTTTTTTTTTCATAAAAAGCGTAAAATTAAAATTAAAAATATATATATATTTATAAAGAATAATTTTTTTAACACGTGCATAAATTCTCACGTGCTTGCTAACTGTTAAGTTTAACTTTTTAAGTTTCGATTAAAATACGTGGAATAAAACAACCAGTGCTTTTTTTTTTTCATTTATATATATATATGATGATGATGATGATGATGATGGCAATGTGAATAATAAGAACCATTTTTGTAGGCCAAGTTTTATTTTTTTATTTTATTTTTTTGTTATTGTATACTTATAGAAAGTATTTTTATTATTCTGACGCATGGCCAATTGATTTTACTAAGTTTAAAACTTCAATCATTATATCAATAATATTTTATAATGTGTTTAAAAAAATTATCAATGAAATTGTTTTTATCATTACAGAAATTAATTGAGGGTGAATAAATACACTGCAAAATGGGATCTTATGGAGTGTATTTGTCTCAGCTGAGAGCATTGCTCGTACGAAATTTACTTCTTAAAAAACGTGACAAACGAAAGACGATTGTGGTAAGTCGATTTTAAATATCAACTCAAAGTCAAAGTTTAAAGATTGTTGTTTTATAAAATTTTGTTAAATAATACAAAAACAAAAAAATTTTTATGTTATTTTTATGTTACTGGTATACATTGGTCTTTGATCCTGAAGAATTTGTTTGACTCTGCTTGGTCATATAAAATTGTGCATTTTTCAATAAAAAAAATCTCATGGAGATAAAATTTTTCTTCAGATTCTTGTCAAGTTAAATTCTCAATTTAATGTAAACAAATAAAATTTATCATACATCTTATGATAATCATGCAAATGATTTGAGATATTTTTTTCATTAAATAAAATTTATGATGATTGTGATAACAATCATTAATTATTATTTAAAAAAAATAATTTTAAAGTAAAATTATTTTTAAATAATCTATATTTAAAAAACTAGAATTAATCAAATAATTTTATTAAATAATTAATTTATTATGTGTCATTATAATCAATTTATTTAATTTAAAAATTTTAATATAATTATTATATTTACAATTTTCAAATGAAAAGAAAAAAAAAGAAAACAATTATTTTTTTTTTGAATTTTTTTGCTTGTTGTCACGATTTTTAAATATACCTGAATCAATTGTATTTAATGGTACATCTTTGGATATTGTTTCATTATGTTTAATAGTATCTGGTAATAAATGAGGTCCAACAAGATAATATACCTGTTCAACCCAAGTTGGTAATGATAATTCAGCAACACATAATTGCCAATATGGAAGACCAATATGTACCAACATCATTCTAAAATATTTTGTAAAATTATCAGCTAATTTATACCAACCAGGTTTTATTTTATCATTAAATAACCATATACTTGGTTCATTATCAAAATCTGGTCTTATAAAATAAACAAGATATATTTTGCAATTATCACATTCATCAATTTCAAATAATTTACATGTTGTACCAAATGATGGTAAATCAATATCATCATTACAAATTAAATCATCATCATTTTGTTCTTCTTTTGTACAAATAAATCTTTTAAGTTCTGAAAATTCATTAATATTCATTTTACCAATTGAAAATTCTTCTCCTAAAAAATAAAAGATAAATAAAAATAATTTCAAGGATTAAAAAAATAACAAATATATTACATAATTTATATTATGATAAATTGATAAAGATTAATATTGTAAAAAAATAAAATAAAATAAATGAATATATTTGTTTATTTATTATTTATTGTTGATTAAATTTAATCACCTGCAATATCAAGACTCCAGGTCAAGGAAAATCCATCAATTGAAGCATAAAAGCTTTTAAGGTCATCTGGTAATAGACAACAATTTCTCTGTTCCCAACTTGATAATACACTTCTTTCACAAGCTAATTTACGTTCAACTTTAACATTTTTAATACATGAATTCATTTCAAGTTGTTTAACAACACCAAGTGTTAAATTTTCATAAAATGAATCTTCAGTTACAATATCAACAAAAAATGACATTTTTATTTTATTTTATTAAAATTTTTTTTTTATAAAATATAAATAACACACATTTATTTATTTATTTATTTATTTAAAAAATTTATTATAAATTATATATTTTTATCTTAATTTATGACAATTCATTGTCATTCATGACAATCCATTGCCATTTGTGACAATTCATTGCCATTTTGTGAAAATGAACAAAGTTCTTATTGATATATTATATGACGATATGTATACATTAAAATATATATTGTTTGTTGAAAAAAAAATGGAAAAGAAAAGACAAAAAAATTTATGCTTTTTGATAAGTGCTTTTTTAATGCTTTGTTTATTTATCCTCATGGCAACCAATGTGTATCCTTGCATCTATTTAACAATCTCTTTGTTTTTGTTGTGTGTATAATATAAACATAAAATAACAATAAAAAAAAAAAAACAACTAGCAATTTATTCAAGTAAAAAAAATTATAAATTTTTATATGACTATAATAAATTTTTTTATTATTTTTTATTATTTCAGGAGGTATTTTTACCACTCTACACACTTGGAACATTGATCCTGATTAAAATTCTTATACCAAATCCAAATTATCCTGCAACACCAACTCAACCATTGGGTTATGATATATTTGAACTTTTTAATGGACAAAATAATAACACTGTTGCTGTTGTACCTAACAACACTGAAACTATTGTAAGTATATATATTTAATTTTTATTATATATTTATTTATTAAACAATTTTAAATGCCTCAATATTTTGATAAAAATAATTATCATTTAAGTTTTTAATAAAAATCTAATTAAAAACTCATTTAAAAATATTTATTTGAAATTATATTGATAAAATTAAAAAAAAAAAAAAAGTTTAAATGATCCACTTGATTTTTATTATGAAAAAAAAAAAAAACTTTAAGTGGACCATTTTTGTGTCCACTTTAGTGAGTCAGAAAAATGCCTTCAATTAATTTTTTTCCAATTGTTAACTTTGACCGTTGAAATATGTGCTTGAAGCAGCATCTAACCCATTTTTTTTTTTCTTTTTTTTTTTTTTTGTTCACCATGAATGAACAATGAATTTTTTACACTTTTATTTTTTTCTTTTTCCTTCTTGTTTTATCTACTTTGTAAGACACTCAAGATTTATTGGATCATCAACATCATAAATAACATTTTCACATATGTTTACAGTGTTATTTTTTTTTTTTTATTTTAAAGAAATTGTAATTTATATTTTTTTTAGAATTTTCTCAGTGCAATGAACAATTTGTGGATGTCAATGTGGGGTCCATTGGGAAATCCACTGACCTTTGTATTACTTGAAACACAAGATGATCTTCAAGCAGCATATTGGCGTGATCCACATAATATACCATTAGCTGTTATTTTTGAAAATACAACTCCAATAACAGGACCACTATCGTAAGTATGACAAATAAATTCATGTTTGATTTATTAATGAATAATAATATCAATAAGTATATATATATATATAGAAGCCATAAATATCAATGTTGAAAATCCAATGTGATGAACATGTTGGTTAACTAGATATAGATATCATATATTCTACAAAGCTGTAATAATCTTCTTATATATACTTTTTTTTTTTTTTTGTATATTTGCAATTTTAATTAAAAAAACTAAAAGATATAAAAAATTTTATATATATAGGATATCATAAAAATTTAATCATATTTTATTTTTAGATATGAAATACGAACAAATCCATTGTATTCAGCACCACCATCACCAACAGAATACTTTTCATCACCAGTGACATGTAGAAAGGACACAGGTCACTGGATTGGTGATGTCCTTTCAATGGGTGGTATATTATCAATGGAAACTGGTGGTTCATGTCCAGTTAATAATTATGTTTATTCTGGATTTATGGCATTACAAATGATTATAGATATTACAAAAATTCGTGTAAGTATTTTTTTTTTTTTTTAAATAAAATAGATATATGTATATTAATAATTAAATTAATATACATATACTTTTTTTTTTTAGATTGATACTAAAAGCAATGATTTAACAGTACCAGCAGTAAAATTAGCAATGTATCCAAAAAATGCTTATACTGCAAGTAAGAATCAACAGTTTTATTATTATATTTAAAAAAAAAATTAAATTATAAAAAATAATAAAATAAAATATTTTTTATAATTATTTTTAGATTGGATGTTGGCATTTAGAGTTGTAATACCACTTTATATGGTATTAGCATTATCACAATTTATAACATATTTATTAATATTAATTGTTGGTGAAAAAGAAGAAAAAATAAAAGAAGGAATGAAAATGATGGGTCTAAAAGATTCAGTATTTTGGATGTCATGGTTTATAATATATAGTATATTTGTATTTGTATTATCAGGTGTTGCAGTATTATTATTATTTACATTACAAATGTTTCAACATACACATTTTTTGCCAATATTTTTATTAGTTGTATTATACAGTTTTTCAATAATAATGTTTGCATTTATGATAACACCATTTTTTGATAAAGCAAGAACAGCTGGTGTATTGGGTAATTTTGCTGTAACAATATTAAGTTTAATGTATTTTATACAAGTATTTGTTGATGATTCAAGTTCAATATCATTTTGGCTTGTATCATTATTAAGTCCAACTGGTGTTGCATTAGCTATGGATAAAGCACTTGTACTTGATTTACAAGGTGAAGGTGTTAATTTTGATAATTTATGGTCTGGTCCTGGTATACCATTTGGTGGTAGTTTAATAATGATGTTTGTTGATATAATATTATATGGTTTTTTGGCATATTATCTTGATTCAGTTGTACCAACAGAATATGGTGTTAAAAGACCACCATGGTTTTGTTTTACAAGTGGTTATTGGTGTCAAAAAAAATTACAAAGACAAACATCAATAAATGGTGAAACAAATTCATTTATACCAGATGAAGAAATAAATTGTGATATTGAACCAATTGCACGTGAAATGAAAGGACGTGAAGCTATTAGAATTATTGATTTATATAAATCATATAATAAATGTCGTAGACCAGAAGTTAAAGCTGTTAATGGTATTAATTTAACAATATATGAAGGACAAATAACAGCAATACTTGGTCATAATGGTGCTGGTAAAACAACATTATTTAATATATTAACTGGTTTAACAGCACCAAGTTCTGGTACAGCATTAATATTTGGTTATGATGTTAGAAATTCAAATGATATGCAAATAATAAGAAGTATGACTGGTGTTTGTCCACAACATGATATATTATTTGATTTATTATCACCACGTGAACATTTACGTTTTTTTGGTTTAGTTAGAGGTATTAAAAATTCAATAATTGAAAATGAAGTTAATAGAACATTAAAAGATATTGATTTAATTGAAAAAGCTGATACATTTGCAAAATATTTAAGTGGTGGACAAAAAAGAAAATTATCAATTGGTATTGCAATTATTGGTGATCCAAAAATAATAATACTTGATGAACCAACAGCTGGTGTTGATCCATATTCACGTAGATTAATGTGGTCATTTTTACAATCACGTAGACATGGTAAAGTTATATTATTAACAACTCATTTTATGGATGAAGCTGATATATTAGCTGATAGAAAAGCAGTTATAAGTAAAGGAAAATTAAGATGTTGTGGTAGTTCATTATTTTTAAAAAATAAATTTGGTATTGGTTATCATTTAACACTTGTACTTGATAATAATGGACGTATACATGCAATAACAAGATTAGTAACATCACATGTTGCTAAAGCAGAAAAAGCAAGACGTCATGGACGTGAATTAAGTTTCATATTACCTCATAATTCAGTGGATAATTTTGCACAATTATTTGCAGCAATTGAACAAGAAATTAAAACAAAAGGAAATCGTCTTGGTATAAGCAGTTATGGTGTATCAATGACAACATTAGAAGAGGTCTTTCTACATCTGGAAAAGGACGAGGAGAGTGATTACACAATGGATAATTTATCAAAAAAGATGGTGAGAAATCGAGCGCTTAGTAGATCGTTGTCATTACAGTCAAAAAGCACTTCTTATCAGAGTTTGCAAAACGAGGGAGGATTGGCAGTGATGACAGTTCAAACTGATGGAGGGATGATTATCAAACCAACAACCGAAATAATGGACAATCAATCTTGTGACAAAATTCCAGCAGTACTTGGTCTTGGTCTTGATCAAATTAAAATACAACCAAATTTTTTTCAAACATTATATGCAATGTTGAGATTAAGATTACTACGTTTATGCAGGAATTTACAATTATTATATTTTACAATTGTTGCACCACTAATATTTGTATTCCTCGGTTTGTACTTGAAAAGTATACAAACTGTTGAATTAAAGCCGCAATCATTGGCATTAAATAACAGTATGTATTTATGTTTCATTTTTTTTTTTTTTTTTTTTTTTTTTTTATTTTTAATGCCTGCTAATTTAATTTATTTGTTTATTCAATTAATTAATTAATTAACTAATTGATGTTTCAATAGTGTATGAATTTTTTTATATTTCTACTTTTTTTTATTTCTTAATTTTAAATGTATATATGTTCAATTATTTATTTTTAATTCTTAATTAGACTAATAAATGTATTATATTCTTTTATACTTCCGTCAAATTTTTTTCAGATACATATGGTAATGATACAAAAGTATTATTTACAAATTATACTGAAACAGACATATCATCATTAGCACAACAAATTAATCAAAGTTTATTGTTGAAGCCATATGATGGTAATTTATCGGATTTACTTAGTTCATCAGTTGCACCAAGTATGGCTGTTTTAAATATCAATGATTATAATAATAATCGTTTAAATTTAACACTGACATATAATGATACAATGCAACATTCATTACCAATATTTATGAATATTTTATCAAATGCATACTTCAGGTAAAATAACAAAATATAAAAAAAAAAAAAATAAATAAAAAAACAAATTGTATAAATTTAATATACATATAGGTATATATGATACTTAGTTGTAGAATATTGAATGAATGCAATCAACAAGTTTAATAAATAAAAAATAAAAAAAATTTATATTTTTTTTTGGAACATTTCCAGACATTTATCAGGTAACAGTGCATCACCAATTGAGGTAAGAACACATCCATTTCAGCAAACATCACAACCCCAAGAATTTAATATTGGAATCGCAAGTTCAGCTTTATTTATTGGAATGGATTTAGTACTTATTCCTATAACATTAGCTGTTGATATGGTTTATGATCGTGAAATAAAAACTAAAAATCAACTTCGTGTTAATGGATTAACATTTTCAATGTATTTTTTGGCTTATTTTATGGTATTAGTTGGTTTAATGTCATTTATATGTTTATGTATATTGGGAATAATATTTTTATTTAAAATACCATCATTACAAGAAGTACCAGCATTATTAACACTTGGTACATTATTAATGTTATATTGTCCACCATCAATATTATTTTCAACATGTTTAAGTTATATTTTTGATAAAACAGAATCAGCACAAAGTATATTACCAAATGTTGTAACATTTTTTGGTTTAATACCATTTGTACTTGTTATGATACTTGATATGCTTGGTTTAAGTAGTGTAACAGCATTTGCACTACATATTGTATTTTCATTAATAAATACAATGTATCTTCCATATGCAGCAATTTATTATGTTGATCGTGTACATTTAATGTGTTCAATCAATGAGGCATGTCATCATTTAACAGTTACTGATTATCTTACTGCTGAAATTGTTGTTATGGGACTTGGTGTATTATTACAATATCCAGTATGGTTTTTTGTATTATTATTACTTGATGTTAAAAAAAATGGTGGTAAAATAAGTGATGTATTTAAATATTATTTACGTAATGGTGGTTCAATTGCTGATGAAGTTATTGAAAATAATGATATTGGTGAACATGAAGATTCTGATGTTAAAATTGAACGTCAAAAAGTATTTAATTATGTTACATCAACATCTGTACAAGAACCACCAGTTGTATTAGTACAAAATTTACGTAAAGAATATCGTCAACGTCAAGCTGGTACAATTTGTAATTGTTGTTCAAAACGTGAAATTGAACAACCAATATCACCTAAAAAATTAGCTGTTAGAAATTTATCACTTGCTGTTGAACCAGGCGAAGGTAAATTTTATTATTATTATTGTATAATAAAAATTTTAATTATATAATTTATATTATTTTGTTAAAATGCCATATAGTTCTTGGTCTATTGGGTCATAATTCAGCTGGTAAAACAACAACAATGAAAATAATAATTGCTGAAGAAGCAGCAACACGTGGACGTGTACAAATTGGTGGTCATAATATACATTCACATTTAACTGAAGCATATCGTCAAATGGGTTATTGTCCACAACATGATGCATTATGGAAAAATATAACAGTACGTGAACATCTTGAATGTTATGCAGCAATACGTGGTGTACCATGGAGTGAAATTGATAAAATTGTTGATCTTTATTTAACTGGTTTACAAATACATGAACATGCTGATAAAGAAACACAAGAATGTTCAGGTGGTACAAGAAGAAAATTAAGTTTTGCAATGGCAATGGTTGGTTGTCCAAAAGTTGTACTTATGGATGAACCAAGTACTGGTATGGATCCAAGATCAAAACGTTTTCTTTGGGATACAATATTAGCTAGTTTTCAAGGTGGTAGAGGTGCAATATTAACAACACATTCAATGGAAGAAGCTGATGCACTTTGTTCAAGAGTTGGTATTATGGTTAAAGGTGAATTAAGATGTATTGGATCAACTCAACATCTTAAAAATCTTTATGGTGCTGGTTATACACTTGAAATGAAATTACTTAGTGGTGATACAACACCAACAAATGATCCAATTGATCGTATAACAGCACTTAAAGAATTTGTTAATACTTTATTTACTGATGCAACACTTGAAGAAAGTTTTCAAGATAGACTTGTTTTTGCTGTGCCTCAAAGTGGTGTTAAATCACTTGCTGAATGTTTTACACAATTAGAAAAAACTAAAGTTGAACTTGGCATTGAAGAATATAGTTTTAGTCAAACAACATTGGAACAAGTTTTTCTTAAATTTTCACATTATACTGAAACTGCTACTAATGATTAATAACAGTTAGACATTAATTTATCATAACAGTAAATAATTTTCTAGAAAAATTTTTTTAAAAAATTATAAAATAACAAAAAAATTAATAAATTAATTACATAACAAACTGAAATGTGTGATGATAAATCCATTCTATATGTGACATTAAAAAAAAAAAAAAAACAACTATTTATGATGGCAAATTTTTAATGTTATAAAATCAAATAATGGCCACGATTTATTATTTTGATTTATTATTTACTTTTAAAAATGATAAATAATTAAATTTGATGAAAGAAAAAAAAACGGTCAGGGACCATGGAGAATGTAAATTTTACTGATAATTATTATCAAATTAATTTTAGTATTATTATAATGAAATATATAAATTTTCATTGAATATAATATATCAAGAGCTTATCAGAGAAAAGATGCGTGGACTCAATCATCAGTAACATATTAACACATTGCATATTAAAAAAAATTAAATATATAAACAAACTGATGCAATAAAGTCAAGTGATGATGATTAGTGACCACATGATTTTTCATCATTTTTTTTTTTTATTTCTATCTTAATCAATTTCTTGTTGTTGTTGTTGTTGTTGTTTTTTTTTTTCTTTCATCTGCCTAAAGATAAACGATAAATCTCACACGATTTACGGGCTGTAATTTCTTACAAATTAAGTATAAAAATAAACATCATTTTGTAAATATAGCACCAATTATTTTTGAGCATTGTTAATTTCAATTATCAAGTAAAAATTTTTTTTTAACTAAATTACAAAAAATTTAGTGATTAAAAAAAAGAAAAAAAAAAAATCATAGTACGTACTTTTTTTGCTGTAATTAGAAAATAAAATCTTAGTTTTCAATATTGTATAAAAATATCATATAATAAATAAAATAAAATAAATAAATATTATATATAAATAATTAAATCAACAAAAAAATTTTCGCTTTATTGTAAAATTTTTGTTCTCATAAAAATAATATGGGACTTGTTATTTGCAATATATAGGACTGATAAAAATTAAATAAATATATATATATATATATATATAAAGTACCGAAAATTGTTGATGTTTAAATTTTAATAAAATATAATTAAAAATAATAAAAATTATAATAGTTGAAAAAAATAAAGATATAAATTGGTTTTGACATTTTTATTTCGCTCATGAATAATTGGACTGTAAATATATTATTATATAAAAATCTTTTTATTAATATTTTAAAATTAATTGATGATAAACAAATAAATTATGTAATTAATTAATTTACTAATTAATTAAAAATTGTGCGTCCTATAAAAAAAAATATATATATATGATTGATATAATACTCAAAGGACTGAATGATACAATTTAAAATTATATATTAAATTATTAATTGAATTAATATTATATAGCAGTATAAATTTAAAATAATACAAAATAAAAAAAACAAACAATTTGCCATTATATGTAATACAAATATTTTTTTTGTAAATACAATATTATTAATAATTTATTAAGATTAACTAAAAAAAAAAAAATCAAGATTTATATGCTAACAAAAAATGTAAATTAGTTTTGAAAACAAATTAAAAACATAATAAAAAAACTTGAAAAAAAAATAGATTATCGTGGGATGCATGCTAATGAATTCATCAGTTGATTTAGAACAAAAAAATAATAATTAAAATCCACGTGTGCAAGAAAAAAACAGTCTAGTTAAAAAAAATTTTGTAATAAAATTTAGTCAATTATTATAAAGAAAAAAAAAAAAAAAGTAAATACGAAAAAAAAAAAGGCTGTATAAAAATTAAAATTGCTGATTAGTTTTAAAACGTGTACTTATGTCAACAATTTTTTCAAGAGTTTAAATAGAAAAAAAAAAAAAAAAAATCTGAACTGATTGTTTTTAAAGCATTTAGTTTATTGTTTATTTATTGTATTTATATTTAATATAAAAATTAACATTAAAAAACAGCATAAATCAATGTGTAAAAATTAAAAATAATATTCATCTGATGAGTGAATTTTGTGTTTTAAAAAAATCAAGTCAAACTATACTATATATAAAATCATATAAAATTCTTTTATAAAAATATTTAAATAAATAAATAATTAAATATTTTAACGACTGTCTATAAATTACACTGATACGTGCAGGTGTGGAATAGAGCTCTAGAGTAATAAAAAAATTAAACGCAAATATCTGATCGTCCTATGATTAAAAGAAAAAAAAATAAATAATTGTACAAAAAATGACAAGTATAGAGTAAAAAAATAAAAAATGTAAATTTGAAGCGCGTATTTGTTGTGTAATAAAATATCTAAAAAAAAATAAAAAAATTATAAGATTTAATGTAATAAAATTGTTCTATGGAAATTTTTTGACTTAAAAATAAAAAATATTTAATCAGTCTGATGATAAAAAAAAAAAAAAAACAAAAAAAAAATTTACTTTTTAAAATGAATGCAATATTGTAATGAAATATTTGTTAAAAATAAAAAATTTAATTATTATAGATTAACAAAATGGGATTATACAAATAATTGAACAATTGAAATTGTCTTATCAATAATTATTTTATTTTAATAAAATATTGTAGTTTAAATGTGTTTTTAATTGACTCAAAGCTAAATGCGATTAAACCAAGATTTAAAAGCAGTTTTATCCAGCCAGCATTTGACCTCTGTATTGAAAATATTTTAAATCGTTTAAAAGTTTTTTATAATAAAAAGATAAAAAAAAAAGAAATCTATAAACAAACAAACAATAATTTACAAATTAATAAAAAAAAAAAAAAAAATTATTAAATTAAATTAAATTAATAAATAAATAAGTGTTGCAGTTCATTTTAATTGACATCAGTTGAAAAATAAATCCAATAAGGAAATAACAATTTAAAAATCAAAGTCAAGGGCTATTAATAATTCATTGATTTATTTAAAAAAAAAATAATTGAATATTTAACAAATAGCAATTAAAAAAAAAAAAAAAAAGACATTGTAAAAAAATAAATGTTGCAATATTATATTAATAAATAATTCAATATGATCAATGTGAAAAAAAAAATCAATAAAACAAAACAAAAATGAAAACAATAGAGTCACAAATTCCGGTAAAATATTATTGACCTCATCAGTGGACTTCGAAATTTGTTCGAAATGGTTCCATTTTTACAATGAGAAATGGAAAAAAACGATAAAACTCGTACAAAGTCAATTGACTATCTGACTATTGGTTCAATAGCCATTCAAGAGCTCGTGATTTTTATATTATCAGCAACTCAAAGATTATTGAGTACACGTGAACATCGTCTGGTTATTTTATCAGCAAATTAATATTTAGCTGATATAATAATAATAACAAAGTGAAAAGTCTGCACTTATTACAAAAAAAAAAAACGAAATTGATAATAAAATAAAAAAAAGCACGTGTATAAAAATGAAAAACCAACAAAGATATTTTAATGAGAAAAAAAAAAAAGAAGAAAAGTTTAAATTTCATGAATCGATTATTTTATCAAAATGATGTCAATATAAAAGTCAAAGTTCAATCGATCCATTTTACAATTTACATGTATCAATGTAATGGAAAATTACTCAACAAAAATGTCGTGATTATATATAATATTATAATGTGCAAATTTTTTTTTCTTCAGTTAAAATAATAAATAAAAATGCGTATGTAACCAAATTTATTGACCGGTCAATCATAAAAACGTCAATCACAGAAATATGTGGTAATAGAAATTTTTTTTTTTTAATATTTCTAAAAAATTATCAAATGATTTGAATATTAACAAGTCATTTTTATAATTATGAATATTCAATGTCATAAATAATTTTATAATTAATACCAAAGATCAAAATATTAAAACCGGAAATTCATATGGAATTTTTTATTTTAATTTTTTACGTAGTTTTGACATTGATAGAAATTTATAATTTTTGATAATTTAATTTTTTATAATAATATTTATCATGATGATATAAAAATTAAAATTTATATTTTAGAAAATTAATTTTTTATATTATTTCAAATTTTCTTTTAAATTTAAATAATAATAAAAATAGAAAACTTTGACCATAAAATATCATATTTTTTATTTTGACAAACTATATTTATGAGCCCTAAACCTAAACCCTTTAAATAACAAAATGAAAATAATAATTTTCAATAATTTTTTTTATATTAAAAAATTATGCTAAATCATCTACAACTTTTTTCTACTTAATCTATAATAAAGGTAAATATTTATATGCTAATATAAACATCTAAAAATAATTTTTAAAAATACTATGACCCTTAATACCTATAATTTATAAATTATAATACAAATAATTTGCATTATCATCAAAAAGATTAGAAATTATTAACTCAGCTTAATTTGTCATCTCATAATTAGAAGAAATAAAAAATCATCCTATATATCAGCTGATGTATTTATTACTATATCATCTGATGATGGAATGATCAGATCTAAAAATCTCTTATCAAACACATTTGAATATAAAAGAAAATTTAAACTACATGTTGAATAAAAAAAATTATTCATTAGTTATTTTCTTTTTTTTTATTATTTAATTTTATGCTCTAATAGTTGATAAAATTAAAAAATAAAAATATGCAAAAATAATAAATTAAAAAAATAGTAAAATTTATCATTATTATGATTGAAAAATTGAGTACAATATCAGGTATTTGACTCACATGTTCAAGTGCCTGTTGATACAAAAAAAAAATATATTTACAGGTATAATTAATAGTCAATATAATAAAATTGAAGAAAATAATAAAAATAATAATCTTACTTTTAATTGTTGGACAATTGACAGTATGATATGATACGTATATATATAACGGTAAATTTTATAACACATGGTTTTGTATATACATGATAATTAATAGACATTATTAACTTGTATGTATGTATGTGTGTGTGTATGTTTATAAATGTATCTGGCGTGTTCTTAAATTGACCAATGAAAATTGAGAATTGTGGTGTGACCATTTCCCCCCCATTGATGATGTTTCGGATTACTTCAACATTTTTGTTTTTTTTTTTTTCAGGTGAGAGACAAACAGGGGCGTAAACGTAAGAGTGAGATGAAAATATAAAATACAAGCATAAAATAACAAAATTACATCAAGATAGGTAAGTGTAATATTTTAACGATAGCAGCGCCACTGGTGGTTATTTTAATTTTGTTTTTTTTTTTTTTTTTGATGTCGCCATTTTTTATTTCCCACTACTGAATATTTATTCTAAATTTTGTAATTAATTAATTTTATCATTAACTTTGACCGAGAAATTTTAAGCACACATTGAACTTTTTTTTTTTTTTTTTTTTTATTTTTAAATATATAGATAATTTTTAATAACTCGTGTTGAACATGTGACAAGATCGTGAGTATTTGTAAATTTTGTATTTATTTATTTTTTTTTTTTTCAAACATGTATGTCAGATGGCTACTATTACCCCCTCTTTTACAGAGTGGGAAAATCATATAAACCAAGCCACGCATTAAGCTGTCTATCTTTCTACAGAACAATTCAGTCTGTGCTTGATCGTCTTTTTGGGCTTTTATAAATTTTCTCTTTTATTAACAAGTATATATATTAAAACATAAAATTTATTAAAATATTAAATAAATATATACATATTATTAGACACAGTTGTTGTATTTAATTGTTTAAAAAAAAGTTAACCAAGTAATATCATTAAACTTGGTCATAAAACATATTTTCATTCAAAAAAAAAAAAAAAAAACAGACAAACACGAGTTTTTTTTTCTAATTAATCATAAAAAATTAAAATACTTTTTAATTGTGTTTAAAATAAAACATTCTAAATAGTGTTTTTTATTTTGTTATATATTAATACAAAAAAAAAAAAAAACAACAACAAATATTTATAAATAAATTTTGTGACATTTTGCTTGTTTGTGAAAATTATAATTATAAAAAATTTTTTTTTTTCTTCATTATAAACTATTTTTATAATTAAACAAGCAATATATAAATTGCTGCTGTGAAATAATTATTCAACAATTTGATAAGAGTGTCTTAATTTTATAATACACACAAACTTGTTTATTTTTTTTTTTAATAAAAAAAAATAAATAAATATAAAAAAAATAGTAAAAAAATTTAATAAAACAATTAAAAAAAATTATAAATTTTGTGCCATGGCGAGTTACGGTGACATGACAGGATCAGCTACTGTTGAAAATAGCAGGTTTGTTATTTTATTTATTTATTTAACATTATTTATGGTATTGAGTTAGCAAAATGTCTGGGACTTTCACAAATCATTTTTTTTTTTTTTCTTTTTTATCAATTTATATTCCCTAATAATAACATAACATAAATACATACACAAATTATTAAAATATATTAAATATTGTTAAAAAAAAAAAAAATTATAATTTTAATTTTGGAGCTTATATAAAAACCCTTTTTTTTGGGTTAAAAAAATGATAATAATAAAAAAAAAAAATATATTCGTTTGCATTCCACGCGTTGCCCGGCATCATTGCTCCTCTTTTTTGTTTTTTTTTTAATATTTTTTTCCTCTTTGATGCCAATGATCACGTTCTTAATTGATGAGATAAATGTTGGATAAGTGCTCTCTCTCTCTCTCTCAACTAATTTATCCCCTTTGAATATCTGTCTGTCTTTCTTCCTCTCCTACCCCCATCTAAAATAAATTATTATTTAAAAAAAATGAAAAGACATTCTTATTCTTCCCATGACATCAAGTCAAAAAATAAATTCGATCAATTTTAGTCATTGTATATGCGTCATTTTCTTTGGCATTAAATTATTTATATCGCAACAAAAAATTTTCACCTTACAAGTACGTTTTTAATATACCTATTAAAAAAAAAATGTTTTTTTTTTTTTTTTGTTATGTCATAAGTATTTTGGAGTAGGTATATATATATGATAAATGAACTTTTAATAAAATTTTATATTTAAAATAAAATAAATTTTGTATGAGTCATTATATGTGTTGGAAATTTTTTTTTTATTGATGAAATCATTTTTTATTTGTACATCATATTATTTTGTTTTGTTTTTTTTTAATTTTTTTCATTGGAAATTGAATTGTTTATATTATTTAATATTGAGTAAATATTTATTTGTTTCTATTATTATTATTATTTTTTTATCTTAATTATATGTTTAATGATCAAATTGGATAAACATAATAAAATTTAAATATATCTATTTATTTTTGTGGATGATAAAATGACTAAGTGATTATAGTTTGTTCCTCATTTTTGTGTGTATGACGACAATAATATTATTATCATAATTTTTATTTAGTAAAAAAATAATATCTTAAGATAAAAATTTTTTAAATAACCGGTTTAAATCAGTTTTTAAGTATAAAGAAATATTGATTAAACGTTTAATGAGGATTGATAAAAAATTAATAATAAAAAACGTCATGTTAGCTTTGTATAATTCGTCAATATAATAAAAATAAATATTTAATATTATTATTAATTTAAAAATAGAATATATAAATTTAAATACAAATTAAAATGAATATATTTTTTTCTTTAGTTTTTTTTGTTGTTATTTAGTTTTTTTTTTTTTTTTTTTAATTTTATTTTAAAAATTCAAGGTTTGTTATGTACTTATATATTTTATTTTTAATTTTTTTTATATACTACTGTACCACTATACAGACACAATAGAGATTTTTTTTTTGAATTTAATTATTTGTTATAATTAATTTTTTTTTCTAATGATCTTATTTTACTAAATGTACGGTTAAATGTCATTCAACAGGAAATAACAGAGACAATTTAATGAGATCAAATAAAAGATTTTTAAATTCAATATAAAAATATTAAAAAGTCGGTCATCATCATCATGATATATGTTACTTTCTGAAAATATAAACATCTTATTCATATATATTTTGTGTGAATTATTTTATTATTATTAAAATGTGCCAAAAAATATTAAATCGCCCACTCAATATGACGTACTTGTCTATAACTTTCTAATATTATAATTATACATAATTTTATGTTATTTTATTTAATTATTTTAAATTAAAAAAAAAAAACATCTTTAAACTACCCTTGTTACAAAAAACTCAAAGAAAAATATTCTAGAAAAATTACGAAAGTCAAACACTGAATTGCAATCATTGTCGTAATGAAATAATAAAATAGTTGTTTATGATAATGAAAATTTATAAACACAAGCTAATATATTAAAATTACTACAAGTCATTGTAGCTTTCTTTCAATTGTATTTGAACGTTTCTTGATGTTTTAATAATTTTAATGACATCATATGTTGATGATGATGATGATGAGGAAGAAGAGAAGGGAAGATATGACCTTTAAATTCACTGAAAATTCCAGAAACGTCAGACACACATGTAGTGTAAATATCTATACATCATCATTATTGAATAACCAATATGAAAATAATAAAAATAATTAAATAAACGTGTCAGTTTTCTCTCTCTCTCTCAATAAGTTGTAAAATAATTTATTTTAATTTTTTAAATTTGATTATTCTTTTGTGCGTAGTTAATAAAATTAAATATTACAATAATTATATTTAAAATTTATAAAAATATAGATATATATTTTTCCTAAATAGAAAAATAAAAAAATAATAACAATATATAATATTATTTTAAACATGATTATTATGTCATTAAATTTCTCTATCAAACTTGTAAATAATATTATTAATTTATTTTTTTATTTTCTACGTAAACAATAATTTGATTAATTCAATTTTTTTTTGGAAAACTCTCTAACGTTTATTGAAAAAATAAAAAAAATATGAAATTAAATTGGAGGGTGTTACGTGGCAAATGATAGACTTATCGAACAACTTGCTAGTCTATCGTAGTTTCACATAAACGTAATCTACAGTTGTTAAAAAAAAAAATAAGTATTCAATAATCGAAAAAGTATTACATATTAACACACACACACATATATTTAACCTGTGTAATCTCAGGAATTTTTTTAATGTTTATTTTAATTTATTATTTTTTTACCTTCTTCACACCACCGAAGGTTTTTTTTTCTGTTACCGAATAAAAGTTTGTATGTCCACAAACTCAACATGAGAATTAAATTATGTAATCAATGTTTCCTATACTTAATTCAACTCAAATAATATACATCATTAATTTTGTTTATTTATTTTTTTTTCTTTTACCATTTCTTTCTTTCTCCGCGATAATAATTATTATTAATTTATTCATTTCAATATATATTCATTCAATGTCGATACCCGTGTTTGTATATAAAAACAGTATTACATCATATATAAATTACAATTTTTTTTTTAACACTATATAAAATCAGGAAGATATATTTCATTATACTCATATATAAAAAAAAAAAAATAAAAAAACAAACTAAGATATGCAAAAATACATGCGATTTCATAATATTTAATGATAAATATACATATAGTTATTCGATTACAATTTTTTATTCTAATTAACTTGTAGTGTAAAATAAAACTATATTTTTATAATGATGTTGTTTATTTTAAATAAATAAGTTTTCTTGGTTTTTTAAATTATTTATTATTATTATTATTTTTCTAAATAATAATGTCACTTGCGAAACCCCTGTGTCATCTTTTTTTCTTTGAAATTTCTTGTCTCGGTATTATAATAATATACAGGTCACAATGAGAAGGGGAAATTTCTTATCTCTATTGATTAAAAAAAAAAAAAAAACAATATATAAAATGTAATAGATAAAATTTATTTATATAAATTATGTTTGTCTAAAAAAAAAAAAGAGGAAAAAGAATTAAATTATATGTTGATATATGTATACATTTATCTGTCTAACTGCTCACCTACCTGCTTGGTTATATATATCTATCTTGTTTTGCAAATATATTAAAAATAATAATTATTAAAAAAAAAAAAAAATATACCAGTCACAAGAATATGTAGATCCACGACCTTGCAAGTGCGGCCCCTTTCTCTACCAACCATTGATTATATTACGAGACATTACTCCCAGTGTGTTCCATGCTTAGTCGTGACCGGCATTAATCTTGTCATTATTGAAATCGAATGCCAAACTCAGTTATGTATGACCCAAATAATTTCTAATTTTTTTATTTATTTATATTCATATATTTATATGTTTTTGGAGCACAAATTTTCATCTTGAATTATTTTTTTTTCTCCCAATAATTTCCAGAGTATATAATCTTCAAATTAATAAAATAGAAAAAAAAAAAAAAAATTTATAAAAACAGATAATATTATTTATTATTAATTTTATTTTTTCATAATTACATATTTCATAATAAAAATAAATTTATATAGTTAATAATAATTTTCAAAGTCATCATTAGAAAGCCTGAATAAAATTAATTAATTTTTAATTATTTATTAAATTTACTTAAAATATGATTATTATTATTTAATTTAATTTTGTTTTTTTGATGCTTAAAAATTAAATATTTATCAATTAAAATAATGTAAATAAATATTTTTGGTAAAAATATAAATTTAATTTAAAGAAATTATATACATATAAATGTAAAAAAGAAATTAAAACGTTTAAAAAAAAAAAGTAGAAAGTATTGGATAGTTGTTGTATACTTGTAGCAAATTTTTTTTTCTTTTTATTTTTTTATTATATTTATTTATTTTTTTAGAATCAATGTAATAATGTAACTAGTAAATTACTTGGTTACGCGAAATATTTTTATTTATTTTATTTATTTTGTATAAGCAGTCGTCAAGAAGCCAAAGATCGAATAATGTGAGTTGACGTATGACAACCTTGTGCCTACTCTCAATTTTACTAGCTCTTTATATATATATATATATGTATAACGTAATTATTATTATACAAAATGACCCAAGTAGAATGTTCCAGAAAATACAAAATAAAAAAAAAAATAATCAATTTTACAATATATAATACTTAACAATAGCTGAGCTCAATTTTCATGCATTGATTTTTTTTTTTATTTTTTTTTTTTTCCTGGTTAATACATATAGTGTTATCGCATCAGATTATACCTATATTCATATAAAATATGTAATCACTTGTTACAAAATAATATTACCTGTTAAATTAATTTCACTATAGAAATAAAAATGAAATTTAAAAATATAAATAGAAATATTTCATCAAAACTTACTACGCAGTTTAAAATCTCCCAAATAAAAAGTGTTGTAATTATTATTATTTTTAATTTTTTTTTTCATTATTTTATCTTTCTCTTTTGAATTTTTATTATCTAAATATAAATATAAAAAATCTAAATATTTATGGTACATGATAAACACAAATAAAAACTTGTTAACCTTGATGATGATTAATATAAATCACAAAAATTTTTTAAATTTAATCTCTGCAAATTAAATTTAACCTTATTAAAATATTTAAAATTAATTCAAATAATATTTAATAATCATAACTGCAGTTATGAAATCATTGGAATTATGATTATGATAATTCAATAGTATAATAATAACCTTGTTAAAAATAATATTAGAATAAACAAAATAATAATACATCTCATTAGCAAATCAATATACTATAATATTTTGATTTAAATTTATTTATTTTTTAAAGTTATTATGTTACATCACAATCATATCTATTCAGGATAAATTACTAACATAAGGCTCTTGAACTTAATTAATCTGTCCAACATGAGGTCATTGAAAAATAATTAATTAATATTTAAAAAAAAATTATAATCAATAATTATTTAATTTTATAATATTAATATTTTATAAATAATTAAATTGATATAATTATGATAAAAATATTTGACCCTAATTGGTATATGAACTTTGATCAATTTTAATATTGACAAAGAAAAAAAATAAATAAATAATTAATTATAATATAAAAATAATCTGCAAAAAAAAAAATTGCGAAAATCAATTCTTTAAATTAATAAATGAGTTTTTTAAAAAATATAGAGAAACAGAGTTTAACTGAGTACTTTGGCCTCATCATCGTCATCATCATCATCATGTCTGTCTGGTTCAAAGCAGTTTACCAACCTGTGATCTTGTTTTAGCCAATCTTTTTGTATCATTTGTGATGACACGAGTGCAGTGTACTATCTTACTTTGTTATGTTTTATTTATTAAATGTAGACACACGTTTTTTTTATTTATTTATTTGTTTTATTTTTATTTTTAATCATGTTATCTGTATCATCATCATCATCATCATCTACAATACACGAATAATACGCGTGATTAATTTATTGATAAAAAAAATCTAATAAATTTTTTATTTTAATCAATTATCTTTATTGTAGTAGCCAAAGTCTAATAAAAAAATTATCAAGGTTGTATTTATATATACAATAGATATTTAAATATTTAAATGACCATTTATTATTATATTTTATTTAAATTAATATATTTATTATATAAAAATATATTCTTTTTATTGTTTACAATTTTAAAAATAAATATTATAAATAGTCAATTATATATTGTTTTTTATTTCTTTTTATTTTTTAAATAACAAGATTTAAATAAATAAATAGTAAGACATGTTTAAACTTTTAATTGTAAATTGACATATGTTAACTAAGTTTTTGTATTGAGTTAATTAAATTTTCGGTCAAAGGTATACCGAATAAGTAAGTACTCAACTCTGACCATTGACGTCAATATCCGGAGTAAACAGTATATAATTTAATAAACAAAAGAAATAATGACAAAATAAAAATTTATAAAACGAAATAAAAAAAAAATAAAATAAATTATGATCAAAGTTCATAAAACAAGAAAAATTTCCATGTATAGATTAAAATATATTTAACAATTTTATATATTAATTATTATTAGCAAACAATAATGATGAAATTTAAATAATGAATTAGGTCAAATTATGAGTTTAAAATATTATTAATAATTATTATTATTCAGTAAATAATAAAATTAATTAAAAACATATTATTTATATTTTAAAAATATTTTTATTTAAATTAATTAAAATTAAATATATCAATTTATGTGGATGAATTTTTTATTTTTATATTTGCCTTCCTGGAATAATTGTAGAAATCAAGGTTGTCCTACTTTTTTGAGAGGTTCAATTATTATTATTTCAGATACAAAGTTAAGTAGGATAAGCAGAAAGTAACATTCATGCATTAATTTATGCCCTTGGTATTTATATACAGAATATTTTTTGTGATTAAAATTTCATTATTTTATCAACAATATAATTAAACCACCAAAATAATCGAATAAAATTTTTCCATTACATTTTTCTTTGATAAATAAAATAATAATCATTTTTTAATCTTTGACTTTTATACAGCCATTAAATTTGATAGAAAAAAAAATAATCAAAGACTACAAATGAAATGCGTAAGTTAAGAAAAAAAAGATATATAATAAGGAAAACAATTATTGTCAACCATCATCAACATAAGCGTCACAAATTATTAACTATTAACCACATAAAATGAATAAAATTTCCACAAATATATATATATGCAAACAATTATTTTGAAATAATGAAAAATAATAATAATATAAATTACCCAGACATTTTTTAAAAAAATTACTGACATCATAATTTTATATATTAGTCATATTTATAAATATTTAAAATAATAATACTAATAAATTTTTATTTATTTAATTTGTTAACAGAACGAGTCTTCGAAGAATGGCACGTCATGAAGAACCAGAATTTAGTAATGCAAGTATATTATATAGTATGGAAAAATTTGTAAAAGCAGTCAATGAAATGGAAGAAACAATACTTGTACCATCAAGATTATTAGATCTTGCTGTTGGTGATTCAAGTGATACAGTTAGTCAAAAAGGTTTAAATAACATAAACACAACAATGCCACATACTGATTTATATCATTTATATAATACTGTTAATAAAATGAAACTTGAACTTCTTTGGTCACAAAAATCAACTGATGAAAATAATTATGATGATGAAATTGATATTGATGATAGACGTACAACAAAATTAACGTCATCATCATCAACAACAACATCATCATCAAATGATAATGTTAGACTTGGTCATGCACGTTGTCCAAGTACAACATCAATGCAAAGTGTACAAAGTGCATCATCATTAATATCAAGTTCAAGTTCATCAAGTGATACAGATTCAGATATTGGTATTGAAATTGATTCTGGTATGGAAAATGAAGATACTATTAATGATAGATATGCAAATCAAGCTGCTGAAAATTTTAGACGTCATTTACATGGTCTTCATCGTAGCATTAAACGTATGACAAATGCTGCTGAATATCTTACACTCAGATATCAAGCTAATGTTGGTGGACAAGCTTGATTTTATCTTTGTTAGAAAATATTAATTTACATATACTTTTTTTTTTTTTTTATATATATATTTATTATCCCTTTGTCTCGTCTTTTTTTTTTTGCGATAATAATTTCAAAATAAATAAATACTATTTAAATTAATTTTTAATTAATTCATTAATTTTCTGATCTTGTCAGTTTAAAAAAAAAAAAAAGAAAACATTGAGTGCAATTTTCTTTTCTTTTTTCTTTTTTTTTTTTATATGATATAAAAATTCAGGGATATCTTGTAGATTACTTCAAGTGTAATATTTAAAAACGAACTGAGTGGATAACTAAAAAAAAAAAAAAAAAAAAATAAAAAAAAAAGTCTGCGAATGTATGAATTGTATGAATGGTTTATTATAATTATTATGAATGATTATTGAAATAAAAATGAACAATAAAATAAAAAAAAAAAAAAAAAAACGAAAATTGTGAAACATGAAATGATGAATGTGCAAGTGTGTGATGGTATACATATTTTTTTTTTTTTCTTTTCTTGAGTAATTAAGTTTGGATACTATGAATTCAGGTAATCTACTATTGTAATTGGGTCAATGCATTGTTGTGAATTTTGAATACAAATTTATAATAACATTGGGCTGATAATTTATTTATTTCAATTGTTTGTTAAATATTTAATTAAAATTAATATCAGACAATAGATTATTACTGGCTGAATTTTTAAAATTAAAAAAATTAAATAATAATTAATAATTATAATAATAATAATTTTGATGCTATAAAATATAATTTAAAGCAGTAACTGTATTTATGAATCGAATCTCTCATACATTGACTCAATGACAAAATAAATTTTGCAACAATTGGCCTCGCATTTACAATGTCAAAAAAAAATTTCACCGACATATTAAAACGTAATATTGCAATACCAATGTTAAATATTTTTTTTCTTTTTTTTTTATAATATTAAAGGTATAATAATAATAAAAATTGTATTGTTTACCAAATAAATTTTTAAGCTAAGTTTGTCAAAATAATTTTGATTTAAATATACCATAAAATAAAAAAAATACATAAATTGACCGTAAAATAATTAATAATTAATTCAAAAAAAAAATATGGGCTTGGTCAATTGTATGTAACTATTTACATGTAATTTCTAATATTATTTATTTTTTATTACGACTGTATGATGCAAAATAATTTAAAAAAATAAATATTATATCAAAGAAAAATATTGTATTTATGGTTGCTGGTTTATATTATTGTACAGAAAAAAAAAATAAAAAAAAAAAAAATGACAAATTGTATTTGTGCAAACAGCAACTAAACTGATAGAATAATTCTTTTTCTTTTTGGTAATGACATTAAATTAAAAAACAAAAAATTGATTTGTTAGCATTTTAAAAAACAAAATTTGTCTTTATTTTTGTTTCATCAATCATTAACAATTAATATCAAGAATCACTAATTATTTTGTATATAAGTAAAAAACAGAATAATTGATTTGTATATTAAAATCAAGGTAACAATCATTTTAAAATCTTTCATGTATATATATATATATATTTTTTTTTTTTTTTTCATATATACATAAATAATTGTAAATAAAAAAAAAACTATTAATAATAATGAAGCGCCAATTTAATTTATTCACAACTCAGTTATTTTTATGAGTTTTTTTTTTTTATTTATTTATTTGTTGTGACCTCCAATGCCATCATAAAATTAATTCTTGTTACTGCTACACATATGCAGTATAACAACAATTAAATAATAACAAGACATTTTTTTTTTAATTCGAAATTATCATTATTAATAAATCTAAGAAAGAGAAAATATATAATTAAAAAAAATTCCATATCTCTCCTTTCAATGTGTCAGCACTTTCACAATAAATCAATTTATATTTTCATTTGTTTATTAAATAATTCACTTACACAATGATAACAAAAATTCTTAATTTTAAAATACAGTTTTAAAAAAAATATTAACAGCTACAATAAAATAGTAAATATAAAAATCATGAATATTAACATTTTTAGCCTCTTTAAAAGCTCATAAATTTATTTGCATAATTCATGTTAATATTTAATTGTATAAAGTGTTAAAAAAAAAAAATAATATGTATAGCACCGATAAACAAGTTACTAAAAAAAAAAAACAATTAAAAATAACTGAAATGACTTATAAAAATATTTAATTGGAATTATTGAAGATTTTTTCATTGAAGATAAGTTTTATTTATTCATTAATTGATATATTGTAAAAAAAAAAAAAAAAAAAGAATAATTGTTGGTCGTTAAATCGTTTCATTATTGTTGAATAAATTGATAATTAAAAATAAATTCCAACTATCATGTACAAATATAATTATGACTAATAATTTTGTCTACCGTTGATAATTCATATTTTTATGACTATAATAAAAGTTTAAAAATAAAATTAATTTATCTCTGATATGTACAATGTGAATGAGAGATGAACAGTGCAATATAAGAAAAAAAAAAAAAAAACAATGGCACTTGTCATCACAAAAAAAATAAAAAATTTTCTAAAATGGTAATAGTATTTGTTTTTTAAAATTTATCTAGTAAAATTTAAATTTAAAAAAAATATTACTCAAATAATTATTTTGAGTTGTTGAATGATATTTTTGTCTTTTATATACTTTTTAATAAATATATGATGATAATTAATTGTAAAAAATATGATTATTTAATATCAGTACTGTCAATTAAATCCATAAGATTGGCATACTCAGGATCGGAACTAAATATATCAATAAGTTCACTAAAAGTTGGACGATTTTTTGGTTCATAATTCCAACAATTTGTCATAACTAAATAAATAGGCTTTGGACATTTTTCTGGTCTTCGAAGACGTTCACCTTTTTCTACAAGTTGAGTGACCTAGTTGAAAAAAAATAAAATAAAAATAAATAAAAAGTATTTAGAATTACGAAGCAATAGAAAATTTAACTAAGAAACCATTCAATACAATGATGAGTAAGTTTTCAGTTAATTAAACAATAAATTGAGGGTAAAAAAAAAAAAAAACAAATAGTATTAATTGGTGATATAAAAATAAATATTTCACTTACTTCAGCTCCTTTTCTATCACCATAAGGTTGTGCACCATATGAATACATTTCCCAGAGTGTTACACCGAAACTCCAAACATCACTTGCATGTGAAAATGTACCAAAATTATATGATTCTGGAGCATACCATTTAATGGGCCATTTACCACCATGTGTTGCTTTATAATAATTATTTGCACCAAATGTTCTTGATAAACCAAAATCACTTATTTTTGCTTGACTTCTAGATGCTAATAAAATATTTCTTGCTGCTAAATCACGATGTACTAATCTCAATTCTTCTAAATATTTCATTCCTAAAAAAAAAACAAAATGTAAATTTTAATTTTATAAAAATAAATTTATAGTAAATAATTATATAAGTATGTATAAAAATTAAATATATTATTTACCAGATGCAATTTGTGTTGCCCATAGTTTAAGTTCAAAATTTGGATTAATTCTGTCTGGAAATTCAAGAAGATAAGCAAGCATTGAACCAAGATGAACAAGTTCTTGTACCATTAGTAATGGTGGACCTTCAAAAAATCCAATTAGTTTAACAATACAAGGATGATTAAAATTAATCATAAGTTTTGCTTCACGTAAAAATTCTTCTTTTGTTAAATTATTATCAGTATCACGTAATGTTTTAATTGCAACTGGTATTGATTCATCATTTGAATTAATATAAATACCCTCATGTACAGCACCAAATTCACCCTCACCTAATACCTCACCAGATATAAGATTATCACCAGGTATAAAATGATGTGAATGTAGTGATGTTTTTAATGTAATACTTTTATCAAATATATCATGTTTATGTTCATAATTTGTTTCTAATTTTGTTGGTTTAATATCCATTTGAAATGCAATATTTGGAAATGATGATAATGATGACGATGATGATGATGGTGGTGGTGATGAAGTACTTGATTGATTCGTTAAAACTTTTGATGTTAAGTGATGTTTTTTTTTTAATGTATTGCCATTGAATATTGATGGTGGCATTTCTGGTACTGGTGGTCGTGGCTCAGGTGGTATTGGATAAACCAATGGACCAGGTAAACCATCTGGCATACATCGATAATGTTCAATAACATGCTCAAGTGAAGCCAGATATGGTCCATTATCAATAAATAAAAAACCATTTTTTTCTTTTATTTGAAAATGATAATATTGATGATGAAATATTGCAGTTAACACATAATTTCCAGGTGGACGATCACTAAAACGAACTAAAAAAGCTCCTTCTTTCATACCATTTTTTTCAAGAAGATGTACAGCTTCATTTCTAACTAATGTACCATGATACCAATCAGATTTATTTTCTTTTGTTGCAGGAATTTCATAATTATCTGTAATATTAATTAATAATTAATAATCAATCAAAATTATTGGATTTATTTTATATAAATATATGCACTTACGTAATAATTTAACACATTCTTGATGACCATTTTTTTTAGCTAAATCAACTGGAGTATCATCATCAACTGTTCTAGGATAAACTGGAGCATTCATTGTTAATAAAACTTTTATTACTTCTTCTTGTCCTGCACTTGCAGCTTCATGTAATGGTACCATTCCTAAAATAGTAAAAAAAAAAAACAATAACAATAATTATAAATTTTCATATGTTAATAATAAAATAAAAATAAATTACCTGTTTCTGTATGTCTTGCTTGAACATTTGCACCACCCAAAATTAAAATTTTTGCAGTATTTGGAAGATTATTCTGGCATGCATACTTGAAAACAAAAATTTTTAAATCATTATTTAAAAATAAAATAAAAATTATTAAACATTTAGTCACAAGAAATTGTTGACAAAAAAACATAATAATATTTACATTAAACACTTGGATATATTATTTATTTTACCTCAGTTTATTAATACTGTGTATAATACAAATAATCCTGCTGCATAACAGGAAGAAAAAAAACAAATTTAACAAGAGTAAAATTTTTAAATTAAAATAAATAAACTTACATGAAGAGGTGTATAACCAGCTGAATCACGACAATTAACACTAGCTTTATTTTCAATAAGTTTATTTAAAATATCATCAGCACCAGATTTTGCTGCAAGATGTACTGCAGTTTGACCAAGTTGATTTTTTGCTTCAATACTTCTGTAACCACATTTTAATAATTCTGATACTATTGTATAATTTCCCTAAAAAAAAAAACAAAAAAAAAAAAAAAAATTTATTTAATTTTAACTTTTTTATTTTTTATTTGTCAATAATTGATTATTAGATTTACTTGTATTGTTGCTCTGTGTAGTAAATTTGTTCTGCCATGTCTTCTAGTATCATGAGGAGGTGGTCCACCAGGACATGGCTTGACAAGTACTATTTCAAGACCATGATTATTTTCTTGATAAAACTCAATAAGTGTGTCTAATCCATGAATTGTTCTTTCATCCTCTATTATTTAAAATAATAATAAAAAATCAAAACAGTAAAATTAATTGTATAAATTATAAATGAATAGTCATTAGTGATATTACCTATTGAAAAAAAAGCATCTTCAGTGTGTTTTCTAATTTGATAATGAATAACATTATTATTAAATAATACAGACAAAACATAATCACCAGGTGATGTGCTACTTTCTCTTACAAGAAATGTACCATCTTCATTTTCTGAAAATAAAAAATAAAAGTTAAATCATTTATATAAATCATAAAATAAATTAATACAATTAAATAATCAATTAGTTACCTTTTTCAAGAAGTTGTTCAGCTCCTTCACGTGATAAATTTTCATGAAACCAACATATATCATCGTCTAAGCTCATATTTAAAAATAATTTAAAAATACAATTAAAGCTATAAGATTATTTGTTAAACAAAACTTGTCAATATTCCAATATTAAATATGACAAATGCATTTTTGTCAAAACGTCAAAACAGTGGTATTTATTGTTTTTTTTTTTTTTTTTTTATTATATATCATACATAATTATGATCATTATTTTGTTTGTTCAATGGCAGTTTATAGATGCCATTTGCCGATAAAAGAATGTGTTACCACATAAAAATATATTTAATGTCCGTATGAAGGCGTTAATCGTAGTTTCTGATAATTCGGGGTTTTTAAAATCAGATTCACAGATTGATTAAGTGGTATCATGGCAACGACATATCAAAACACATGTGTAACAATTATTTATAAGTGAAGTGTATAAACAAAAAATATATATTAATTCATTTACTTAATAAGTTATTTAAAAATAATTGATTAAAACGTTAAAAAAATGACGACAGATTTAAAATTAATTGTTAACGAGTTAAATAAATTATTTAAAAAAAATTATTCACTGACATCTTTTAAAGCTTTAAAGTCAATTGACTTATTACAAGTAAAAAAAAATTGATCAATATATTGAAATATTATTTATTTTTTGTTTATATAATTAATTTATAATTTAATTTTCATAGGTATTGAATGATGTTTTATCAGAAACAACAGAAACTCCAAAAGTTGATATGAGAGATGAGAGTTTGGATGTATCAACTGTACGAATTTTATCAATTCTTAGAATATTAAAATATCAGCCAAACAAAGATCCAACATTATTCAGGTAAAAATAATTATATTTATTTTAAAATATAATAAAATTATTTAAATATTATTTATTGTTTTTATACAGACAAAGAATTGTGAAAGGTGATCAAGAAACAATTTATGAAATTTTAAAATGGTTATTTTCAAATCGAGAAATGATCAAGCAAAGATCATATTTATCAAGATTTTTAGTCAAGGTAATATTATATATTTATGTTTAATAAATTTATACAATAAATTAATTAAAATTATAATCATTTTAATAGATTGATGTACCACCTGAATTTTTATCAGACTCAGAAACATTAGCTCTGTATGAACGTTATCAAGGACTTATTGAAGAATTTAAAATTGCTCACAAAGAACGTGAAACTGGAAAAAAAGGTGGTGAAGCAGCAGCTGAATTAAAATCAGATCTTAAAGATATGGAAAAAGAACGTGAAGTTATATTGGATAGAATTGATAGAATTAAATCAAGAGCAGAATCAAATTTACATTTACTACAAGCAGCTCATGAATTACGTGTTGAACGTGATAGAGATCATGAATTATCAATGCAAAAAATACAAGAAAAAGAAACATTATCATCACTTCAGGTAATTATATAATAATATAAAATAATATTAATATAATAAAATAATTTTTTATAATTATATTTTAATAGGCATCAATTCAACGAACTGAAAGAAAACTTGAAATTTTAAAAGAAGCAAGTGTTGAATTATCCTCAGAACTTCTTGAACAACGTTTAAATGAAGAAGTCATGATATTAACAGCAGTAAGACATGAACGTTTACCAGCTGAATTAACATCTTTAAAATCTCGTGTTGATGCATTAAAATCAGTTTGTAATTCACATGATATTGGTCCAGATGAAATAATAAAATTACGTCAAAAACTTGATGCAACATCACGTGAAGTACAAGCACTTGCTGAAGAAACAATTAATCAAGATGGAGTTGAAAAAATGGCACCATTTCGTCAACAAGCAGCTGCAATATCAAGTTGTAAAAAAAATACATTAGAACGTTTGGATGAAACAGAAGCTTATTTATCAAATTTAAAAAAAAAATTAGAAGAAAAAAAAGAACAACAAAATGATAATTCAGTACCAAAAGGTGAAGAATTTAAAAAATATGTTACAAGATTAAAAACAAAAAGTTTATTGTATAAAAAATGTAGAGGTGAATTATCAGGACTTAAAGCAGAAGCAGGAGTATTGAGTAGAACTTTAAGTATAATTGAAGCTAAAATGGCTGGTATAAAATCAAAAGAAGGTGATGAAAAAGTTGGTGGATTACCTGATGGATTTACTGAAGGTACAGCTGTTATGGCAAATATGAAATTAAGCAGAGATATTGGTGAACTTAAAACTAGAGTAACATCAATATTAACTGGTAATTTTTTAAAATATGTATTTAAATAAAATCGTCTAGAATATATTTAATAAAAATAATTGAATAATTATTTTAGAATTACAACCACTTAGACAAAAAGCTCAGGAAATTGAAGAAAGATATGAAAGAGCAAAAAAAAGTCATGAGTCAATTGAAACATCAGTAAAAAGTACTATATCAAATCTTTCAAATGAAGTTGAAAATCTTCAATCACGTGTTGATAAAGATACTGAAGAAATTCAAAGATTAAAAAATGAAATTAAAAAATTTAAAGAAGCACAAGAAAAAATTCAACAAGAAATTCGTGTAATCAACAATATTAAATTAATAATTTTCTGTATATCTATTTAATATTTTTTTAAATATATATTTTTTTTTCGTTTAGTTTTATGCAAATCCAGGTGTTGGAAAATCATTCAGAGATAAATTAAGTGAATCAATAAGTGTAGAAGAAAAAAAATTAAAAACACTTAAAGCTGAAGAACAAAATGTAAAAGAACACAGTGAGGAAAATAAATATCAAACTAATCAATGGAATAATCTTATATCGTAAGTTTAATTTAGTTAATTATCAATACAATAAATAAATAACATAATTATAATTTACTTATATAGAAAATAGTATTAACTTGTTATAAATTATTAACTTACATATTTTTTTGTTTAAAGAATATTTGAAAGTAAATTACAGCAATTGGAAGAAAACAAAAGACGAGATGGAATTGTCGTTCGTAAAGAAGGTGCTGAAACCTTAATACTGCAATAAATACTTTGAGTACATATTTATATTTTAAATAATAAAGAAAACATTAATTATTAACGTTTCAAACGATATAACAAAGCCACTGAAAGTCCAGCAAAACCTCCAACAGCTAACAAGTATACTCGTACATTATGTTTTTTTTTATCAGCCTAAAAATTATAATAAACATAAAAAAACAATTGTTAATAGTAAAACAAAAAAATAATATTTTATTTTTTAATTACCTTGCGAATTTGTAACAATAATTGGGCAATGTGATACTCAAGTTGATCAACTTCATGTAGTGTTGCCATTGCTGCTTGAGCTAATATTTTACTGGCACGTTCATTTTTATTTTGATCAACAATAAAATCATTTGGACACATTCTAACTCTTTTATATGCATATGTAAAAAATGATTTTATTAAATGCAAGTGTTCTCTTCCTGATTTTAATACTTCAAATAAGTCTTTGATGCTGAAAAAAATCATATTTATACTATTGTTATTGTTGTTTTTTATTTTTATCAAAAGTAGAATACCTAAGAATAAATATAAATGATTTACCTGTTATTATCATCATCTAAATGAATCAATTGATGATACTGATTTTTAAGATTAAACTGTTGATTCATACTATCAGCAAGTTCATCACTTGCACCAAGTTTAATAAAATCATCTTTTGTTAACTTACTGAGTGCATCAGTTGAGATGTTACGTTTTTTAAATTCATTAATAATATCACCAGCACCAAGGCCCTCAAGTATTGATGCTGTTCTTTTTGTAAATCCCAAAGGATCCTCGTAATTAAAACTCATTTTGTTATTTTTTTTTTTTTTATAAAACTAAATGTAAACCAGGTCTTTTGTTGTCATTAGCACAGTACACAAATGTACATAACCTGTCCAACAAAACAATTCAGATTTCGGATGAGGAAAATTTGGAAATTACAGTTGACATGCGCGGAATATATCTTTAAAATGGCAGCCTCTTAGCGCGGGCTTTGTTTTGAAAACATAATTATCGTATAAAGATTCTTGTATATTCATCGACGAATTGTTGTGAAACTCCAGAACATACGACATAATTTATAGATAAATTCGATATAAATGATTCTCGTTAATTTTTATCATTCAAACTAATGTAAACATGATCACAAATGAAAATTATTGTAAGTGAAAAAACAAAGAATTTTACAAATAATAAAAGAAAATATATAAATTTTTGTATTAGAAAATAATTGAAAGAACAAGAAAACTATAAATTTATACAAATCGTTGACGTCGTTACTGATTATATCTTCCTATTACAAACCCACGTATTTCTAGAAGAATTCTCGAAAAAAAAAATAATTAATAAGAACTAAAAATAAAAATAGGCAATTTCATATGTTTGTTGTAACACCTCTTTTCAAGTTATGTTTGCCTAGAATTTTCTGCTATTTTTCCTACCATTTAGGAAAGTGTAAACCCTGGATAACGTGCATTTCATTGAAAAAAAGAAAATTGTATGACCAGGTGTAAATACCTTTTTTGAGTGATGTTCGCCTAGTAAAATCCACTCTTTTTTCAATAATTTTCAAAAGCCGCAGGGCAGGAAAAGTAGTTTTTTACTTGGCCGATATAAAATGTATGAGCAGTTCTGAATACCTCTTTTCAAGTTATGTTTGCCTAGTATTATCCGCCTTTTTTTCTATAACTTTTGAACGTCGCAGGGCAGGAAAAGTAGTTTTTAACTTGGCTGATATTAAATGTATAAGCAGTTCTGAATACCTCTTTTCAAGTAATGTTCGCCTAGTGAAATCCGCCCGTTTTTCTATAAATTTTAAAAGCCGCAAGGCAGAAAAAGTAGTTTTTAACTTGGACGATATAAATTGTGAGAGCAGTTCTGAATACCTCTTTCCGAGTTATATTCGCCTGTTATAATCCGCCTTTTTTTCTATAATTTTTAAACGTCGCAGGGCAGAGAAAGTAGTTATTAACTTGGCCGATATAAAATGTATAAGCAGTTCTGAATACCGTTTTTCAAATTATATTTGCCTGTTATAATCTGCCTTTTTTTCTATAAATTTTGAATGTCGCAGGGCAGAAAAACTAGTTATTAACTTGGACGATACAAAATGTATAAGCAGTTCTGAATACCTCTTTTCAAGTTATGTTTGCTTAGTATTATCCGCCTTTTTTCTATAATTTTTGAACGTCGCAGGGCAAAGAAAGTAGTTATTATTTTGGCCGATATAAAATGTATAAGCAGTTCTGAATACCTCTTTTCAAGTTATGTTCGCCTAGTGAAATCCGCCCGTTTTTCTATAAATTTTAAAAGCCGCAAGGCAGGAAAAGTAGTTATTAACTTGGCCGATATAAAATGTATAAGCAGTTCTGAATACCTCTTTTCAAGTTATGTTCGCCTAGTGAAATCCGCCCGTTTTTCTATAAATTTTGAAAGCTGCAGGGCAGGAAAAGTAGTTTTTAACTTGGACGATATAAATTGTGAGAGCAGTTCTGAATACCTCTTTCCGAGTTATATTCGCCTGTTATAATCCACCTTTTTTTCTATAATTTTTAAACGTCGCGGGGCAGAGAAAGTAGTTATTAACTTGGCCGATATAAAATGTATAAGCAGTTCTGAATACCTCTTTCCAAGTTATGTTCGCCTAGTGAAATCCGCCCGTTTTTCTATAAATTTTAAAAGCCGCAGGGCAGGAAAAGTAGTTTTTAACTCGGAAGATATAAAATGTATAAGCAGTTCTGAAAACCTCTTTCCAAGTTATATTCGCCTGTTATAATCCGCCTTTTTTTCTATAATTTTTAAACGTCGCAGGGCAGAGAAAGTAGTTATTGACTTGGCCGATATAAAATGTATAAGCAGTGCTGAATACCTCTTTTCGAGTTATATTCGCCTGTTATAATCCGCCTTTTTTTCTATAATTTTTGAAAGCCGCAAGGCAGAAAAAGTAGTTTTTAACTTGGACGATATAAATTGTGAGAGCAGTTCTAAATACCTCTTTCCGAGTTATATTCGCCTGTTATAATCCGCCTTTTTTTCTATAAATTTTAAACGTCGCAGGGCAGAGAAAGTAGTTATTAACTTGGCCGATATAAAATGTATAAGCAGTTCTGAATACCTCTTTTCGAGTTATGTTCGCCTAGTGAAATCCGCCCGTTTTTCTATAAATTTTAAAAGCCGCAAGGCAGGAAAAGTAGTTATTAACTTGGCCGATATAAAATGTATAAGCAGTTCTGAATACCTCTTTTCAAGTTATGTTTGCCTAGCATTATCCGCCCGTTTTTCTATAAATTTTGAAAGCTGCAGGGCAGGAAAAGTAGTTTTTAAGTTGGCCGATATAAATTGTATGAGCAGTTCTGAATACCTCTTTCCGAGTTATATTCGCCTACTGATATTCCCATTTTTTTCAATAAATATTAAAAGCCGCAGGGCAGAAAAACTTGTTTTTAACGTGCCCTAGAAAAAATGTATAAGCAGTTCTGAAAACCTCCTTCAAAGTTATGATCGCCTAGTGATATCCGCATTTTCTTCAATAAATATTAAAAGCCGCAGGGCAGGAAAAGTAGTTATTAACTTGGCCGATATAAAATGTATAAGCAGTTCTGAATACCTCTTTTCAAGTTATGTTTGCCTAGTATTATCCGCCCGTTTTTCTATAAATTTTGAAAGCTGCAGGGCAGGAAAAGTAGTTTTTAACTTGGACGATATAAATTGTATAAGCAGTTCTGAATACCTCTTTTCAAGTTATGTTTGCCTAGTATTATCCGCCCGTTTTTCTATAAATTTTGAAAGCTGCAGGGCAGGAAAAGTAGTTTTTAAGTTGGCCGATATAAATTGTATGAGCAGTTCTGAATACCTCTTTCCGAGTTATATTCGCCTAGTGAAATCCGCCCATTTTTCTATGAATTTTCGAAGCCGCAGGGCAGGAAAAGTAGTTTTTAAGTTGGACGATATAAATTAAATAAGCAGTTCTGAATACCTCTTTTCAAGTTATATTCGCCTGTCATAATCCGCCTTTTTTTCTATAAATTTTAATAGCTGCAGGGCAGGAAAAGTAGTTATTAACTCGGACGATATAAATTGTATGAGCAGTTCTGAATACCTTTTTTCAAGTTATGTTTGCTTAGTATTATCCGCCTTTTTTTCTATAACTTTTGAACGTCGCAGGGCAGGAAAAGTAGTTATTAACTTGGCCGATATAAAATGTATGAGCAGTTCTGAATACCTCTTTCCGAGTTATATTCGCCTAGTGAAATCCGCCCGTTTTTCTATAAATTTTAAAAGCCGCAAGGCAGGAAAAGTAGTTTTTAACTTGGACGATATAAATTGTATGAGCAGTTCTGAATACCTCTTTTCAAGTTATGTTTGCTTGATATTATCTGCCTTTTTTTCTATAAATTTTGAATGTCGCAGGGCAGAAAAACTATTTATTAACTTGGCCGATATAAAATGTATGAGCAGTTCTGAATACCTCTTTCCGAGTTATGATCGCCTAGTGAAATCCGCCCGTTTTTCTATAAATTTTGAAAACCGCAGGGCAGGAAAAGTAGTTTTTAACTTGGACGATATAAATTGTATAAGCAGTTCTGAATACCTCTTTTCAAGTTATGTTTGCCTAGTATTATCCGCCTTTTTTTCTATAAATTTTGAATGTCGCAGGGCAGAAAAACTAGTTATTAACTCGGACGATATAAATTGTATGAGCAGTTCTGAATACCTCTTTTCAAGTTATGTTTGCTTAGTATTATCTGCCTTTTTTTCTATAAATTTCGAATGTCGCAGGGCAGAAAAACTAGTTATTAACTCGGACGATATAAATTGTATGAGCAGTTCTGAATACCTCTTTTCAAGTTATGTTTGCTTAGTATTATCTGCCTTTTTTTCTATAAATTTTGAATGTCGCAGGGCAGAAAAACTAGTTATTAACTTGGACGATACAAAATGTATAAGCAGTTCTGAATACCTCTTTTCAAGTTATGTTTGCTTAGTATTATCCGCCTTTTTTCTATAATTTTTGAACGTCGCAGGGCAAAGAAAGTAGTTATTATTTTGGCCGATATAAAATGTATAAGCAGTTCTGAATACCTCTTTTCAAGTTATGTTCGCCTAGTGAAATCCGCCCGTTTTTCTATAAATTTTAAAAGCCGCAAGGCAGGAAAAGTAGTTATTAACTTGGCCGATATAAAATGTATAAGCAGTTCTGAATACCTCTTTTCAAGTTATGTTCGCCTAGTGAAATCCGCCCGTTTTTCTATAAATTTTGAAAGCTGCAGGGCAGGAAAAGTAGTTTTTAACTTGGACGATATAAATTGTGAGAGCAGTTCTGAATACCTCTTTCCGAGTTATATTCGCCTGTTATAATCCACCTTTTTTTCTATAATTTTTAAACGTCGCGGGGCAGAGAAAGTAGTTATTAACTTGGCCGATATAAAATGTATAAGCAGTTCTGAATACCTCTTTCCAAGTTATGTTCGCCTAGTGAAATCCGCCCGTTTTTCTATAAATTTTAAAAGCCGCAGGGCAGGAAAAGTAGTTTTTAACTCGGAAGATATAAAATGTATAAGCAGTTCTGAAAACCTCTTTCCAAGTTATATTCGCCTGTTATAATCCGCCTTTTTTTCTATAATTTTTAAACGTCGCAGGGCAGAGAAAGTCTTTATTGACTTGGCCGATATAAAATGTATAAGCAGTGCTGAATACCTCTTTTCGAGTTATATTCGCCTGTTATAATCCGCCTTTTTTTCTATAATTTTTGAAAGCCGCAAGGCAGAAAAAGTAGTTTTTAACTTGGACGATATAAATTGTGAGAGCAGTTCTAAATACCTCTTTCCGAGTTATATTCGCCTGTTATAATCCGCCTTTTTTTCTATAAATTTTAAACGTCGCAGGGCAGAGAAAGTAGTTATTAACTTGGCCGATATAAAATGTATAAGCAGTTCTGAATACCTCTTTTCAAGTTATGTTCGCCTAGTGAAATCCGCCCGTTTTTCTATAAATTTTAAAAGCCGCAAGGCAGGAAAAGTAGTTATTAACTTGGCCGATATAAAATGTATAAGCAGTTCTGAATACCTCTTTTCAAGTTATGTTTGCCTAGCATTATCTGCCCGTTTTTCTATAAATTTTGAAAGCTGCAGGGAAGGAAAAGTAGTTTTTAACTTGGACGATATAAATTGTATAAGCAGTTCTGAATACCTCTTTCCAAGTTATATTCGCCTACTGATATTCCCATTTTTTTCAATAAATATTAAAAGCCGCAGGGCAGAAAAACTTGTTTTTAACGTGCCCTAGAAAAAATGTATAAGCAGTTCTGAAAACCTCCTTCAAAGTTATGATCGCCTAGTGATATCCGCATTTTCTTCAATAAATATTAAAAGCCGCAGGGCAGGAAAAGTAGTTATTAACTTGGCCGATATAAAATGTATAAGCAGTTCTGAATACCTCTTTTCAAGTTATGTTTGCCTAGTATTATCCGCCCGTTTTTCTATAAATTTTGAAAGCTGCAGGGCAGGAAAAGTAGTTTTTAACTTGGACGATATAAATTGTATAAGCAGTTCTGAATACCTCTTTTCAAGTTATGTTTGCCTAGTATTATCCGCCCGTTTTTCTATAAATTTTGAAAGCTGCAGGGCAGGAAAAGTAGTTTTTAAGTTGGCCGATATAAATTGTATGAGCAGTTCTGAATACCTCTTTCCGAGTTATATTCGCCTAGTGAAATCCGCCCATTTTTCTATGAATTTTCGAAGCCGCAGGGCAGGAAAAGTAGTTTTTAAGTTGGACGATATAAATTAAATAAGCAGTTCTGAATACCTCTTTTCAAGTTATATTCGCCTGTCATAATCCGCCTTTTTTTCTATAAATTTTAATAGCTGCAGGGCAGGAAAAGTAGTTATTAACTCGGACGATATAAATTGTATGAGCAGTTCTGAATACCTTTTTTCAAGTTATGTTTGCTTAGTATTATCCGCCTTTTTTTCTATAACTTTTGAACGTCGCAGGGCAGGAAAAGTAGTTATTAACTTGGCCGATATAAAATGTATGAGCAGTTCTGAATACCTCTTTCCGAGTTATATTCGCCTAGTGAAATCCGCCCGTTTTTCTATAAATTTTAAAAGCCGCAAGGCAGGAAAAGTAGTTTTTAACTTGGACGATATAAATTGTATGAGCAGTTCTGAATACCTCTTTTCAAGTTATGTTTGCTTGATATTATCTGCCTTTTTTTCTATAAATTTTGAATGTCGCAGGGCAGAAAAACTATTTATTAACTTGGCCGATATAAAATGTATGAGCAGTTCTGAATACCTCTTTCCGAGTTATGATCGCCTAGTGAAATCCGCCCGTTTTTCTATAAATTTTGAAAACCGCAGGGCAGGAAAAGTAGTTTTTAACTTGGACGATATAAATTGTATAAGCAGTTCTGAATACCTCTTTTCAAGTTATGTTTGCTTAGTATTATCTGCCTTTTTTTCTATAAATTTTGAATGTCGCAGGGCAGAAAAACTAGTTATTAACTCGGACGATATAAATTGTATGAGCAGTTCTGAATACCTCTTTTCAAGTTATGTTTGCTTAGTATTATCTGCCTTTTTTTCTATAAATTTTGAATGTCGCAGGGCAGAAAAACTAGTTATTAACTCGGACGATATAAATTGTATGAGCAGTTCTGAATACCTCTTTTCAAGTTATGTTTGCTTAGTATTATCTGCCTTTTTTTCTATAAATTTTGAATGTCGCAGGGGAGAAAAAGTAGTTTTTAACTTGGACGATATAAATTGTATAAGCAGTTCTGAATACCTCTTTTCAAGTTATGTTCGCCTAGTGAAATCCGCCCGTTTTTCTATAAATTTTAAAAGCCGCAGGGCAGGAAAAGTAGTTTTTAACTTGGACGATATAAATTGTATGAGCAGTTCTGAATACCTCTTTCCGAGTTATATTCGCCTGTTATAATCCGCCTTTTTTTCTATAAATTTTGAAAGCCGCAGGGCAGGAAAAGCAGTTTTTAACTTGGACGATATAAATTGTATAAGCAGTTCTGAATACCTCTTTTCAAGTTATGTTTGCCTAGTATTATCCGCCTTTTTTTCTATAAATTTTGAATGTCGCAGGGCAGAAAAACTAGTTATTAACTCGGACGATATAAATTGTATGAGCAGTTCTGAATACCTCTTTTCAAGTTATGTTTGCTTAGTATTATCTGCCTTTTTTTCTATAAATTTCGAATGTCGCAGGGCAGAAAAACTAGTTATTAACTCGGACGATATAAATTGTATGAGCAGTTCTGAATACCTCTTTTCAAGTTATGTTTGCTTAGTATTATCTGCCTTTTTTTCTATAAATTTTGAATGTCGCAGGGCAGAGAAAGTAGTTATTAACTTGGCCGATATAAAATGTATAAGCAGTTCTGAATATCTCTTTTCAAGTTATGTTTGCTTAGTATTATCCGCCTTTTTTTCTATAACTTTTGAACGTCGCAGGGCAGGAAAAGTAGTTATTAACTTGGCCGATATAAAATGTATGAGCAGTTCTGAATACCTCTTTTCAAGTTATGTTTGCTTAGTATTATCCGCTTTTTTCTCTATAAATTTTGAACGTCGTAGGGGAGAAAAAGTAGTTTTTAACTTGGACGATATAAATTGTATAAGCAGTTCTGAATACCTCTTTTCAAGTTATGTTCGCCTAGTATTATCCGCCCGTTTTTCTATAAATTTTGAACGTCGCAGGGCAGGAAAAGTAGTTTTTAAGTTGGCCGATATAAATTGTATGAGCAGTTCTGAATACCTCTTTCCGAGTTATATTCGCCTAGTGAAATCCGCCCATTTTTCTATGAATTTTCGAAGCCGCAGGGCAGGAAAAGTAGTTTTTAAGTTGGACGATATAAATTAAATAAGCAGTTCTGAATACCTCTTTTCAAGTTATATTCGCCTGTCATAATCCGCCTTTTTTTCTATAAATTTTAATAGCTGCAGGGCAGGAAAAGTAGTTATTAACTCGGACGATATAAATTGTATGAGCAGTTCTGAATACCTTTTTTCAAGTTATGTTTGCTTAGTATTATCCGCCTTTTTTTCTATAACTTTTGAACGTCGCAGGGCAGGAAAAGTAGTTATTAACTTGGCCGATATAAAATGTATGAGCAGTTCTGAATACCTCTTTCCGAGTTATATTCGCCTAGTGAAATCCGCCCGTTTTTCTATAAATTTTAAAAGCCGCAAGGCAGGAAAAGTAGTTTTTAACTTGGACGATATAAATTGTATGAGCAGTTCTGAATACCTCTTTTCAAGTTATGTTTGCTTGATATTATCTGCCTTTTTTTCTATAAATTTTGAATGTCGCAGGGCAGAAAAACTATTTATTAACTTGGCCGATATAAAATGTATGAGCAGTTCTGAATACCTCTTTCCGAGTTATGATCGCCTAGTGAAATCCGCCCGTTTTTCTATAAATTTTGAAAACCGCAGGGCAGGAAAAGTAGTTTTTAACTTGGACGATATAAATTGTATAAGCAGTTCTGAATACCTCTTTTCAAGTTATGTTTGCTTAGTATTATCTGCCTTTTTTTCTATAAATTTTGAATGTCGCAGGGCAGAAAAACTAGTTATTAACTCGGACGATATAAATTGTATGAGCAGTTCTGAATACCTCTTTTCAAGTTATGTTTGCTTAGTATTATCTGCCTTTTTTTCTATAAATTTTGAATGTCGCAGGGCAGAAAAACTAGTTATTAACTCGGACGATATAAATTGTATGAGCAGTTCTGAATACCTCTTTTCAAGTTATGTTTGCTTAGTATTATCTGCCTTTTTTTCTATAAATTTTGAATGTCGCAGGGGAGAAAAAGTAGTTTTTAACTTGGACGATATAAATTGTATAAGCAGTTCTGAATACCTCTTTTCAAGTTATGTTCGCCTAGTGAAATCCGCCCGTTTTTCTATAAATTTTAAAAGCCGCAGGGCAGGAAAAGTAGTTTTTAACTTGGACGATATAAATTGTATGAGCAGTTCTGAATACCTCTTTCCGAGTTATATTCGCCTGTTATAATCCGCCTTTTTTTCTATAAATTTTGAAAGCCGCAGGGCAGGAAAAGCAGTTTTTAACTTGGACGATATAAATTGTATAAGCAGTTCTGAATACCTCTTTTCAAGTTATGTTTGCCTAGTATTATCCGCCTTTTTTTCTATAAATTTTGAATGTCGCAGGGCAGAAAAACTAGTTATTAACTCGGACGATATAAATTGTATGAGCAGTTCTGAATACCTCTTTTCAAGTTATGTTTGCTTAGTATTATCTGCCTTTTTTTCTATAAATTTCGAATGTCGCAGGGCAGAAAAACTAGTTATTAACTCGGACGATATAAATTGTATGAGCAGTTCTGAATACCTCTTTTCAAGTTATGTTTGCTTAGTATTATCTGCCTTTTTTTCTATAAATTTTGAATGTCGCAGGGCAGAGAAAGTAGTTATTAACTTGGCCGATATAAAATGTATAAGCAGTTCTGAATATCTCTTTTCAAGTTATGTTTGCTTAGTATTATCCGCCTTTTTTTCTATAACTTTTGAACGTCGCAGGGCAGGAAAAGTAGTTATTAACTTGGCCGATATAAAATGTATGAGCAGTTCTGAATACCTCTTTTCAAGTTATGTTTGCTTAGTATTATCCGCTTTTTTCTCTATAAATTTTGAACGTCGTAGGGGAGAAAAAGTAGTTTTTAACTTGGACGATATAAATTGTATAAGCAGTTCTGAATACCTCTTTTCAAGTTATGTTCGCCTAGTATTATCCGCCCGTTTTTCTATAAATTTTGAACGTCGCAGGGCAGGAAAAGTAGTTTTTAACTCGGACGATATAAATTGTATGAGCAGTTCTGAATACCTCTTTTCAAGTTATGTTTGCTTGATATTATCTGCCTTTTTTTCTATAAATTTTGAATGTCGCAGGGCAGAAAAACTATTTATTAACTTGGCCGATATAAAATGTATGAGCAGTTCTGAATACCTCTTTCCGAGTTATGATCGCCTAGTGAAATCCGCCCGTTTTTCTATAAATTTTGAAAACCGCAGGGCAGGAAAAGTAGTTTTTAACTTGGACGATATAAATTGTATAAGCAGTTCTGAATACCTCTTTTCAAGTTATGTTTGCTTAGTATTATCTGCCTTTTTTTCTATAAATTTTGAATGTCGCAGGGCAGAAAAACTAGTTATTAACTCGGACGATATAAATTGTATGAGCAGTTCTGAATACCTCTTTTCAAGTTATGTTTGCTTAGTATTATCTGCCTTTTTTTCTATAAATTTTGAATGTCGCAGGGCAGAAAAACTAGTTATTAACTCGGACGATATAAATTGTATGAGCAGTTCTGAATACCTCTTTTCAAGTTATGTTTGCTTAGTATTATCTGCCTTTTTTTCTATAAATTTTGAATGTCGCAGGGGAGAAAAAGTAGTTTTTAACTTGGACGATATAAATTGTATAAGCAGTTCTGAATACCTCTTTTCAAGTTATGTTCGCCTAGTGAAATCCGCCCGTTTTTCTATAAATTTTAAAAGCCGCAGGGCAGGAAAAGTAGTTTTTAACTTGGACGATATAAATTGTATGAGCAGTTCTGAATACCTCTTTCCGAGTTATATTCGCCTGTTATAATCCGCCTTTTTTTCTATAAATTTTGAAAGCCGCAGGGCAGGAAAAGCAGTTTTTAACTTGGACGATATAAATTGTATAAGCAGTTCTGAATACCTCTTTTCAAGTTATGTTTGCCTAGTATTATCCGCCTTTTTTTCTATAAATTTTGAATGTCGCAGGGCAGAAAAACTAGTTATTAACTCGGACGATATAAATTGTATGAGCAGTTCTGAATACCTCTTTTCAAGTTATGTTTGCTTAGTATTATCTGCCTTTTTTTCTATAAATTTCGAATGTCGCAGGGCAGAAAAACTAGTTATTAACTCGGACGATATAAATTGTATGAGCAGTTCTGAATACCTCTTTTCAAGTTATGTTTGCTTAGTATTATCTGCCTTTTTTTCTATAAATTTTGAATGTCGCAGGGCAGAGAAAGTAGTTATTAACTTGGCCGATATAAAATGTATAAGCAGTTCTGAATATCTCTTTTCAAGTTATGTTTGCTTAGTATTATCCGCCTTTTTTTCTATAACTTTTGAACGTCGCAGGGCAGGAAAAGTAGTTATTAACTTGGCCGATATAAAATGTATGAGCAGTTCTGAATACCTCTTTTCAAGTTATGTTTGCTTAGTATTATCCGCTTTTTTCTCTATAAATTTTGAACGTCGTAGGGGAGAAAAAGTAGTTTTTAACTTGGACGATATAAATTGTATAAGCAGTTCTGAATACCTCTTTTCAAGTTATGTTCGCCTAGTATTATCCGCCCGTTTTTCTATAAATTTTGAACGTCGCAGGGCAGGAAAAGTAGTTATTAACTTAGCCGATATAAAATGTATGAGCAGTTCTGAATACCTCTTTCCGAGTTATGATCGCCTAGTGAAATCCGCCCGTTTTTCTATAAATTTTGAATGTCGCAGGGGAGAAAAACTAGTTATTAACTCGGACGATATAAATTGTATGAGCAGTTCTGAATACCTCTTTTCAAGTTATGTTTGCCTAGTATTATCTGCCTTTTTTTCTATAAATTTTGAATGTCGCAGGGGAGAAAAACTAGTTATTAACTCGGACGATATAAATTGTATGAGCAGTTCTGAATACCTCTTTTCAAGTTATGTTTGCCTAGTATTATCTGCCTTTTTTTCTATAAATTTTGAATGTCGCAGGGGAGAAAAAGTAGTTTTTAACTTGGACGATATAAATTGTATAAGCAGTTCTGAATACCTCTTTTCAAGTTATGTTTGCCTAGTATTATCCGCCCGTTTTTCTATAAATTTTAAAAGCCGCAGGGCAGGAAAAGTAGTTATTAACTTGGACGATATAAATTGTATAAGCAGTTCTGAATACCTCTTTTCAAGTTATGTTTGCTTAGTATTATCTGCCTTTTTTTCTATAAATTTTGAATGTCGCAGGGGAGAAAAACTAGTTATTAACTCAGACGATATAAACTGTATGAGCAGTTCTGAATACCTCTTTTCAAGTTATGTTTGCCTAGTATTATCCGCCTTTTTTTCTTTAAATTTTAAACGTCGTAGGGCAGGAAAAGTAGTTTTTAACTTGGACGATATAAATTGTATGAGCAGTTCTGAATACCTCTTTCCGAGTTATATTCGCCTGTTATAATCCGCCTTTTTTTCTATGAATTTTGAACGTCGTAGGGCAGAAAAAGTAGTTTTTAACTTGGACGATATAAATTGTATAAGCAGTTCTGAATACCTCTTTTCAAGTTATGTTCGCCTAGTGAAATCCGCCCGTTTTTCTATAAATTTTAAAAGCCGCAGGGCAGGAAAAGTAGTTTTTAACTTGGACGATATAAATTGTATGAGCAGTTCTGAATACCTCTTTCCGAGTTATATTCGCCTGTTATAATCCGCCTTTTTTTCTATAAATTTTGAAAGCCGCAGGGCAGGAAAAGCAGTTTTTAACTTGGACGATATAAATTGTATAAGCAGTTCTGAATACCTCTTTTCAAGTTATGTTTGCCTAGTATTATCCGCCCGTTTTTCTATAAATTTTGAAAGCCGCAGGGCAGGAAAAGTAGTTTTTAACTTGGACGATATAAATTGTATAAGCAGTTCTGAATACCTCTTTTCAAGTTATGTTTGCTTAGTATTATCTGCCTTTTTTTCTATAAATTTTGAATGTCGCAGGGCAGAGAAAGTAGTTATTAACTTGGCCGATATAAAATGTATAAGCAGTTCTGAATATCTCTTTTCAAGTTATGTTTGCTTAGTATTATCCGCCTTTTTTTCTATAACTTTTGAACGTCGCAGGGCAGGAAAAGTAGTTATTAACTTGGCCGATATAAAATGTATGAGCAGTTCTGAATACCTCTTTTCAAGTTATGTTTGCTTAGTATTATCCGCTTTTTTCTCTATAAATTTTGAACGTCGTAGGGGAGAAAAAGTAGTTTTTAACTTGGACGATATAAATTGTATAAGCAGTTCTGAATACCTCTTTTCAAGTTATGTTCGCCTAGTATTATCCGCCCGTTTTTCTATAAATTTTGAACGTCGCAGGGCAGGAAAAGTAGTTATTAACTTAGCCGATATAAAATGTATGAGCAGTTCTGAATACCTCTTTCCGAGTTATGATCGCCTAGTGAAATCCGCCCGTTTTTCTATAAATTTTGAATGTCGCAGGGGAGAAAAACTAGTTATTAACTCGGACGATATAAATTGTATGAGCAGTTCTGAATACCTCTTTTCAAGTTATGTTTGCCTAGTATTATCTGCCTTTTTTTCTATAAATTTTGAATGTCGCAGGGGAGAAAAACTAGTTATTAACTCGGACGATATAAATTGTATGAGCAGTTCTGAATACCTCTTTTCAAGTTATGTTTGCCTAGTATTATCTGCCTTTTTTTCTATAAATTTTGAATGTCGCAGGGGAGAAAAAGTAGTTTTTAACTTGGACGATATAAATTGTATAAGCAGTTCTGAATACCTCTTTTCAAGTTATGTTTGCCTAGTATTATCCGCCCGTTTTTCTATAAATTTTAAAAGCCGCAGGGCAGGAAAAGTAGTTATTAACTTGGACGATATAAATTGTATAAGCAGTTCTGAATACCTCTTTTCAAGTTATGTTTGCTTAGTATTATCTGCCTTTTTTTCTATAAATTTTGAATGTCGCAGGGGAGAAAAACTAGTTATTAACTCAGACGATATAAACTGTATGAGCAGTTCTGAATACCTCTTTTCAAGTTATGTTTGCCTAGTATTATCCGCCTTTTTTTCTTTAAATTTTAAACGTCGTAGGGCAGGAAAAGTAGTTTTTAACTTGGACGATATAAATTGTATGAGCAGTTCTGAATACCTCTTTCCGAGTTATATTCGCCTGTTATAATCCGCCTTTTTTTCTATGAATTTTGAACGTCGTAGGGCAGAAAAAGTAGTTTTTAACTTGGACGATATAAATTGTATAAGCAGTTCTGAATACCTCTTTTCAAGTTATGTTCGCCTAGTGAAATCCGCCCGTTTTTCTATAAATTTTAAAAGCCGCAGGGCAGGAAAAGTAGTTTTTAACTTGGACGATATAAATTGTATGAGCAGTTCTGAATACCTCTTTCCGAGTTATATTCGCCTGTTATAATCCGCCTTTTTTTCTATAAATTTTGAAAGCCGCAGGGCAGGAAAAGCAGTTTTTAACTTGGACGATATAAATTGTATAAGCAGTTCTGAATACCTCTTTTCAAGTTATGTTTGCCTAGTATTATCCGCCTTTTTTTCTATAAATTTTGAATGTCGCAGGGCAGAAAAACTAGTTATTAACTCGGACGATATAAATTGTATGAGCAGTTCTGAATACCTCTTTTCAAGTTATGTTTGCTTAGTATTATCTGCCTTTTTTTCTATAAATTTCGAATGTCGCAGGGCAGAAAAACTAGTTATTAACTCGGACGATATAAATTGTATGAGCAGTTCTGAATACCTCTTTCCGAGTTATATTCGCCTGTTATAATCCGCCTTTTTTTCTATGAATTTTGAACGTCGCAGGGCAGAGAAAGTAGTTATTAACTTGGACGATATAAATTGTATAAGCAGTTCTGAATACCTCTTTTCAAGTTATGTTCGCCTAGTATTATCCGCCTTTTTTTCTATAACTTTTGAACATCGCAGGGCAGGAAAAGTAGTTTTTAAGTTGGCCGATTCAAAAAGTATGAGCAGTTCTGAATACCTCTTTTCAAGTTATGTTTGCTTAGTATTATCCGCTTTTTTCTCTATAAATTTTGAACGTCGTAGGGGAGAAAAAGTAGTTTTTAACTTGGACGATATAAATTGTATAAGCAGTTCTGAATACCTCTTTTCAAGTTATGTTCGCCTAGTATTATCCGCCCGTTTTTCTATAAATTTTGAACGTCGCAGGGCAGGAAAAGTAGTTATTAACTTAGCCGATATAAAATGTATGAGCAGTTCTGAATACCTCTTTCCGAGTTATGATCGCCTAGTGAAATCCGCCCGTTTTTCTATAAATTTTGAATGTCGCAGGGGAGAAAAACTAGTTATTAACTCGGACGATATAAATTGTATGAGCAGTTCTGAATACCTCTTTTCAAGTTATGTTTGCCTAGTATTATCTGCCTTTTTTTCTATAAATTTTGAATGTCGCAGGGGAGAAAAACTAGTTATTAACTCGGACGATATAAATTGTATGAGCAGTTCTGAATACCTCTTTTCAAGTTATGTTTGCCTAGTATTATCCGCCCGTTTTTCTATAAATTTTAAAAGCCGCAGGGCAGGAAAAGTAGTTATTAACTTGGACGATATAAATTGTATAAGCAGTTCTGAATACCTCTTTTCAAGTTATGTTTGCTTAGTATTATCTGCCTTTTTTTCTATAAATTTTGAATGTCGCAGGGGAGAAAAACTAGTTATTAACTCAGACGATATAAACTGTATGAGCAGTTCTGAATACCTCTTTTCAAGTTATGTTTGCCTAGTATTATCCGCCTTTTTTTCTATAAATTTTAAACGTCGTAGGGCAGAAAAAGTAGTTTTTAACTTGGACGATATAAATTGTATAAGCAGTTCTGAATACCTCTTTTCAAGTTATGTTCGCCTAGTGAAATCCGCCCGTTTTTCTATAAATTTTAAAAGCCGCAGGGCAGGAAAAGTAGTTTTTCACTTGGACGATATAAATTGTATGAGCAGTTCTGAATACCTCTTTCCGAGTTATATTCGCCTGTTATAATCCGCCTTTTTTCTCTATAAATTTTGAACGTCGTAGGGGAGAAAAAGTAGTTTTTAACTTGGACGATATAAATTGTATAAGCAGTTCTGAATACCTCTTTTCAAGTTATGTTCGCCTAGTATTATCCGCCCGTTTTTCTATAAATTTTGAACGTCGCAGGGCAGAAAAAGTAGTTTTTGACTCGGACGATATAAATTGTATGAGCAGTTCTGAATACCTCTTTTCAAGTTATGTTTGCCTAGTATTATCCGCCTTTTTTTCTATAAATTTTGAATGTCGCAGGGCAGAAAAACTAGTTATTAACTTGGACGATATAAATTGTATAAGCACTTCTGAATACCTCTTTTCAAGTTATGTTTGCTTAGTATTATTTGCCTTTTTTTCTATAAATTTTGAATGTCGCAGGGCAGAAAAACTAGTTATTAACTCGGACGATATAAATTGTATGAGCAGTTCTGAATACCTCTTTTCAAGTTATGTTTGCCTAGTATTATCCGCCCGTTTTTCTATAAATTTTGAACGTCGCAGGGCAGGAAAAGTAGTTATTAACTTAGCCGATATAAAATGTATAAGCAGTTCTGAATACCTCTTTCCGAGTTATGATCGCCTAGTGAAATCCGCCCGTTTTTCTATAAATTTTGAATGTCGCAGGGGAGAAAAACTAGTTATTAACTCGGACGATATAAATTGTATGAGCAGTTCTGAATACCTCTTTTCAAGTTATGTTTGCCTAGTATTATCTGCCTTTTTTTCTATAAATTTTGAATGTCGCAGGGGAGAAAAACTAGTTATTAACTCGGACGATATAAATTGTATGAGCAGTTCTGAATACCTCTTTTCAAGTTATGTTTGCCTAGTATTATCTGCCTTTTTTTCTATAAATTTTGAATGTCGCAGGGGAGAAAAAGTAGTTTTTAACTTGGACGATATAAATTGTATAAGCAGTTCTGAATACCTCTTTTCAAGTTATGTTTGCCTAGTATTATCCGCCCGTTTTTCTATAAATTTTAAAAGCCGCAGGGCAGGAAAAGTAGTTATTAACTTGGACGATATAAATTGTATAAGCAGTTCTGAATACCTCTTTTCAAGTTATGTTTGCTTAGTATTATCTGCCTTTTTTTCTATAAATTTTGAATGTCGCAGGGGAGAAAAACTAGTTATTAACTCAGACGATATAAACTGTATGAGCAGTTCTGAATACCTCTTTTCAAGTTATGTTTGCCTAGTATTATCCGCCTTTTTTTCTTTAAATTTTAAACGTCGTAGGGCAGGAAAAGTAGTTTTTAACTTGGACGATATAAATTGTATGAGCAGTTCTGAATACCTCTTTCCGAGTTATATTCGCCTGTTATAATCCGCCTTTTTTTCTATGAATTTTGAACGTCGTAGGGCAGAAAAAGTAGTTTTTAACTTGGACGATATAAATTGTATAAGCAGTTCTGAATACCTCTTTTCAAGTTATGTTCGCCTAGTGAAATCCGCCCGTTTTTCTATAAATTTTAAAAGCCGCAGGGCAGGAAAAGTAGTTTTTAACTTGGACGATATAAATTGTATGAGCAGTTCTGAATACCTCTTTCCGAGTTATATTCGCCTGTTATAATCCGCCTTTTTTTCTATAAATTTTGAAAGCCGCAGGGCAGGAAAAGCAGTTTTTAACTTGGACGATATAAATTGTATAAGCAGTTCTGAATACCTCTTTTCAAGTTATGTTTGCCTAGTATTATCCGCCTTTTTTTCTATAAATTTTGAATGTCGCAGGGCAGAAAAACTAGTTATTAACTCGGACGATATAAATTGTATGAGCAGTTCTGAATACCTCTTTTCAAGTTATGTTTGCTTAGTATTATCTGCCTTTTTTTCTATAAATTTCGAATGTCGCAGGGCAGAAAAACTAGTTATTAACTCGGACGATATAAATTGTATGAGCAGTTCTGAATACCTCTTTCCGAGTTATATTCGCCTGTTATAATCCGCCTTTTTTTCTATGAATTTTGAACGTCGCAGGGCAGAGAAAGTAGTTATTAACTTGGACGATATAAATTGTATAAGCAGTTCTGAATACCTCTTTTCAAGTTATGTTCGCCTAGTATTATCCGCCTTTTTTTCTATAACTTTTGAACATCGCAGGGCAGGAAAAGTAGTTTTTAAGTTGGCCGATTCAAAAAGTATGAGCAGTTCTGAATACCTCTTTTCAAGTTATGTTTGCTTAGTATTATCCGCTTTTTTCTCTATAAATTTTGAACGTCGTAGGGGAGAAAAAGTAGTTTTTAACTTGGACGATATAAATTGTATAAGCAGTTCTGAATACCTCTTTTCAAGTTATGTTCGCCTAGTATTATCCGCCCGTTTTTCTATAAATTTTGAACGTCGCAGGGCAGGAAAAGTAGTTATTAACTTAGCCGATATAAAATGTATGAGCAGTTCTGAATACCTCTTTCCGAGTTATGATCGCCTAGTGAAATCCGCCCGTTTTTCTATAAATTTTGAATGTCGCAGGGGAGAAAAACTAGTTATTAACTCGGACGATATAAATTGTATGAGCAGTTCTGAATACCTCTTTTCAAGTTATGTTTGCCTAGTATTATCTGCCTTTTTTTCTATAAATTTTGAATGTCGCAGGGGAGAAAAACTAGTTATTAACTCGGACGATATAAATTGTATGAGCAGTTCTGAATACCTCTTTTCAAGTTATGTTTGCCTAGTATTATCCGCCCGTTTTTCTATAAATTTTAAAAGCCGCAGGGCAGGAAAAGTAGTTATTAACTTGGACGATATAAATTGTATAAGCAGTTCTGAATACCTCTTTTCAAGTTATGTTTGCTTAGTATTATCTGCCTTTTTTTCTATAAATTTTGAATGTCGCAGGGGAGAAAAACTAGTTATTAACTCAGACGATATAAACTGTATGAGCAGTTCTGAATACCTCTTTTCAAGTTATGTTTGCCTAGTATTATCCGCCTTTTTTTCTATAAATTTTAAACGTCGTAGGGCAGAAAAAGTAGTTTTTAACTTGGACGATATAAATTGTATAAGCAGTTCTGAATACCTCTTTTCAAGTTATGTTCGCCTAGTGAAATCCGCCCGTTTTTCTATAAATTTTAAAAGCCGCAGGGCAGGAAAAGTAGTTTTTCACTTGGACGATATAAATTGTATGAGCAGTTCTGAATACCTCTTTCCGAGTTATATTCGCCTGTTATAATCCGCCTTTTTTCTCTATAAATTTTGAACGTCGTAGGGGAGAAAAAGTAGTTTTTAACTTGGACGATATAAATTGTATAAGCAGTTCTGAATACCTCTTTTCAAGTTATGTTCGCCTAGTATTATCCGCCCGTTTTTCTATAAATTTTGAACGTCGCAGGGCAGAAAAAGTAGTTTTTGACTCGGACGATATAAATTGTATGAGCAGTTCTGAATACCTCTTTTCAAGTTATGTTTGCCTAGTATTATCCGCCTTTTTTTCTATAAATTTTGAATGTCGCAGGGCAGAAAAACTAGTTATTAACTTGGACGATATAAATTGTATAAGCACTTCTGAATACCTCTTTTCAAGTTATGTTTGCTTAGTATTATTTGCCTTTTTTTCTATAAATTTTGAATGTCGCAGGGCAGAAAAACTAGTTATTAACTCGGACGATATAAATTGTATGAGCAGTTCTGAATACCTCTTTTCAAGTTATGTTTGCCTAGTATTATCCGCCCGTTTTTCTATAAATTTTGAACGTCGCAGGGCAGGAAAAGTAGTTATTAACTTGGCCGATATAAAATGTATGAGCAGTTCTGAATACCTCTTTCCGAGTTATGATCGCCTAGTGAAATCCGCCCGTTTTTCTATAAATTTTAAAAGCCGCAGGGCAGGAAAAGTAGTTTTTAACTTGGACGATATAAATTGTATAAGCAGTTCTGAATACCTCTTTTCAAGTTATGTTTGCCTAGTATTATCCGCCTTTTTTTCTATAAATTTTGAATGTCGCAGGGCAGAAAAACTAGTTATTAACTCGGACGATATAAATTGTATGAGCAGTTCTGAATACCTCTTTTCAAGTTATGTTTGCTTAGTATTATCTGCCTTTTTTTCTATAAATTTTGAATGTCGCAGGGCAGAAAAACTAGTTATTAACTCGGACGATATAAATTGTATGAGCAGTTCTGAATACCTCTTTTCAAGTTATGTTTGCCTAGTATTATCTGCCTTTTTTTCTATAAATTTTGAATGTCGCAGGGGAGAAAAAGTAGTTTTTAACTTGGACGATATAAATTGTATAAGCAGTTCTGAATACCTCTTTTCAAGTTATGTTTGCCTAGTATTATCCGCCCGTTTTTCTATAAATTTTAAAAGCCGCAGGGCAGGAAAAGTAGTTATTAACTTGGACGATATAAATTGTATAAGCAGTTCTGAATACCTCTTTTCAAGTTATGTTTGCTTAGTATTATCTGCCTTTTTTTCTATAAATTTTGAATGTCGCAGGGGAGAAAAACTAGTTATTAACTCAGACGATATAAACTGTATGAGCAGTTCTGAATACCTCTTTTCAAGTTATGTTTGCCTAGTATTATCCGCCTTTTTTTCTATAAATTTTAAACGTCGTAGGGCAGAAAAAGTAGTTTTTAACTTGGACGATATAAATTGTATAAGCAGTTCTGAATACCTCTTTTCAAGTTATGTTCGCCTAGTGAAATCCGCCCGTTTTTCTATAAATTTTAAAAGCCGCAGGGCAGGAAAAGTAGTTTTTAACTTGGACGATATAAATTGTATGAGCAGTTCTGAATACCTCTTTCCGAGTTATATTCGCCTGTTATAATCCGCCTTTTTTTCTATGAATTTTGAACGTCGCAGGGCAGAGAAAGTAGTTATTAACTTGGACGATATAAATTGTATAAGCAGTTCTGAATACCTCTTTTCAAGTTATGTTCGCCTAGTATTATCCGCCTTTTTTTCTATAACTTTTGAACGTCGCAGGGCAGGAAAAGTAGTTTTTAAGTTGGCCGATTCAAAAAGTATGAGCAGTTCTGAATACCTCTTTTCAAGTTATGTTTGCTTAGTATTATCCGCTTTTTTCTCTATAAATTTTGAACGTCGTAGGGGAGAAAAAGTAGTTTTTAACTTGGACGATATAAATTGTATAAGCAGTTCTGAATACCTCTTTTCAAGTTATGTTCGCCTAGTATTATCCGCCCGTTTTTCTATAAATTTTGAACGTCGCAGGGCAGAAAAAGTAGTTTTTGACTCGGACGATATAAATTGTATGAGCAGTTCTGAATACCTCTTTTCAAGTTATGTTTGCTTAGTCTTATCTGCCTTTTTTTCTATGAATTTTGAATGTCGCAGGGCAGAAAAAGTAGTTTTTGACTCGGACGATATAAATTGTATGAGCAGTTCTGAATACCTCTTTTCAAGTTATGTTTGCTTAGTCTTATCTGCCTTTTTTTCTATGAATTTTGAATGTCGCAGGGCAGAAAAAATAGTTTTTAACTTGGACGATATAAAATGTATGAGCAGTTCTGAATACCACTTTCCGAGTTATATTCGCCTAGTGAAATCCGCCCGTTTTTCTATAAATTTTAAAAGCCGCAGGGCAGGAAAAGTAGTTTTTAACTTGGACGATATAAATTGTATAAGCAGTTCTGAAAACCTCTTTCCAAGTTATGTTTGCTTAGTATTATCCGCCTTTTTTCTATGAATTTTGAACGTCGCAGGGCAGAGAAAGTAGTTATTAACTTGGACGATATAAATTGTATAAGCAGTTCTGAATACCTCTTTTCAAGTTATGTTCGCCTAGTATTATCCGCCTTTTTTTCTATAACTTTTGAACGTCGCAGGGCAGGAAAAGTAGTTTTTAAGTTGGCCGATTCAAAAAGTATGAGCAGTTCTGAATACCTCTTTTCAAGTTATGTTTGCTTAGTATTATCCGCTTTTTTCTCTATAAATTTTGAACGTCGTAGGGGAGAAAAAGTAGTTTTTAACTTGGACGATATAAATTGTATAAGCAGTTCTGAATACCTCTTTTCAAGTTATGTTCGCCTAGTATTATCCGCCCGTTTTTCTATAAATTTTGAACGTCGCAGGGCAGAAAAAGTAGTTTTTGACTCGGACGATATAAATTGTATGAGCAGTTCTGAATACCTCTTTTCAAGTTATGTTTGCTTAGTATTATCTGCCTTTTTTTCTATAAATTTTGAATGTCGCAGGGCAGAAAAACTAGTTATTAACTCGGACGATATAAATTGTATGAGCAGTTCTGAATACCTCTTTTCAAGTTATGTTTGCTTAGTATTATCTGCCTTTTTTTCTATAAATTTTGAATGTCGCAGGGCAGAAAAACTAGTTATTAACTTGGACGATATAAATTGTATAAGCAGTTCTGAATACCTCTTTTCAAGTTATGTTTGCTTAGTATTATCTGCCTTTTTTTCTATAAATTTTGAATGTCGCAGGGCAGAAAAACTAGTTATTAACTCGGACGATATAAATTGTATGAGCAGTTCTGAATACCTCTTTCCGAGTTATATTCGCCTAGAGAAATCCGCCCGTTTTTCTATAAATTTTAAAAGCCGCAAGGCAGGAAAAGTAGTTTTTAACTTGGACGATATAAATTGTATGAGCAGTTCTGAATACCTCTTTCCGAGTTATATTCGCCTGTTATAATCCGCCTTTTTTTCTATAAATTTTGATCGTCGCAGGGCAGAGAAAGTAGTTTTTAAGTTGGCCGATCCAAAAAGTATGAGCAGTTCTGAATACCTCTTTTCAAGTTATGTTTGCTTAGTATTATCCGCCTTTTTTTCTATAAATTTTGAACGTCGTAGGGCAGAAAAAGTAGTTTTTAACTTGGACGATTTAAATTGTATAAGCAGTTCTGAATACCTCTTTTCAAGTTATGTTTGCTTAGTATTATTTGCCTTTTTTTCTATAAATTTTGAATGTCGCAGGGCAGAAAAACTAGTTATTAACTTGGACGATATAAAATGTATAAGCAGTTCTGAATACCTCTTTTCAAGTTATGCTCGCCTAGTGAAATCCGCCCGTTTTTCTATTAATTTTGAAAGCCGCAAGTCAGAAAAAGTAGTTTTTTACTTGGACGATATAAATTGTATGAGCAGTTCTGAATACCTCTTTCCGAGTTATATTCGCCTGTTATAATCCGCCTTTTTTTCTATATTTTTTGAACGTCGCAGGGCAGAAAAAGTAGTTATTAACTTGGTCGATAAAAAATGTATAAGCAGTTCTGAATACCTCTTTTCAAGTTATGTTTGCCTAGCATTATCCGCCTTTTTTTTCTATAAATTTTGAACGTCGCAGGGCAGGAGAAGTAGTTTTTAAGTTGGCCGATTCAAAATGTATGAGCAGTTCTGAATACCTCTTTTCAAGTTATGTTTTATTTTTAATTAGCAAATCACGTTCGTCCGAGGAATACAAAAAAAGCATGGTGGTAGTTTGGTTATTCCTTGAAAATTGGTTGATAGGAATTCTTGGAATGGTTCAATTTTTTTTTTAGGCTGTTTTGAAATTATAAATAATTGAATTAACAGTCAATCATACGAATACATAAATATATGCATACATATATATTTTATTGCAAAATGAACACATCAGTAACATTTCCCCTAACACTGTATATCTAAATCCGAAATCAGTATCACGCAGCGTGAAAATGAAAGTTCACTGCATTGGATGAAGCTTCTAAAAATTGATTCAACTTCATCACGCTTACAGGGTGGCACCTCCATCGACAATACAATGCTTTTTCCACTACTTATTTCTCCAGTATCAAATATATATATATATATTTCAATATTTCATTCTCTCTTTTATATTTTGGCCTCTCTCACATCGTATCAAATTATTTGAATATCTCTTTCTAGCTGGCTCCCCGTACCAGGGACTGCGTGTATTGCATGGAGGGTTCGTTCCAGCCCCAGTGTGTCTCCCATTAGGGTTGTTTCACAGGGCTTCAGTCTATCTACAAGCCTAGAGCTGGATACAACTATTTCAAAAGTACTTCACATTACTCAATTTACAATATATATATATACATTACACAATATATTTACACATTTATCAAGATGGATGCTCCATCGTTTTTATCGTGTTCAATTAATTACCAAATACAATTTTATTTATAAATATAATTTAATTTAATTAAAATTCTAAAGAAAAACAAAAACAAATATCAATATATATTTTTAATGAAAACAAATGTATAAAAATATAGAAATAAATAAATATCTCAATATATCTATTATAAAATTTTAAATAACTATATTCAAAATAATTAATATATATTTTAATAGTGACAGTGAATAGTTATGATAGCCACATCAATTAGTGAAAAAAAACATAAATTCATACAATGGTGGATAACAATTGTATTATTGAAGGAAATGTCAAGTTTCGCGATGGAAAAAAGGTATGTTTTATACAGTGAATACTATTGTTATTTTATTTTACATTCCTTATTTTTATAATACAATAATTACTTAACTATTATTGTAATTCAAAAGAAAAAAATGAAAACAAAAATAATATTTTTTAAATATATTTGTTAGAAAATTTCATGTTACAATGAATTTGTAATTAATTTGCTAAACAATGAGACTGTCAGCTATGTCAGATTCATTGACACCTCGATGGCATAATCCCTTGCGTACATATCCCGTGAATAATAATGATAACAATGATAATAATAATAGTAATAATAATGGTGAATATTCCAAAAGCCGGCTGCGTCGCTTTCACTGTTATGTGGTTCTCGCGGGCATCTGCGCGAATTACTTTTTTTTCTATTTTTTTTCTCTTTTATTTCTTTTCATTTCTATACTTTTTCTATTATTTTTTCATTTTTATTTCTCCCATTCATTTCTGTAAATTTTATGTCTGTATTTATTTTATTTTATTTTTTTTCTCCGATTATACATTATGTATATATACCTATATAAGTACATATAATAATTTTTAGTTTTTACATCTTTTATCATTTTTTCTATCGAATTTTTATATTCATTCATACTCATCTACCGCAATGCCTAGAAAATCTACACGCGCGCAGGCCATTTTTATTGTCCACGGAAGTAGTCCAAGATTTATTGGTTTTCATGGGTATGAAAAAAAATAAAATAAAATAAAATAAAATAAAAAAAAAAAGGGAACAAAAAAATTTGTCTACTCCGGGTTTTTCATATTTTTTTTTATTTTTGAGCGCAATGAATATCGATTTTTATATAAAATGATATGTCATCAGTTTTCTTGGGGGATATATACAATGTACCTATATAAAATTATTTATTACTTTGTTGTTTTATTTTTTAATTGTATTATTCAATTTTTATATTGTACCTTTTTGTCCAATCAATTTCAGGCAATAAATTACCATCATAAATTAAATAGAATTTAATTACCAGCAGCGTACTTGATAGATTTTTTTTATGTTTTTAACTATGAAAATTTTTTCGAAATTTTTTTTAGTATATTCAATTTTATAGAATAAAAAACGAAATATATATCAACTATAGTATTTAATATTTTGAATGAAAATAAATTATTCAAATTACATTGTAGTACTAATTAATAATTAAATATTTAATAAATAAATATTTTTATATTACAGTGGAAATCACGATGGTGTGTGATGAGAAAATTATCACCAGTAGCAGGTAATTTGAAAAAATAGAAAAATAAAAAAAAACATGTTAAATAAATAAATCAATTTTCATGACATGAAATGAAACAAGTCAATGTAGTAGTAGTATTATATATAGGGAGTATTAAAATAATAGAATATTATTATTTCAAATAATATTGTAACCAGTATATATAAACGATATAAACCCTTGAAAAATATGTCATTTACAATCAACCCCCGTTATATTCACATATGTGCGGTTACAATATTATTTTTTTTTCTCCCCAAAGAATAATAAATGTTATTTTAATAATTCTCAAGAAGCTAGAATATTATATTCAAATCAAATGGAAAAAAAAAAAAAAATAATAAAATAATAATAAAATAAAAAAAGCTAGATCATTAAATAATATTTATCATAAATTTGTAACTTATGTATGTGACATTTTATATTTAATATTTTCCCCTTATATTTTGAAATAGTAAAATTTTTTAAAATAGACGAGTATTTTAACACCTATTTTATTTTGTCACAAAGACCTTTTAATCCTCAATTTAAAATAGTAAAAGATAAAAAAAATAATAATATAACCGAGGGTGTAGGAAAGCTATTTAATTAACATTTATCCTTACTCCTATTTCTATCTCCCCTATTATTTTTAAAATATATATATTAAATACTAAAATCCAGTAGTTAATTTTCTATTTTTATAATTTAAAATAGTATATTAATAAAATTAATTTTCAGTAGTATAGATATATAAAATTACTCAAGTTATCAACGTGACAAAAATCCCTACTTAGTGCATTTTATTTTTTTATTTATTTAATTTTATTTTTTTTGAGTGGAATAACCATCTGGTTTTGTAGCAGCAGCACACGCTCTGATAAAAAAATATATGCGAGATATAAAAAATTAAGAATAACATCTGTCGTTTCTAAAGACCCCTGAGTATCTTATTGCACCATTGATTTTTTTAATAATTCATTTTATTTTTCTTTAGAATAAAATTAAAAAAATTTGAAAAAAAAACTATATGATAGGGATTATTTTTTGATTTATATTATACATGTGTGTTTTAACTAACTAACTCAAGTTAAATTTATTTTATTATTTTATACATGTCTTTTTGTTTTTTTTTTTTTAAATTTTATTACAGATTGTTTGCACTTACAACTTTATGGTGATAGTAAGGATAGATATAAACAGGGACAAACAAAGGCCTCATTGAGTTTACAACATTTTTTAGGAATTGAAAGTGGTTTTACACTTGATAAAGAATCAAATACAGTTGCTATAATATGTCAAGATATTGTTGTAACACTTGCATTTGATACACGTGAAAGATTAATACAATGGCAAGTTAAAATATCAACAAATTTAGGTGATGATCAACAATTTTTAGTAATAATATCATCAGCACCAACAAAAGCAAAATTATCAAATGGTCCAGCACATTTACATATTCAAGATCGTCGTTTTTGTTTAACAACTGGTATACCAGCACGTTTAATTGGTGTATGGGAAATTGGATATTTACGTCGTTATGGTGTTATTGAAGGAAGATTTTGTTTTGAAGGTGGTTCACATTGTGGACGAGGTGAAGGTTTACATGTACTTATAACTGATCAAGCTGATGATATTGTTAAAACATTGCAGCTGGCTGCTGATGGAAAATTAACAATACGTAAACGTCCATCAATACGTGAACAATCTTGTCAAGAAAGTCCAAAACGTCAATTATCAATAAATGATACACGTACTAGTATCAATTATTCTACATCATATAAAGATAATAATTTTGATAATAATAAAACTGAAATATCACCATGTTGGTCATCAACTGAAAGCCAACAAAATATACAATTTGAACATGATTTAAATTGTCGTGAAAATTGTAATTTAAAAAATGAATTAATTGATCAACATCAAGATTGGCAAAGTAGTACATTACCACGACAAACAAATACACAATTAGAAAGATGTACAAGTTGTATTAGTAAACTTGGTGCTGTATCAAAAGGAACAACAACAGCATCATCATCAACATCAACAACAGCAACAACAACAATTATGTCAACATCAATAACATCACAATGTTCAAATTCAACAATAACATCATCAACTAATCAATTACCAAAAACAACATTTGATAGACATTCATTGTCATCATATAGTAGTAGTAGTCATGATAGTGATTATTCAGCAAATCAAACATTTAATCAATCTCAAAATTCATCAAATTCAATACAACGATTATCACCAAGTCCAGGTGCATTACCACCAAGACCACAAAAACCGTCCACAATAATAATAAAACAAAAAATAAAACCACCAATGCCATTACCACCAGAGCAAATATGTACATGTAAAAATTCAATAAATTCATCAACAATTAATAAAATTAATCCATATGATAATTATGATATACCAAAGACAATATTAGCTCATCATATGTCACTTGAACCACCCCAACAAGGACAAGATCAATATTATGATACACCACGTAAAATAAAAGAGTGTCTCGCATTACCGAAATATTATCCAAATTATGATACACCACATTTACCACAAGCTGTTGTTATGAAACAATGTGGTTGTCCAAAAAAATTACAATCAATACAATCATCAAGACAATCATCGTCTGGTTGTCCTTGTCATAATGTTATGAGTTGGGCTGGTTTTGTATTACCATATTGTAGACGTGGTGCTGGTATTGAATCAACTAGTGTTGCAATACATCCAATTAAATTATCTGGTGAAGGTAAAATGCCTGTTGTTAATGCTAATGGTGAATTAAGTGTTTATAATCAACAAAAAAATGATTTAAAAATATATAATAATAATGCTAATGATGATAATGATGAAATTGATGGTAATAATTCAATAATAACAACACAAAATAATTATGAAAATATATTACCAATTATTGATACACAACCAGATATTAAATTATCTAATTATGTTAATATTGATTTTAGTGAATCATTAGAAAATTATGAAAATAGTAAAGCAATTATTAAAAAAAGTTGTATTACAAAACAAGAAATTAATGAAATTGGTAATGATTTAAAAATAAATAATGATATTGATAATGATGATGATGATAAAAATAATATTGAAAAAATATGTAATAAATGTGGACATTTTAAAGAAAACAAACAAGATCATTTATTGATAAATAATGATAAAGATTTAATTAAAAAAAAATATATATCTGGTTATTTAACAATGCAACCAGTTAATAATAATTTAACAACAACAATAACAACAACACCAACATCAACAACAATAACTACAGCATCATCAACAACATCAACAACAACAACAAAAAATTTAATATCACGTATTTGTGATAATGGAAAAAAAAGTTCTAGTAATCCTACATTATTTGGCACGTCGACAATCGATTTATCATATACTAAAAAACGTTCTGATTCAGAATTAAGAATACCTGGCTCAGCAATGTTATCAAGTCCTTATTTGCGACGTCGTTTAATTGATCAATCATCACAAAATGAATCAAGTGTTAGTTTAGAAATGTTATGGCGTAAAAGATCTTATTCAGTTGAGTCAGCTCATTATCTTGATACAAGTAATAATTTTAAAATTCATAAATGTACTAGTGAAACAAATAAATCATTAATAATAAATGATAAAAAATTATCATATAAAAATATTGATATCAATAAAACAAATGATGAAATAATAAATACACAACCATTATCATCAATTAAAATAAGAAGATCATCATCAGTACCATCAAAAACAGTACATAATCGTGATTCATCAAGTAGTAATGATTCTGGTGTATCAACTGGTTCATTAGCACATAGAAATTCTGAATTTGTTGAATTTGAAATGTCACTTGGTACATTAAATAATAATAATAATAATAATAATAAAAAACAAAATATATTAAGTGTTTGTCGTAAAAGTCCACCACCAATATGTTATCACAGTAGTTTACCAAGAAAATCAAAATCAAGTGATCCATTAAAAGAAATTGTATTTCAATTTCAAAAAATTAAAATACCAATTAAATCAAATTCAGCTGATGCTAATATACCAACATGTAATATGCCAAAAATTATAACAAAAGATTATAATAGTCCTGGGGATATATCAGGAACACCTTATATTGATTCAAGAAGTACTTCAAGTGGAACTTCTGATATGTCTGATTACATTGAAACTCTATCTTTATCATCTCATTCTTCTACTGATACTCCAGACAGTTTGAAGTAAATATTAAATTACTTTTTTACTTACTTTTTAAAGAAACAATAAAAAAATAAAAAAATAATATAAAACAAAAGTTATATATATTGTTTCAAACTTTATATTATATATTTATTATTTTCATCTTTTTATATTTCTTTATATAATTTTTTAATTTATATTTTGTTTGTTTTACTTTGTTTTTTTTTTTTTTCTTTTTATTATTAATAGATTGAATGGACGTTCAACTGAGGCAACAACCCTTCGTCCTCGTAGTGGTAAAGAGTACTACAAAATTGACAGAAGTATATTAACTGAACATGCATCACGTGTATCATCAACAACATCAGTATCAAACTATGCAAATATAACACCAGTATTAGAAAAAAGTGAATCACCATCCCCAGGCTATATGAGCAGTTCACCCTTTGAATTACCTCAAACATCATCACGTGAACGTTTTCTTTTTCCTGAGGTCAGTGATATTTAATTTTAAATATGTATAATTATCATTAAAAAAAAACAAATGGTAATTAATTTTCAATGCTTTAATTACATATTTATTATTAATGGAGAGATTGTAATTATTATGAACGATTGTGACTGAATTTTTTATACCTTATCATTTTTTACAATATACTCAAATGAGCTTCATAATATAATTAAATTATTTTTTTTTCTCGATTTTATAAAAGAGAAATATTTTTAAATTATACTTCCTGTTTTTCTTTTTATAAATTCTTTTGATATCATCTTCCAATAAAAGCAATTTTTAAAAAATTTTCATATAAAAATTCAGTAAAACATGAAAACACTTACTTCCTATAAAATTTTTTAAATTAAATTATATACGCTCAATGAAAAATTTAAATTAGTTTTATATAATTATATACAAATTCTGGATAATTTAAAAATTAATTTTTTTACAAATGTGTGTATAAAGTACTTTGGGCAATTATTTAATATTAAAAAAAATAAATAAATAAATTCACGTATACTTACTTGATTAATTTATTTGATAAATTAAAAATAAAAAAAATTGAGGATTTAATTTATAAAATTCACAGGGTTTGCTTAGAGCAAAATAAAATAAAATTAAAAAAAAAAAAAAAGTCTTTATTTTCTAAAGATACAAAAAATTAAATTGTATACTGAAATAGAAATAATAATAATTATAATAGTAATTCAAAAAGATAAAAAAAAAAATAATTCGACTGAACGAAAGTAGCGTAAAGTATACAGGTAAATAAATAAAAAATTAAATAAGTCATGAGACGAATAAATTATCCAAATAAATCTAGCTATAAAATTCAATCTCAAATAAACTCTCAACAATCATATAAATATATTGATAAAAAAAAATTTCTCTCCATTTTTTAAGCAGCAAAATATAAATAAAATAATTGAAAATTTATAAATAAATAAATAAATCATAAAAATGTATTTTACAGATAACAAAATAATATATATCGTGAAATTAATTAATTTTTACATGTTATACACAAAAAAAAAAAAAAAAAACACAATTGTTTTTATTTATTTTATTTTTTCAACGTTATAGCTTTTGTATTATAAAACTTTTATTATTTATCTATTATTTTTTATATATCGTTTAATTTAATTTTATATTATTTTAATTTTTTATTTATTAAATAATTTATTCTGTTAAATGAAATAATTATTTACATATTGTTTTTTGTTTTATTATAATAACAGATTAATTATTAAAAATGGCCTATAGTGAATTGAATTATAAAAAAAAAACATTTATGCAATAATGAAATGAAAAAATAGTTTATTTAAAAAAATAAATAGTATTTACACAAAATGTTCCAGTGCCGAAGGTTTATATTCAATCAAGAAAATAAATAGTTTTTTGTAATATATAATATTTATAATTTAAAAAAAATAAACAAATAAAATAAAATTATTTTCCATTTTGACAATAAGTTAATACAAAGAATTTAACGAAAAAATAAAAAAATTAATTAAAATAAATCTCATAATAATCAAAAGCACAATTCAAAGTTAATCATCGAAGTTGATTATTGTTAAGATTATAATTTTTTATTTTATTTATATTATAATTTATTTATAATAATTAATTGTAAAAAATTAAATTAAATATATCTACAAGTGTGTAACACATAGCTTCGCTTTTATATATATATAAAAAAAAAAAATATTGTAATCTAAAAGTTTTAAACATGATAGATTAATACTGCACAAAAAACAAAAAAACAAAATAACAGAAAAAAAAAAATCAATCTTGTTATTTTTAAATGCACCTATATTAAAAAATATAAAAAAATAAAAAAAGTATTAAATTTAGTATTACCACAAGACTGAGATTGCACGATGAGCTCATAAGCTTATTCTAGAATGTGGAATGATATTTACCTTCGTGCCGCAATGCCATTTAAAAATAAAAAATCAAATTCAAAATAATATATTAAAATGAAATAAAAAATAAAAAAAATTTGGAATGCATTTTATCAATTTTATTATTATATATATATCAATTAATAAATAAAATTTTATTGTAACTGGCATGCGGCAAACACTGTATAAGCAATTTTGCACAAAAGCCTTCATTTAAAAAAAAAAAAAAATATAATTAATTTCTCGATTAACTCATGATGTAATTTACAATTATTTTATTGATAAAATAAAAAAAAAAAATTATAAAAATATATATTAAATATATAAATTATATATCATGAAAATATTTCATGTATAATTAAAAAATAATATTTATTAATTAATTAATCTGTGGATAATTGGTGAATAATTTTTTTATTCAACCATTAACATTAATTAAAAAAAAATAAATAAATAATTCTATATTGAATTATTATATAATTTATTATATATATAAGATAATAATGGAGAAAAAAAAAATTGTAGTCTCGAAAATAAAAATTTTATCAGTATTTAAATTTAAAATAAAAATCAATTAAATTGAATAAATTGTATTACACTTAGTTGGTAATTCAATCAAGTGATTCCCAATTGATAAAAAATTATCTTTTAAATTATCAAAACATAATGACACTGATTTTATAACTAAATTTTTTAAAGTAGTCTCTTTTTAAAGTTGTATATTTCTATACTACTTATATGACAATTTTTGTTTTGTTTTTAAATAAATGAAATATGTGACTGAAATATTGGGAATCACTGTATAAATATATATATATACAATATAAATTTTCTAGTCGAGAAATTAATTAAGTATATTTAATGTAGTTTATTTTTATCTTTAGTGAAGCTATGACAGCACCAAATGACAACCAGATACACGATACTGCCAATAAAATCGATCGTATATTAAATTTAATAATTAATTAATATATATATATATATATAAGATTTAATAAATATTATCATCGACAGATCATAGATAAAAAAAAAAAAAACGAATAATCAAATGATACAAATTTTAATATTGTGAGCTTGAAATAAAAATTAAAATATAATTATAAATTAAATCAAAAAAAAAAAGAAAAAGAAATAAGGTTTTCAAAATTTTTGAAAGATGATTAGAAAAATATAAAAATATATACATGCTTTTAACGAACCATATCTAAAAAATAATTAAAATAATTAAAAGTACCAACAATAATAATAAAATAATTATTAATAATCAAATAAACAAGTGAGTTTTTTTTTTTTATATTATTATATAAACATGATGTAAATAATATTAAAATTTTTTATAGCAGCACATTGTTTTTTGTGGTTTTAAAATCAGATGAAATATAATTATAATTTTCATCAGATAATTGTACATATATATAACACCAGTAAATAAAATAATAAATTAAAAAATATTTGAAAATGCTGTGTATGAATTAAGTATACAACAGTTTACTATTTCTAAAAAAAAATATAATATAAATTAAAAAATAAATGAATCATGTTACGAGAAGCGATTGTGTGAACATAATATCATAAATATTGTCAGCCTAATCAAAAAAATAAATAAACATTTTTATATATTATTTATTTATATGTTTTTTTTTTTGCACGATCGCTTCTTGACATTTGCTCATATATTTATATCAGAATTAGAAAAAAAAAAATAAATAAATAAAATGAAAATTTTTAATCCTTATATAAAATTTATCCCGATTTTTGGTGATAGATATTTAAATTATCAATTACAATTGTAATTTATTTAATCAAATAAATATAAAATTCTAAATAACAAAAAAAAATGAAAATAAAATTTTTTAATTTATACAAATATGCACAAGAAAAATACGATCGATTTTTAAATTAAAAAAATACAAAAAAACAAATACAATGTATTGATATTCTAACGATTTTTTAATTATCATAAAATGACAATTAATAAGATAAAAACATAAGTAGATTAACTATTATATAAACGAATGATAAAAAAATAAAAATTAAAAATCCAAAAATATAATTACTAAGAAATTTTTTTTTGTTGCTATATATAAAAAAGTAGAAGAAAATAAAAATTAATAAAAAAAAAAAAACAATAATATTATGTTTGTCAATAATTATTATGTTTCTTAAACCCAAAAAAAAAAAAAAAATTATTATACATAAAGATAATTGAAATAATTTTTTAGACACATAATTTTTGTTATCACAGATATATTTTTTCAACAGTAGAATTTCTATGATAAACAATAGTTAAATATTGTGCGAACTGCAATAAATAGTTCAAGGTAAGCAATAAATATTTATATTATTATTATTATTTATCCATATGTAAATTCATTGGATATATTTTCATTGATTATATTAACAGTTTGATATAATCATAAATAATCTATACAATAATAACATTTTTTTTATTTTTTTTTGTTTTTTTAGTCAATAAAATAATTTTATTTATATAATTTATTTTTTAATATTCTGGCACATTGCTCAGTTTTAAACTTGATAGATCTATATAAAAATAAATAGTAAGTTTATTTTTTTTATTTTATAAATATATTTCATTTTTAATCAATCTGCATTAAGCACTTTTCCCATTGTAAATAATTTTGTAATTTAAAAAATTTACTACACAAATTTATTAATAATATAATAAAATTGGTAAGTTTTTTTATCATAAAATATTTTGGAATATATTTAATAAATAGATATTTATTCATTTACAAAAATTATTTGGAAATAAATTGAATAATATTATAATATTCATTAAAAATATATATATATTTTTTTTCTATTAAAACTCCACTTTTGGTGTTTACTAATAATTTTATTATTTTAAAATAATTTTTTTTGTTATTTTTTAAAAATTTATCTATCAATAAAATATATATTTTCTTTCTTCTTAAATATCATATCAATAAATAATTATAAATTTATTTATATATTTTTTAGTGCACATTAATGTAGCTAAAGAAATTTACATCAAAGTTCAAATATGTTTATTAAGTTTAAATGTATATATCAAGAAACGAGAAGACTTGATTATTAATTATTTGTACGGCATTATTTTTCACAAGGCGAAAAGTGATGATAATTATTATATAAGTATCTATTAAATAATTTATTTAATTAATTTAATTAATAACTAACTAAAAAAAATTTTATTATTTAAAAATAAGATTGTAAAAAAAAAGAAAAAAAAACAACGTACTTGATTATAATTATTATATAATCATTTTAAAATAATATAACAATGTTAAATTTATTTTTAATAATAAATTAAATATTAAAAAAAAATTAATTATTAATTAATTAAATGTTCTGACATTGTACCGACTAGAACACCACTACTGAATACTGATACTTTTTTTTTTTATTGTTTTTTTGTATTCGTTGTTTGCCTATATAAGTAAGTATATATAATATATTCATTAAAATATTTTTTTTTTTCTCTTGAAATATTTCAAATCATCTCCAGCAACATTTTTCTATTATTTTTTTTTGTTAAACAACTATGAATATTTAAATATTAAATTAAAGATTTTCTGTTCAACAATTTTTAAAGATAAATTTTTTTCTCTACATTCAATTTATTTATTGAAATAATATTCTTTCAAATGCCACTATGTAAATGAATATACCCTGTTTTTATAACATTTTAATTTTTTTTTATATATTAAAAAATAAATAAATAAATAAAGTTATAATTGAATATATAATTTTTATGTTAAAAAAATAATATTATTATTTCTATTAAATATCTATAAATATTATATTTATTTGAAGAGCATGAAGAGCTTATGCAAATCTAAAAAAAACTAGGTATTTTGTTGCTGGAGGCTAGATTTGCTAATGCTATTAAGGTAGCTTTTGGCGCAATAATAAGGACTTACTTGACGGCTTGTGCTTAATAATAATAATCTGTCGTATTAATTTACCTGAAATCTCGAAGCCCCAATAATTCCAATGAATCCTCTTTTATCTTTATAGAAGCCGTTCATTGTTTGGGGAAATTTAACTCGAGTTTTGATTGTGATCAATTCTTGTGGTATGTATTTTTGAATTGATCAAATCATTTAAGTGGAAGACAATCTGTCACTTTGATAATATATATACCTATATATATATTATTTTATAATTTATTTTTTATCAAGTCTATATACTCAAAGCTTAATTTTTTCAAAATAAAAATTAATATTGCTATTTTAATATTGTATTGTCACAATAAATTTTATCATATTAACATAACATATCTTTGATACTTGGTATTTTAGTTGTTCTTTGTCCAGGAATCATTGACAATCTATTATTTTTACCAACAAGTGTTTTTCCTTTCTCTAAATTAAGACTAATTCTTTTATTTTTATCAGTATCAATTTTACTATTTCGAGATATTACATTATTAATATTTGGAATTTTAGATACTCTTTGTTGAATTAATGATGGTTGTTCAATTATTTTAATTTCTTTTGGATATTCATTAGCATACATGTCAACTGGTATTTCAGGCATCGAGCTGCAAATTATTTTAATTGCTTTGTTTTTTAATTTAATACGTATATTTATTAGAATATATTTTAAATAAATTATAGTTAGTTTTTGGCATAAAATAATTGCAAGAAGAGCTGTTTATATACAGTCTTTTGTAAATAAATATATATAGATAGCCTTGTTATATGGCTCAATGAGATTGATAGACAAGCGAAATTCGATGAATTGTTATTGCTATTATGTGAAATGTTAGTTGTGGATAGAGAAGCACTTTAATATCCGGTTCAACAATTATTGTCTTCCAGAGGTGTGTTATTGCATATTATCATTATTATTATTATTATTGATGTTAGTCATGCCTCAACTTGATGAATAAATAAATTCTTGTTAAATTGATTAAATTCATGCAAGCATCTTCATGCTTCATTTTTTTTTTTTTTAATTTTTAAAGAACAATTTAATTATTTAGAATTAAAAATTTATGATTTATTGCTATTCAAGTATTGACATACCTAGCTTTGGATATGTCGAATTTTCTTGATGGTCCTGGTTCTAAAAAAAATAGTAAATAAATTTTTTAGAAACTATATATAATAATTATTATATAAAATTAAAATAAATACGAAATAATAATAATCATTTTAACTCACGTCTTGTATTTGTTTTTGAAGAATTTTCAGTTGACAATGTTGTTTGTCTAACTTTTTGAGTCATAGAAAAACTAAAAAAAAAAAAATAAGAAATGTTAAAAAATTAATTGATTAAAAAACAAATTTTAATATATTAAAATATAAATGAACTAACTTTGATTTTGGAGGTCCCTCAGTTGATTTTCCTCTTTGAAAATTAAATCTTTTTGTTTTTAAATCATCTTTAGCAAATCCTAAATCATCTGAATAGCTTCTTGTACGATATCTTTGTTCATCAAGATTCATTGATAATCTATGAATTTTACCAGTTGTTGTAAATTTATTTTTATCCAAATTAACACTACTTCTTTTATTTTTATCAAATTCAATTCTTGTATTACGTGATAATACATCATTAATATTTGGAATTTTAGATGCTCTACGTGGTGATGATATTTGTGTTGGAATTCTTATATCAGTATTTATTGGAAATTCATCATGAAATAGATTAACTGGTATTTCAGGCATCGAACTGAAAGCCCAACATGAATTATAATGAGCTGCATTTGTTAATGCACGTAAAGCTGGTAAATTTGGTGTTTTACTACCATCACGATTTAATAATAATTTATTAAAATAATCACTTTTATGATTATGATTATTTGTTAATTCAAGCGAATTTGTTAATAATGATGTATCAAAATAATTATCTTTATGTAAATATTGATTAAACTTTGTTGTTATATTACGACATGGACAATTATCATGACATTTTTTATAATTTAAGTTTGAAGAAGTTGTTAATGTTGAACGTGATGGATAAACAAAACTTGATGAATCATAACAATCACATGATACTTGTGTTAAGTAATTGTTACTTTGATAATCAATATTATCTAGGGATTTTGAAAAGTTGTTAGTATCCGGTTGATCAATTGTTTCCCAAAGATGGGTTAGTAACATACTGTTTGATGTTAGTTGTGCCCAACTTGATGTCAAGTTGTTGCTAGATGTACTGAGCATTAAAAAATAATAATAAGAATTTTTTTCATGCTCAATTTATTAGCACACAATGACAATTATTAAAAAATTTATCAAAGCATTATTTGTTAATTATAATATACAGGTTAATTATAATATTCATTTTAAAAAAAATAATAAATTTACTAGTTTTTACAAAAAAAAAAAATTATAAAAATTTAAATAACATGCATTGTATTATTTTTCTTTTTAAATTAATTTAAATTATAGTTTATTTAATTTTTTTTTTTTTTTTTTTTTTTTCTTGTTAAATTTTCTTTGTTTGTTTGATGACTTACCTAGCTTGAGCTGAGTTGAAACTTTTGTTAGATCCACCTACTGAATAAATAAAAAGTAAAATTAAAATAAGACTCAAATATATTCATCTATATTTATTTCTGCTGACTCACCTTTAGATGTTTTTGATGAATTTTCAGTTGATAATACTGGTATTGTTGCTTGTCGACTTTTTGGTACAGCTGAATATCTATATAAATTAAATATTCATTTATTTATTGTAGTTTTAAAATTATTTCATGGTATATTAGTTTAAAAACTTACGAAATCTTAGAATTTGTTTCTAATCCTTGCAAACTTGGTTTAGTATTACTTTTAGAACTACTTGCTTCACTTATTCTTCCATTTGTATTAATTTTTTTTGGTGATATTGATGTAACTGGTATACTAATACCAACACCAACTCCAACTTTACCACCATTAATTGCAGCTAATAATTTTTTTTCTTCTTCATATTTTTTTATATTATCAATTTCTTGTTTATTTGATTTAACAGATGTTGTTTGACTTTCATGTATTATTTCAATTTCATCAATTTTACGAATAATTTTAGTTAATGTAAATTTAACATCACGATCTTTTTCATTATTCATAATATTTCTTACACATGCTTCAAATGATAATAATAATTTTTTATCAGTTGGTAAACGTATACATATTTTTAATATTGGTAATAATGTAACAGCTTTTAAACGTACATTTGCAATTGGATCCTCAGTTAAATTCATAATAATTGTAAAAAAATATTCTTTTAAATAATATGTTGAAAATATATTTTTTGCTTCATCAATAATACGAAGAAATTGTATTCTAATATAACTATTATTATTTTTAGCAAATTCATTTATTAATTTATTATGTAATTCTGTAATTTGTTGTTGTTGATTATTATAACGTATTAATACAAGTAATGTTTTACCAGCTGATAATTTAATTGGTATTGGTCTTGCATTAAGTGCTCTATCAAATATCATTGGAATAAATTCAGAATAAATATAATCACTTGGAAAACATTTTGGTAATATTTCAAATTGTTCAAATAAATTTTTTGATAAACGCCAATTTTTAGTATTAAATATTATATTTTCACATTTAATTAATGCTGTACCAAAATCCATAACTTGTACTAATTGAATTGTATTTAAATTTGGAAAATATAATTGTAATATTTTTGATATATATGGTATAATACCAGATAATACATTTTCATTATCATCTTTTAATAATTTTAATATATTATTTTTAATAATAATATTTTTTGTACCAGTTATTTTAATTATTTCATAAATACCACAAGCAACAATACGTCTTATATTATCATTTGTATCATTTATTAAATTTTTTAATATTGTTACAATTGTATCAATATTATCATCAATTTTTGAAGCAAATAAAAACATTGCTGGTAAATTATATGCACAATTTTGACGGCATTCAATATAAAGTTCTTGTAATTGTAATGTATTTGATAATAAAAATTCTGGTCTTATATTATCTTTATTTGGTGCAATTCCTAATTGTGATAATTTATTATAATAATTAATTAACCATAATTTATCATTTTTATTATTAAAACATTTATCAAGACCCAATGATAATTTACCAAATTCTTTTGATATTATACATAGTACTGTATCTTCTTTTTTAAATGCATTATCACAACATTTTTTAATCAATGGTGATATTGTTGTTTTTAAAATATCATTTTGTAAATGAGGTAAAAGATAAACAATTGTTTGTATAGCAGCATGTCTAACATTTGTTTCTTCATCACTTGCTAATTCAACAATTGATGATAATAATGTTGTTTTAACTGATTCAGCACCAAGTTTTTCAGCAATAAAACACAGCTGTGAACATATTGATGCTCTAACATCTTTACTTATATCTTGACACAATGAATGTACTGTTGGTAACACTTCCTTTTTTATTCTATAATAAACAAAAAAAAAAAAAAAAAACATCTCAATTATTATATATTTTTTTATTTATTAAAACTCATTTTAATAAATAAAATTATTTTAATTATACCTATATTATATACTTACAATTGTGAATCAAATTGTGTGCATATTTTACCAATTAATTTTGAGCTCATTATTCTTGAATTAACTGATTGTGATAAATGTCCTCTGTTTATTGAAAGTGGTAATATCTATTTGACCAAATATATAAAATTATTCATAAGATTTTTTTATTTATAAAAAAAAACTGGTTTTATTTATTTTTCATTGTTTATTACCTCACGACGTAGTACATCCGGTGGTAGTAATTCAATCACATCTAGCAAGGTCTCCAGCCATGCAAGAGCAATAACTTAAAAAATAAATTAAATAATTAATTTTATAATAAGTATACAACAATATATATTTTTAATTATTATTAATAATATACCTGGTTCTTTGCTGTCTAATGAGCTCAATATTATTTGTAGGAATGTTGATGTAAATGTTGAATGATTTACAAGTTTTTGATTTAATATTGTTTTGAATGTTGATGATGCTGATAGATGAAAATCTACCGATGCATTTGGTAATGTTTGTTGAATTTTTGGGATTAATTTTGCAATACATGTTTGTTGATCTTCAGCTAATAAACTTGATAATGTTTGAATAACACTCAGTTTTTGTAATTCATCACCTTTCCTGTATACAAAATGAAATTATTTATAAGATAAATAAATAAATTTTAATTAAAAAAATTCATGAGCTATTTTAAGTTATTTTTTATTTCTGTAATTTAAATTTAAATTAACTTATCCTATATAAAAAAAAAAATAAATAAAAAATTTTGTTATTTTACTGTGAAGGTATAAAGCCATGACCTAGCTTAAAAATATATATACTTTAACTGAATAAATAAATAAAAAATTTTTAAGAAAAAAGATAATTTTTAAGTGCAATGATAAAAATTTTAATAAAAAAATAAATTAACAAAAATAAAAAAAAAAAAAAAAAAACAACTTTTAATAGCATTATAGTAATGTTTTTGATAAAAAAAAAAATAAAAAAATAATAAAAATAAAAAAAAAAAAATTCCAGTTGGTATATAATTAGTGTCACAGTAAAAATAAGCAGTAAAGGGACACTAGAAATTGTCAGTACGTGTATGTTTATTTTTAGAATATCAGAACAAGCCGTAAACGGTACACCAAGTTTTTTTTTTTTTATTTTATTTAATTTTATATTTCAATCGATTGTGTATACTCGAGTTGAATTGAAATTAAAATGATGAATCACAATACACAATTGTAAAAAACTAGTACACCAACATAGTGTCATACTTATTTATGATATAATTATTTAAATATATTAAAAAATATATAATTATAAATTAAACAATAATAAATAAATTAAAATTAACATGAACAACAACAAGTCAACAAAAACAAAAACAACAACAACAACTTACCCCTCAGATGTATTGTCAAAGAGAACTTCATCTCCCTCGTGCAACATTTTTTAGTAATAACATTTTACAACAAATTAATATAAATAATAATCAATACACTTGCCATGAATAATTATTAATTATACATAAACATATTAATAATATATAAATAAAAATATTAAAATGTCAAATTTTTTTGTTACAATTGGCGCATGTTAATAATAAACTACAGTATGTAAATTGTACTAACAAAAATCACTCAAGGATTAAAATAAATATAAATTAAAAAAATAAATAAATAAAGGGAAAGGGAAATAAATAAATAATAAAAAAAAAAATATTATATATGTATTATTAGTACAGACTTGTATATATATTATATTGAAACAGATGATCCAGATGAATTTAATCCAGACATGTAAAATCTCAATGTCTGGACGATACTGCTGCCCCAGTGATTCACAGCGAGTATGTCACAAAATATTGTTGACGATAATAACCGAGTACAACCGAATGTTAGCTCGTTTATTGTTTCACCATTTACCTGATACTAATATTATATCAACCAATCATTGAATAGAAATAATACCGCGTTAATTTTAAAAATACTTGTATAAAAAAAAAAAATAAAAATAAAATAATAATATAAATATATATGTTAATATAAATTATGGCCTCTTTGATTTATTATGTAAATTATTTTAAAACCTTGAATTAACAATCAATAACAAATTATATGCTAATGTAAATACGATAATTGGATAAAAATTATTATTATTATTTTTTTACGACATAAATGTTAGTGATATTTAATATTATTATTAATATAATAATTGCTTGACGTAATTGTTGTATTGTTTGAAACTTACTGAAGAAGATGTAATGATCTATCAACTAGTTTATTTTCTAAACTTGATTCCAATGTGTGCCTTTTTATTTGATCATCAGTCTAAAAATATATTAATCATTTTATTTTGTTTTTTTTTTTATTAATTAATAATACAATTTATATTTATTTAAATTATAAATTATAATTTACTTTTAAGGCATGAAGAATTGGACGATCTAATTGTAAATTTGTAAAATCATCTGGTTGTATCATTTTTCTTTTTAATTGTGATAACCACAATCTAATTTAATTCAACTGAAAAACAAATTAAAACATGTGAATATTAGTTAGTATTTTTGTTTTATATTTATATGGAAATAAAAAAGAAATTATGTATACATTTTTTGGAATTTAACACAAAACAAAAACGCAATGATTACTGATTTTTTTTTTTCTTTTTTTTCAAGACTCAAGTATATTTTATTAATTAATTTATATATATATATAGATTTTTTTTTTCAATTAATTTCATATAAAAGTATAATAATAGTAATAATCATAATAATAATACTAACTAAAAATTATATTTACAATGAATAAAATATTGAAGAACAAATAAAAAAAAAAAAAATATCTAGTTTTTTTTTTTTTTTATTTTTGATTTGTATTATTGATATTTAAATTTTATCTTAATATATTATTTGTGTACAATTTTTTTATTTTATCATTTATATTTATATGTTTTATATATTTTTTTTTGTATAATATATATATTTATATATTTATTATGTTAAAAACTAATGTCATGATTTTTTTTTTTTAATTATTACAGAACCACTGTAATATTATATTAATATAAATTTCAAACTTTTTTTTTTTCAATAAGAATTCAAATAAGAATCAAAAGAAAAAATAAAAAACAAAAAAAAAAAAAATAGAAAAAAGTATACATAATGTAAAATTAATTACGACAATTATCAAAATTCAATAGATACGATTAATTAATTTTTTTTTTTTCTTTATAAATGAGTTTGGTTTATGCATAAAAATAATAAAAATAAAAAAAAGAAATATTTTTAGCATAGTCAATATATAAAAAAAAATACATATTTATATTTTATATATAAAAAAGAAAAAAAAAAATATCTATATAGTTTTTTATTATCAACCACTCAATATCAGTTACTCAATTATAATTATCATAAGCTTGTGGAAGCACCCTGAATATATTTAACAATTGTAATATATATATATATATAAATATATATAAAAAATGAAATAAATATATTTCATTTTTTATTTTATTTATTTATTATTTTATTAATTCTCAACAATAACAAAAAAAAAAAACAGTTTGTCTTGAATTATCACTGGAAGATTATTCGATCATTATTCACCACGAAAAATAAAAATATGAATTGATAGATATGAAATTTTTTTTTTCTTAATAATTATGTTGCTCTTGTTTAAATAATCCAAAAAAATCAAGTGATAAAATTCAGACTAGTTAAAAAATAATAATAATATATACATAGGTATATATCAATAATGAATTTGTATATAAAGAGCAATAATTTCAGACATAGCTCTCGTCATCAACAACAGATCTTGAATATCCAAGATGTCTTGTTGTAATTGGTGCTCTTGGTTGTGGTGGTGGTCTGTATGGTGGTGGTGGTGGTAATGATCTAGATCTTATTGCAATTTTATGTCTATCTTCTAAATTCATATGAACTGGTGGTAAATGACGTAGTCTTGGTGGCAGTGGTGGTGGTGCATCAGTCCATATTCTTCCACTACTATTATTACTATTATTATCATCATCATCATCATCATCATCATCATCATCATCATCATCATCATCATCTTCATTTTCATCATCGTCATTAACAATAACATGATTATCATTGTCTTCATCATCATCATCTTCATCTTCATCATCTTCATCATCGTTATCACAAAAACTATCAATTTTATTATCAGACTTTTTGTAATTAAATGTATCATTATGTTTTTTTTTATTATTATTATCAATAATATTATTATTATTATTATTATTGTTATTAACAGTATCTTGATTACTATAAATAATACTGTCAATAATTTTTCTTTTAGCATTAGCATATACAAGATCTTTTAAATCAAATCTACAATAAATTTGTCCATCAACTTCTTTATATTCAATTTTACTATATTCACCAATAGTAGAAAAATTATCATTAATTTTTTTATCATTATTATTATTATTATTATTTTTATATAAATTTGTATTTAATTTTGTTTTATAATCATTAAAACAATCATAATGTTCATTTGATAATGTTGATTCACTTGTTGAACCTTGTTCAGAACCATTTATTGATACTCTTTCTGGACAATTATTACTATTATTATTATTATTGTTATTATTATTATTATTACTATTATTATTATCAACATTATTATTTTTTATAATATTATTATTTTGTTGATTATGATAATCACGATTAATATCATGTTCATCTAATTTTGTTCTTGGTGTACGTTTTAATTGTGAACGTAGCCAATTTTGTCTTTGAAAATGTGAATTTGGATATGTTAATTTATCATTAGGTAAATCATCATTATTTATGTTATTTATATTTATTTTATTAATAATATTATTATTATTAATTGTTTGATGATTATTTGAATAACGACTTAATCTTTCTTCCCAACTACTGTAAACTGGCACATATGATTTATTTAATAATTTTTCTTTATCAGATAATGATTTATCAAAACTTGATGTTGATGCATTTGCTGTTGAATGTTCAGATCCAACTGGTGATTCAGGAATAAATAATTGACAATCAGATAATGTTAAACCAGAATCACGTGATAATGACATATGATCTTTTCTTGGTGGATCTGTTAAATCTAAACTATCTAATGATATACCACCAGAATGTACACTATCAGTACTTTCTTCAGCACCACTATCACTTTTTTCTTCAACAAATAAATTAACAACATTATCACCAAATAATACTTCACAATGTCTTATTAATATTTCAGTTAATTCTGGTATTGCACGACTTTGATTAACAGTTGGACTTGATGACCATAATAAACTTGGTCCACAACAAACACCAAGATTACTAGCACACATTAAATTATGATTTGATCTTCTTGCAATATGATGAAGTACACATATTAAATGTGATAATAATGTATAATTTGCTTTTGGTAATTGATTAAGTATATTTTTAATTGTTTGTAATTTATTTTTACTATCTAAACTTGCCATCCATAATGGAAATAAATGATCAGTTAATAATGGTTCTGGTAATGATCTTAAAAATTCTTTAAATAATGAACCAATTGCAATTATTGATACACCATCAAGACAACTTGCATTACCAGTTGAATCAATTTGATCTTTTAATTCACGTACAATTCTAACATTTGCTGATTTACGAAATATACCAGTTGTAAATGGTCCTTTTGTAAATAATTTTTGTAACATAACAAGTACTGGTTTTGGTAAACCATTTTCATCTAATCTTGATAAATTTGTACCAAATACAAGTTGATTCATTGAAAATGATCTTCTTAATAAACCAGTTATTTTTGATTTTTTATTTTTAATTGGTGTTTTATTAATTGGTTTTAATAAAAAATGACATGTATCATGACCACTTTTATTACAATGTTCAAGATCAAAACCTTCTTCAGTTGATAATTTATGACGTAAATTTGATAATTTTATTGCACATGGTCTTTCATGTCCAATAAGAGGATATAAATCTTCATCAGGTGATGGTCTTGCCCAAAGTTGATATGTACCTTGAAGATCCCATAATCTCATTGCTGAATTAACACACTGTGATGCTGTCATTTTTGAATTACCAACAATTGTTTCACACTATAAAAAAAAACAAAATTATTTTATTTTTATATTTTTTTTTTTTATCATCTATAATCTATAATAAAAAAAAAAAAAAAAAATTATTTTAAATACTTACGTATTCAGTGTTTGTGTCAATTTCATGATACACGACTCGAATATTTGTTGTTGGCGGTTCTTTAAGGCTTTCTTCTCTTACAAGCTCATTTAGTCTACCCCACCAAAGATCTCTAGCTGCAGCAGTCCTGTAAAATAATAATACCAACATTCTTAGAATTTTATTTACTTAAATATGTATGTATTATAATGTATCTTTGCATGAAGCTCATGTTGAATTGTTAATACATTTATATACAATGATGGTGCCAATATAAATTCCATGAATTAATCTAAACACATGCGTGAGACTTTTTATACGTGAATAAATAAAAAAATCATAAAATTAAATAAAATATACAAAAGCTTCCCATTGAATTTTTATAATAATTTTAAATTTAAATTAATATATTGTTTTTTTTTTTCTTTTTAATCAAATGATTATGAGATAAAATTAAATGTGATGAATTGTCACTTACATGAAGGTCGCAACGACATTTGTTGTTGGCCAACCAAAAACAAAACTTGTTTCCTGTGATTTATTTGTTTCGGCAACATCCTCAATATGTCCAGTTGTTAACCAAAGTTCACTTATCTTTACGGTCTGTTTGAGTTTAAAATTACCACTACTGCGTGATTTTGCGATCAACAAAACATCAGAAAATAAAAATAAGTGTCTTTCTTGTGATTGTACTCCCTAAAATAATAATAAATTAATAATTAATAATTAATAAAATAAATAAATATTTATTAATAAATAAAATAAAATATACATACGGTTGTAAATTGTACTGGTGTTTCAAGTAAAAATGTTCTTGGTGGTGTTTTTGGTGCTGGTACTGGTGCTCCAACATTTTGTAAATTTTTTTGTGACAATACACGTGATAGCCTACCAGGATTACCAGTTGATCTTTTACGAATATGACTTTTCATTTTCTAAAATCAAATAAATCAAATAAATTATTATTATTATTAAATAATCAACTTTTTCTTTTTCAAGTGAGAATATAATTATTATATTTTTTTTTTAAACTTTCAAAATGGTGATAAATTCAGAACATGGAGTGTTTATTACACATGATTCATGTGTTATTTTATTTTTATTATTTATTTATTTTTTTCAAGTATATTCAAGTGAGTATATATTTATTTGTCTATCTGTATTTCTGTCTTTCACCTACGCCAACAAAATACCTTTTTATTCGAACAACTATAATACTGATAGCCACATTGCTTGTAATCTTTTTTTTTTTTTTTTTCTCCTCGACACTTATAATTTTTTTTGTGTTTAACCTTCTATAAAAATTGGTTTTTTCGTTTCTCTATTTATTTTCCAGTTAATTAATTAATTTTTTTTTTTTGTTTCTACTCGTTTGTCTGAACAACAAACATTAAAAGTATTTTTATTATCAATCTACAACAAGCACTCGAGTATAAATGACAAAATGAAAAAAAAAAAAAAATAATAATGTAATAAAACAAGCATCTAGACTATATATGCGTTAAATAAAAAAATAAAAAAAAAATAAACATCTAGACGCACCCATATCCATTAAAAATAATAAATACATATTTATCAGTAAGTTCATATGTACACCAAGTTAAATTGCACATAGTTATTATGTTATTTAACCTACGCAATAAAATAAATATATAATCGTAATGATTGACTAAGAATGAATGTGACAACTAAATGTTTCTAATGATTTGTATAATATACACGTGCATTTGTTCTTGTCTCATGACAATAGATAATAGTTTACGCCCAGGATGCAAATCACCTTAAACAATCATCAAACTAAACAGTAAGAAAAAATAAAATAAAATAAAATAACAAAGAAAGAAATTAAAAATAAATGAATAATAATAATAAAATAGTTGAATAAATAAAGAGAGGTGACGAAGACCCTCCACAAATATAAAATTGCATATACACACATTCATTTATATAATAAAATGAGTAACCAGAACTCTTGGGACAATGATGAGTTGCATCAAGATTCAAAGGATTGTACTTGAGAATTTTTTAATTTTATTTTTATTTATTTTTCATAAAATATTACAGCTTCTTCCTGGTTGTTGTAACATTGACGCGTGTCACGGAAGGAAATTTCTTAGGGTTTATTGAAGGGGCCCCTCGAGCTTGATGGTAGCTTCTTGAAGGGTCATCAACATCATCTACGTTTATTTTATGTGTATATATATATATGTGTATATGATAGATAGATATTTAGTTATTCACTGTAATACTTGGGGAAGATCATGGCATTGAGGTGGTTAAGGGTCAATGTTTAGAGGCGTTAAAATAATCGCCGTGAGGTTCAACTTGCCTTACAGAATACAATTTAATGATACTTGGTATGATTTTCTGTTGAAGTAATTTTTTTATTTATAAAATAATATCAAGTTGAGTTGTCTATACTAGTATATATGTGTATATATATGTATGTGTGTGTGTTGTGGTCATGCATTGTGTATATTATAATAAAAAAAAATAAAATGATGCGGTGATGATGATGATGATGATGAAAAAGAAAAACAAGAAAAAAAAAAATTTGAAAGAAAGCTTCTTTGACTTCTTGGAAACGATAGAGACTTTAACGTTTATACAGCGACAAATAGCAATTGCATTTAATCCTGACATTTGTGTTGGTTCTTCAAGGCAATTAGGTGTAATCGTCAACAAGTCAGTATATAATATGGTTGTGTATCAAAGAAACTGGAAGTTAAAGGGGTGTGTTGTCTTGTCTGTCTGTCTGTTTTTCTGTTTATTGTTTTTTGTATATAAATATATATTTAAAAATGATAAAAATTTTAATACAAAAAATTATATATATTATAAAATAATGTAATTTTTTTTGTTTTTTTACCGTAGTGAGAACATCACGTTCATGAAGACGCAAATTATCGCCTGGAAATAATTCTTGTATTCGATGAAGATCACCTTCAAGTTGACCACGTCGTAAAACTGCACCACTTGTTATTCCATTATTATTTTCATTATCAGCTAAATTTTGTGCTTCTTGACCAAGATAACGTTCATAATCAGCTAATCTATGAACCTAAAAAATAAAAAATAAATAATTAATTTAATTTTTAGTTTTTTAAAGAATTAAATTTTACATATTGTAAATCAAAATGATAACCATCATAAATATATTTTAATATTTTATAATTAATTAAAATTAAATTCTGTAGAGTAATTATATGCTTCTTCAGAAATACATCTATATGATTGATAGTTATGCAAATATTTTACAAGAAAATCATTCAAAACGTAAAATTAAATAAAAAATAAAAAACAGCACATAGTAATCAATCAAAAAAAAATATCCGACACTACAGTCTTGCTTGTTTTAAATATATTTTACTTTTATTTATATATATTTATTTAATTTATTTCTACATATTTTTTCTTACTTTATTTACGTAATTTTAATTTAAAATTATTATTTATTTATTTTTTTATCTCATTATTCTGGTATATAATATTTTTATATTATTATTGCAACACAACATCCCGCAAATTACTCAATCACTAGTTACAACAATTTATCACTTATGTATTATTATTCCAAAGGGATGATAATTTTATATGGCATTTTAACTTGTAAATGTTTTTTTTTAAATTTTATTATTTCTAAAATAAATATTTTTATCAGGACGTTTTGTATTGCGTGCATCTACCGACAACTTCCGTGTGACTGTAACTAATATACGATTTGTTGCAGTACGTGCAATTCGTACAATAATGATTCATATCAGATGAATGGAACTTACTCAAGAAATAAAATAAGATTGAAAAAAAATAAATAAATAAAAAAATACTGTGACGATACACGGTCCAGAAGAATGTGTCATCGCAATTCAATTTATTTCATTTATTTATTTTTTATATTTTTTATATCATAATATTATTTTTCAATTAATCATTTCTATTTTTTTTGTTTTTTTTTCTATAAAAAGTCTATAATTTTATCAAGACTTTTATTCCACATTTCAACTGACATTAAAATCATCTCGACAATGATTTATCATGAAAAATGAATATCAAAGATAATTGAAGATAATGTTAAATTGTTACATTACTTTGTTTTCTCTTTCAAAATAATAATCAGCCGCAGGTATGTAAAAAATATATATAAACATTTTAAAAATTATTTATTTTTTTAAATCAAGATGAGGACCGGTTATTATTGGTATTTTTCATGAAATTCACGTTGCAATCTCTCACGTGTTCATGAAAGAGTAAGTTTGTATATAACGCAATAAAGACACTCACTTTTTTATTTTTCATTTAAATTTAATTTTGTTTAAATATAATATATAAATATATATCTTTATATATATATTTTTTCATTTTAAAAATGTAAGTACTCGAGATCTTTTCTCTTGTGTGTCTTGTTTATTTTCTTTTCCCATCGGCATTATTGTCGTTGCTTTTATACAACCGATTCAATAATATAATATAATATATAATATATAATATAAAATAATATATATATGTATACAAAATGTACATAGCAAGACGATCATTCGTCTTGTCCGTCTTTTAACTTTATTTTTGCTCCCGGGCGTTCGCACACTTTCACCTTGTGCACGCAGACTCGATTCATTGGAAATTATTTCAAATGTATCTACGTGTCTCTTGTCCATATAACAAGTGAAATAAAAATAATATAAATATACCAATCTCATTAGGTATAATCATCAATAAATTCAAAAATTCCATTCAACACATATATACGCATGCAGTTATGGTACATTATAGACAATCGAAATGTTATTTTATTTTATATAGGATTTTTTATTTCCAATTCAAAAGTAAGTATATGGATTTTTTTTTTTTTTTTTAATGATAAATAAATGAGCTTCTTTATTATCCATTTTTGGTATAAACAATATATGATGAAATGAATTATTATTTATAATATGGTGAAAAATATTTTTTTTTTCTTATAAATGAAAGTCGAGAACCCTCGCGGCTGCATAACTTGAAATTTTTTTTTTTTTATTTAATAATTATTTTATTTTATATGTATTTTTTTTTTTTTGCATGTTACTTGGTTTGCGAGGGACAAATTACAGGTGAATTACGCAATATGGCAATGCATATTATACGCACCTGTCTCAATATATTACAAAATACACATCTCAACTACTTTGCGTAAAAATAAAAAAATAAATAATAAATTATATAAAAAATATCATCTGATTTTGTTATTTTCTTATGAATAGATAATATTATTGTATAAATATATATTAAAATTATATTTATATAATGTAATTATATCTGTATTATATTATAAATAAAATAAAAATAAAATTTTAGATAGTTTAAAAAATATATATAAAATAAAGAGTTATGACAAAATCATTTTTTATTCCCTGACCTTTTACTTTTTTTTTAAATATATAATTATTATTGTTATTTATCAACCTGTACATTTAAAAATTTAAAAAACCATACGCATTCCTTGTTCAGTAGACGCGCCTCTACGACCTTCACCCGCATCTTGGTTTAAGTTAAGACTTTAAGAAGTCAAGTAAAAAAAAAAAAAAATATATATATAAGTATATACACATTATACTTGATATAAATCCAGAAAGTTGTTCATTTTTGCACGTTTATATTGCACAATTTTATTTATTTTCTATACTCATTAAAATCATACATGTGTATATCATTTAAAAAAAAAAAAAAAACAATTTTATCATTGATGCTTGTTTTTAAATTAAATGATAATTATATATTTGTTATTTAATTTAAATGAATATAAATTTTTAATTAAATTATTGAAATATAATAGTAAAAAAAGAGTGAAAGATATTTAAGGGGAAAGTGTGTTTTTTGATGATGTTAACATGCATATATGTAGTATTTGGATGTAGGTGGTCCAGAAAAAAAAATCAAAAAGATTATAAAATATATAAATATATATATTCTATATTCCAAGTTGGAGATCAGGTGATGGAATAAACTTATTTATCATCAGACAGACAGTGTTTTATAATAAATAAATAAAATAAAATGACCGATATGAAGACGAAGAAGAGTGATGGTGTCTTGTTGGTCTGATGTTGTCTCATAAATGTTAATTTATTATTTTTATATATTATTGTATTACAAGTATTATTATTTATTTATTTTTTTTTATTTCCAAGTACCGCGCACAAAGATTACATATATATGCGATTATATTATTTCTTGGTTTATATTTTCACTTTAAATAAATACGTGTGTGGGCAAATTTAAGATTAAATTATCAACTTTTTACTTTTTTATTTTTATCATTATTATATTTTATTTAAATACTCGTGTTACTTATTCGTAAACATATATATATATATATAATGTCAAGAAAAATAACAAATAGCTTCGTTTGCAAATCTTTTGAATGAAAAAAAAAAAAAAAATATATAATTATTATTATAAACAACAGTTGGAAATTTCAATTAATTTTTTTTCTGAATATCTTTTTTTATATATAGAAAAAAAATTAAAATAATAATATATTTCATTATCTTTTTTTATTTAAATTTTTATTGGTTTTTTTTTTGGCTGCTGGTCATATTCATGCATATCAACAGGTGAAGTAAATAAATGATTTTGATTGGTCGCGCGTGATGAAGAAAATACGTATATGTACAAGATTATTCATCGTCAGGGTAATTTGATTTCATTGTATAACGTCAAATAATTGCTTCTTCGTATATATACAATAAATAAATTCAACACGCACATACATTCATAAATACATTATTTTAAATCATGCAAAAATTAATCTCAACTCACAAACTAATCAAATTCAAATTCAAAAATCAACTCATCAACTCGCATCTATATATTTGTAATTTTCAATGAAAAATAATTAACTTGTTATTAAAAAATTGCAATGAAAATTGTCATTTATATATACAAGTAAATATTTTAAAAAATAAAAAATCATAAATTAAAATTAAAAAATAAAATGATTAATTTTTAAACTGAAAAATAAAAAAAAAAAAAAATAATTGTAAAAAGTATAGAGTGTATATAAAATGCTGGCACATGGTTGTCACGTCATAATATATAATAAATTAAAATAGACAATGATTGTTTGTATATATAAACATTGCCTTGACTTAGATATAAAGCAATATAACTACTTGCACCTGTACCTGGCTCAACTATAAGTATACTATTTACGATTAGCTTCGATGCATTTACTAGTAAATAATAATATAAATATTTTTATTTTTTTCTTTGTTATTTATAATAATTGTAATAATAATTACAATTATCATCATTAAATACTTTTATAAAGTATTAAACTTTAAAGAAATTTTAAACCAGTCAATTTTTTTTATGATAAAGTCATCTTGCTCAATTATTGTCTTGTGATAAATTTATACATATATTTGAAAAATCTACTTGCAGGTATTATTATTATTGAATTATATATTTAATTAAAATAAATAAATACATGGATATATAATTACAATGATTTAAATATATATGCGTATTTAAGATTTTTTTTTTTTTTTTTTCAATTTTGCTGATTTTTAAAGAAATTTTTTTTAATTTTATATTTGTTAATGGAAATTCGTTTAGATATATATTTAATTTAACGAGTTCAGAGTACCTGAAGAATCTAAAAGTCGTGTTGTCGGCAAATGTGGAATTTGGTGAATGGTAGTGATACAAACACATTTTATATATATATAAAGTTGAAACATTTATTTTTCAATGTTCAGATATTAAGTTGAGATTCAGAGCATTTTTTTCCTTGTTGTTAAATAACTTTTAATGAAAAAATTTATATAGTTATTGTCTATAAAATGTCTGAGTATATAGGAAGACAGACTTGTCTGAGAAGACAGAAATAATTTTATGATGTAATAAGAGCGAGTAAAAAGTGTCATCATCTTTTCTTGTCAATCTATCTATAACCACCTACAATGTTTACATTTTTATAATATTATTATTTCCTAGAGAGAAATCACAGTGTAATATGTAATAATCCAAGATTTTTTTATTTCGATTTCTTAAGAAGAGGAAGTCATTCGAAATGCGGGGGTTGAATCATTCACTTAAAAATAATGAATGAATCAAGATGAAAAAAAAATAAAATGATTACAGTTTCTTATTTAAATATATATTTAAACAAAATTAATGATAGTAAAATTGTTGACAAGGCTTTTAGAGTAGGTTTTGCTACCCAAAAAAACCAAAAAAAAATATATATAAATATACAAACATGGATAGAGACCAAAAAATAAATGTTTCGTCTGAACTTAAAAATTATACGAATATAAAAACACAAATTCCACACTGGGTGGAGAAAAAAAAAAAAAAATTATATATAAAATATAGAAAACCAGAAAAATAAAAAAATATATAAATACAGAAAAAGCTGTGAAAAAAAAAATTATCTTCAAAGAATGTTCCGAAGAACAAAGACCAATTGTTTAGTCCTAATAATAAATAAAATACCTTGAAAATAGTATATTGAAAAAAAAAAAAATTATAAAAATTTAGTTGTGCAAAGAGAGTCTTAGTTTAAAACAAAACAAAAAAAAAAAAAAAAAAAACATCCCTTCAATATTCTCTATTATACTTCCTGGTGTTTTATGTCTTTTAATAATTTTATTTTATAATTATTCAACATTGTATCTTTTTAATTCAGGTAACTATTAAATTGCACATGCCCAATGCAATATCAGCACTTTCTACATTCACTCTTTTGCCTATTCTAAATTCATTTTATTCATTGGCATTGATTTTAAAAGTAAAAACTGCACATACACATATACAAATAAATAAATAAAATAAATGTTATTATACAAAGTGAATAATTGAACAAGAAAACTAAAAAAGAAAAAAAAAATACTATGGAATGATAAATCAGTCGTTTCCTCTTTAAACGTTCTCATTCTCCTTTTTTTTTTTAAATGAATAAAAAAAAAAAAATTTATTTATTTAACGCGTCCTTAAAGAATTCACACTGATTGCACCGCCAAGTCACTTGCGTTGACAGTAGTAATGGGATTGTAAATTAGGTGGCATTTTAAAGGGATGCTAAATTCAAATAATAATCATTTAAATAAAATATATATATATATAAAAATAAAAAATAAATTAAATTAAAATTAAAGTGTAGAGCTGGAAATGAGATTAGAAAAGTAGCGAGGTGAGTATATCTATATTTAAATGTGTTGGGACAACAGATGCAAGCGATAACTTGGTTTTTAAAATGAAAAATATATATTTAAAGTGGTATATATAAATAAATAAATACATATATGTGGTGATGATGATGATGATGATGATGATGGTGGTGACCAATAAGTGGATGTCCTTGATGCACAGTAGTTAACCACCACCATGATAACCAACTGATCAAGTAACCACTGGACAAGTAACCACGCCATTACCAACACCAATCAAATAACTATTAAATTTTTTTATCATATCTCTAATTTTCTGGTATAATGGAAATTTTATTTATTTTATTATTCGTTGTATATATTAGCTATAAAAATATATTGACAGGATATTCATCATTTTGATGTGTAAAAAACATCTATAAAATTATTCAAAAAAAAATAATAATAAATCAAGGTTTATACTACTGTATCGAGTGAAATGGTGTACATATCACAAATAATCATACAGTTAATAAAAAAAATATTAAAAATTTATTATTACATTAATACAACTAGAATTTTAATAATAAATATTAATAAATTCAAGTTAAAATTAACTTTGTGTTTGCATATATATATAATATTCAAGCTCATTTTTCCCAGTCAATATTTTTCTGGTAAAACCTGGCTGACAACATATATTCATGTATTAAATTTTATAATTAAAATAAAATAATTGCAATAAAAAATATAAAAAAATTTATATACATAATAAATAATAAAATATAAAAAATAATAAATTTAATATAAATAAATAAAAAATCAAACGAATAATATTAGCATAAAGCTTCTAGTGCTATGAAATAGCGTGAAGTGGTTTTTGATGGTGCTGAATGAGGGTCTTTAAAATTTGGCCAATTTTTTATACTCTCTCATCGAATTGAGGCGTGTATACAACAAAGATAAAAAATAATATAAATAAATAATAATAAATTTAAAAAAAAACATATTCAGCTACTATATTAGCCATACCAATAAAAAACCAGTTTAAATAATAATAAAGTTGGGTTGTGTCCTGCATAATTCGCAAGAACGAATTAAATTGTACACCAAAAGCATTAACATATTTCACTTCCAAACTTCGGCCCTTTCTTGACATATTTCATTTTTCTTTTTTTTTTTTTTTTCTCTCATTTTGCTAAATTGTTATATGCAGCTGTATGTATATATATATATATAGTTAAATAAAAAATCGAAAAAATAAATAATTTATTTTTTATTATTCCCTTTGCTTTATCAGGATGACTGCGTTGAAAGAATTTTTTTAGAATAACAATAAAAAAAAAAAAAATTTAAATATAAAAAAAAAAAAAAGGTTATTTGAATTTTTTTGAAATTTGTCCTTTTATTTTTTTATTTTTTTTTTTTTGGTTGATGCAATGAATTTATCAGGAAGACGAGAGTTCATGATTTTTACAATGATATTTTTCTTTTATTGTATTCAGATGAATAATCTAGAGAATTTTGCTTTTAACAGTGTATGAGTCAGAGTCGCGACAAGACGATGGCGACGACGATGATGCCCCCCCAAGTGTTTTTTTCCTTTATTTTTTTATTTTTATTTTTTTATCTGAGTAAGTCTCTTAACATATAAAAGTACATAGTATGCTCGGTCACGCAGAAACGGTAATTCGTCTCGCTTCTATTACTTAGTTTTACGATAAAAGCAGAACATGTCTAGCTTGGTCACTGGGTTACCGTAATTTTCAAGATCAATCAATCCAAAATCATTTAGTCAGGTTAAGACAATAATCCACATAGCAGAAAGAATTATACAAAAAAAAAAACAAAAAACTAAATTTGTAAATACCATGCAAAAAAAAAAAATGTCAAAAAAAAACATGTTAAAATTTGTAATTATATTTGCAATGATAATATGGTTGTCAGCAGCTTAAACCAATATGAAGGTGGAAAATTGAAAAAAAAAAAAAAAAAAATAATCATTTAACTTCTGTTAAAACCTTAAAAATCAATAGGGAGTCCATTTATATTTCCCATAATGACTTGAATATTTGTCTAAGTCGTTATTTATTTTCTTTTTACCTTTATTTCTGTATTATTTTTTTTATTTCCCGGAGTTCAATCCTATTTCACGTCACAAAATAATACAATCTGTTTGTTGACCAGTGCCAAATTTAATACTTGTATGTTTTTTTGTGTTAAAATATTTTAACAAAAATTTATCTAGCCTAGCTTTTTTTTTTTCTTGTGATGCCAATCAGTGGCGCCAAAGATAAGATTGACTTGTGAAATAAAAAAAAATACATGGTGGTATTTACAGGATAAATATTTGATAATTTGTTTGTTCAGGAAAAAAGAAAGAATTTAAAAATAATACTATAGAATATCAATAATATAAAAATAAATAAATAAATAAATAAATAGAAAAAAAAAACGTGTGTATTTTAAATATATATTGTGAAAAATAATATAAAAATAAAAAAAAATGAAAATGTGTTGAGAAAATTTAAAAATATATTATATAAAAGTAATCTGATTGAAATATGTTGAAATATTATGTGAATATATAAATCATAGTAAGATTTGTTGAGATTAATATGAGAGATGCAGTCGGTCAATGCACTAGCCCAGTTTATAACTTGAAAAAAAAAAATAAAAAAATATATATAAATATATAAATATGTCTTGTTCTCCGAAAAAAGAACCCTTTCTTTTTTTAAAAATTTTTTTTATATATATTTTCCCAATCTTCCTCATTTAACTTAACTCATTTTGTTAACTCTTTGAGCAAATGAACCATGATTTTTCCGAGCGACAGTTTCCCAGAATCTAGAATATTACATGGACATTCGCAGACTGTCATCTTGACCTCGTGCCAAGTGTCGTTGTCGTTTCTTTTACTCATTTTCTTTTTTTTTTTTTTTTTACTCACTTGTTTGACGAGAAGCAAGACAACCAACGACGACAACGACGACAACGACAGTAAGGGAAAAATAAATAAATAAATTTAATAAAAAAGCAAAAAAAAAAAATTATAAATAAATTAAATTAAAAAAAAAAAAAAAAAAAAAATTATCCACGCACTTGCGAATCCCGCAGAGTAAACGATAAATCCCAACTCTTGATGTTGAATTTCCCCCGACAAACTTTAGCAATACTTTGCTTGCCGTTTTCCTCTTTTTTTCTCTCATATACTTTTGCAGTTTTTTTTTTTTTTTTATAACTTTTCATATACAACTTTTTCAGGTTCAGCATATAAATTTAAAGAGTAATGCAACAATGTATTTAATTTATTTTAACCTCAAATATTTTATACGAGTATATAAAAGACATTTATTTTATTTAAAGTAATATTTTTATATATATATATATATTTAATATTATTATTTTAATAAATATTTATATACTCATATAAAATATAATTTATAATCAATTGGCTTACCTTTGATTTTTGATAATTTTTATTTTTATTTTTCATTGGAATTGTAAAAAATTTTTCATACAACATATCAGTGTTACAACAAGATAAATACATTTTTTTTTTTTTTTTTTTTCACTTGTTTATTATTTAACTAATATAAATTTAAATAATATCAACACTCAGATAAATAAATAAATATTCACATGTATATTTAAAGATAACACTATATAGAAAAAAAAAAAAAAGTGTGAAAAAGATAATAAAATTTTAAAAATAGAGATGAAATTGAATTTACTAAGAGATGAAAAATGAATCTTCCAAGAAGGATAGATCAAGTGATCAGCTCAAACGAGCCGTTACAACTGAAAACTACTGGAAAAATTTAGAAAATCTAACACTGTCTAACACGGGTAGTTTTCTCCAACGATCAATGCGCCCTCAGCGTCTAATAGGTTAAATTTTTAACTAATATTACCCCCAAAGATTTTTAGATTATCTATTGACATGCGTAGTCCATCAATTGACTCTTGTCTATTATAGGATATATACATATGTGTGACTCATAATGCCCAAAATTTCTATTTTTTAAATGACATAAAAAAAAAAAAACCATATCATTTGGATTATGATAAAGGATGAGTGACTTTTAAAATTAAAAAAAAAAAAAAAACCATATTATTTGGATATTTTGATAATAAGAATGAGTGACTTTTAAAAGTTTAAAAAAAAAAAAAAAAAAATCCAGTTTATTGGAGTAATTTTTTTTTTTCTTTTATCAAATTAAATTAAGGTCAATTATTAAGTTTTTTTTTTTTAAATCAATATTTAATGTACTGATAATTGAGTTGATAATTAAAATTATATTTTAATTATTGTCAATGAATTATTGTACAAACAATACTGATGGTATTTTCCACTGAATTGTGTCGTTTGTTTTTTTTTATTAAAATTATATTAGATAATGACAATGTGATTACAAATTGCACGTGATTTGCTGTAAGTTATTTGTGGATATAATCATCAAGTTATTATTTATTTAATTTCTTATTTGTTTAAAAAATTTCAATAAAATGGAGTAAAAATAAAAATAAAAATACAATAAAATATACTGTACAGAGTACAATTTTCTTTAATTTTAAATAAAAATAAATCAACATGCTAATGATTGCAATTAAAAGGCGGTTAGTCTTTGAAATAAATATATATATTATTTTTATATTTATAAGAATGAATTTTTTAAATTTTTATTTATCGTTTATTTATTTTTATTTTTATGTTTAAAATATTTTTCAACGATGCAAAGTGTGTCTTGAAAAGGTTTTTCCTTTTATTTTCTATTATTTATTTATTTTCAACCCTCATGAAAGACCACAAAATTTCACAGCTTTGCAAGTATATATATATGAATAAAAAAAAAAAAAAAAAAAAAAAAACCACCGTAAATTAAAATTCTTAACAAAATTATGTTTTATTTTTATTTATTTTTTTCTTTCTTCAATCCAAATGAGATTAAAGAGAAAATTATTTGAATTTTTCATCCAAGAAAAATGAACTTATGGAGGATTATTTTATTATGAAACCAGATACAACAATGTTAGAAATATATAAACCTAAATTTATATAAAGTTTAAAATATAAATGAAAAAAAAAAAGCCGAAATAGAATACCTGATATAGTGATGTAGTCGAAAAATAAATGGGATGACTGGATCACATCCAAAATGACAAAAAATAAAAATAATAATAAAAAAAAAAAAAAATAGAGTAGAATGATATCTGAGTATCTTGACATTACCAAAGGACCATCAACTAGTCATTAAGATTTTTTATTTTCTAGTCAATCATATCATCATTTTATCATCATTAGCAAACAACGCATATTAGTTTAGATAATAATAAAAATAAAATAAAAATTCCTCTCAAAGATTTCACTTTTCCTTTTCTTATTTAATCTTTATTTTTATTTTTATTTTTTTACTCCAATTTTATCTTCCTTACGATAAAAAAAAAAATCTCAGTCTATACTGTGCATTTTTTAAAAATATTTTTGTTTTTTTTTTTTTTTTCTTCAATTAAAAAATGATTAAACTCACTCACCGAGTCTAATTTGTATTTTCTGACATCATAGTATCCCTTGTAATATTTTAACCACATTATTTGGTAAAAAAATACACCATGATATATTCACTGTCCATTCGATGAAATTTAAATTAATTAATAAATCAATTTAATTGTATAATTATATTTGAATTTTAAAATTTATTGATATTTTTTTGAGTAAGAAAATAAATAAATTAGCAGCTCGTTGTGTTCGTAACATGAGAAAATGATGTTACAACGAGATGCACTCGGAAAGTTTTGTGATACTACTGTTTGCATTTAGCTGCTTTAGTATAGACACATGGGGTATATAGAAAGCTCTGGGGGGAAATGAGAAGATAATTCAGATTAAAAAAAATAGAAGGGGAAAACTTTTTGGTTACGAGTTACGATGCTTTAAAAAAAAAAAAAAAAAAACCAACAAAATTAATTGGATGCCTTGTGCACTTGTACACAAGAATAATGCAAAAAAAAAAAAACATTAATTTTTTATTTTGTTATTTATAAATAAATGTTTTTTTTTTTTTTTTAAATAAATTTATGATGAAAGTATAAGAATGTTGTGTTGATGGTTTTTTTACGATTTATAATATGCAACCTGAGATACATCAAGATTTCGTAATTAATTATGCCTTTCGTCATATTCCAAACGTTTTTAATTTTAATTTTATTTTTTTAAAATTTTTTTTACAAGAAGATGGGATTAGACGTATAGTAATTTTTTAGACACACAACTCGTGTGGTTTATATTTATATACATATCTTATATTCACCAAAGTTTGTATTTTTTATTGCTCATATTATTTAGCTGAATAACAAAGTGTTAAAAAATGAGTTAAAAAAATAAAAAATAAATAAAAGTTTAAGTATCACTGTGAAACATACACAATAAAGGTAAAAAAATTAAAAAAATTTTTTTTTTTTTTTTTACACACAGGATAGATATTGCAAAGAAGAAGCAATTAATCACCGATTAGGATAACGAACTTGAAAGGTTTTTTTTAGCAAGACATATATATACTATCTAAAAAATAAAACTTTAAAAAAATTTATTTTTTTTATTTTTTTGTCGTGTAATATATCGTTGGTGTTGATGTTTTGTCAGAAGCAGAAAGGGATTATCATCAAACACACATTTTATCACAAATTAAAATCAAAATTAAATTATTTTTTTTTTTTCTGTCAATATTTTAGCAAGTTAAAAAATTTTTAATGTATATATTTATATATATAAAAAATAAGGGTCTTTTTTGTAATTAACATTAACAACAAAAAACTTTTAAGCTAGCTGGATATAATCTTTATAAAATTTTGTCAAAATATGCATCACTTTATCACAAATATAATTCAAAATTATCAGCAATTTGTTAAATCAACTTGATATATTTCAACTACCTCAAATTATACAAAGAAATAAAATAAATTTCTTGTAATTTTATATTAATAAATAATAAATTATTAAATAATTCATATAGATTAAAGTTACCTTTAAAAATGATTATATTTTTTCATCATCACAAAATTATTTTGATATTCAAGTTAATTATAATATCAAATAATTAAACATTGAGAAATAATTTGACTATTAAAAATGAATAACATAAAAATTATATAAAATAATTGCAAGTAAAATAAAATTGAATATATAATGAATGTATTAATTAATCATAAATGAGGAATTAGTTGTAGAATTTTGTCATTGGAATTTAAGTAATATAAACAACTCTTTGAATATATTGCTTTGGGGCAAAATAATGTTGAGGTTCCACCTTTTATAATTGGACCAGTCTGCGATATTTACAGGAAAATTATATGGCTACACGTGGCCAGACTACAAAGAGTTTTAAAAATTAGCCAACACAAATAATAATAGTTCTCACATCAATGTAAAAATAAAAAAAAAACATGTACTTATAAATGAACATGTTTAGGTGAGAATAAATAATTTTATTTCCGGTTCATGTGTTTTGTTTAATAATATAATTTTAAAAAACATCTATCACGTATTTAAAATTTTTATTTGATTTTTTATTTTTTTATTAAAAACAAAAAAGTGCCCTATAGTTTCTTTATCAAAAAATTTCAATCTCAATCACGTCAAAATTTTATTCACTAAATTTAATTCTCATATTTTAAATTTGATCTTTTGTTAAAAATCATCGAGCCAGAAAAATAATATATTATATATATATATATAAATTTAAAAAAATGAAAAAAAAAAAAATTAAGTATTTTATATAAAAGTTCAATGTACTACTGATATTTTTCTTTTAATTGTTTTTAAAATTAAAATTAATTGATTGTCATTCTTTGGATTCATCTACCCCAATAAATTGAATTTATGAACGAATTGACATTAATCAGTCATTTCTTGTTTATTTATATTTAATTTTTTTTTTTTTGTTTCATTAAAATTTATCGAGTTTATATATTTATTTTTGCAATATTTGCTTTACTTTTTTTTTCTCAATCGACAAACATGTCCAACTTATTAATTAAATATATTCATATAAATTATTAGTATATATGATATGTATAAAATAACTTGTAGCTTGTGCTAGAAATATGAATGAATTGATGTATACTTTTTTAAAAAAAAAAAATAAAAAATAGATAAGAATGTGTTTCATATAAACAAGTATTTATGATAAGTAATTTATGAATTGTATGTTGTGAAACTTTTCACAAGTGACGAAACTTATCATTATCACCCTGTTTTTCATTGATATTATTAATCATATCAAATGTTATCAAATTTTTTTAAATAAATAAAAATATATGTACTTGCTTATTTACTGAGATATATATATATATATATACACTTGTCACTAGATTTTCTATCATGTTTACTTGTTTGTGAACTTACCTGTAACAAAAAGATAAAAATAACAAAATTAATTACAAATTTTATGATAATAAATTTTAATAAACATTAATTTTAAAAACAATAAATCACCTTAAGAATCATATTGACTTTTAAACATTATAAATATGTAAATTTTTTATAAAAAATTATATCAAATATAATTAATCAAAATATTTAATTGTTATTTATGTTTTTTTTTTAAGTTTAAAGAGAAAATGAATAAAAAAAACAAAACAATGCACACAAGAGTTTCAGATGAGATGCAGCATCAAACTGAAATTTGTTTGTACAAAAAATGAAGAATAAAAAAATATAAAAAAGGATGATGAGGGTCCATGTTCATTTTTTTGGGAAGGGAGTTGTGTATATATATAGGAAGGGATAAGGGTCCATGATTGGACCCTTGAAAGATACTTTAAGACCTGACAACCAAAATTCACTATATAAAAATCCAAGGTTCTCATTCACCATAAATTTATTAAATGAAAACCAAGTTTTTTTTAAATATATATATATATATTTTTGTTTATTATTATTATTATTATTATTTTTTTTTTGCTGAATGAGAGTCACTTGTGGGAAGGATTCTTCATCAGGCACTTTGCCACCTGCTGTCGGTTGGTCTATATATTCTTCAAATATATATTTATTTTATTTCTTATGTATTTTATATATTTATATGGCCGGAAAAGCTGTCGATCTTGTTGCATTCCCAGGGACCTGATCCTTCCTTCACACGTGTTACCAGTTCTATCATATATACTTGACAAGTTTAAACAGGTTTATTTTTTTTATCCTTGTTATTTTTTTTTACTATTTTATATATATGTATAATATTTTTTTTCTATTTTTTTCAATGGTAAAAAAAAATTTTAAACGTCATCTATACGTTAAAATTGTTGTATACAAATACATGTAACAAGTAGATATATATAGGTACTAATCATCTGAACAATGAAAAAAGAGAAACATAAAAAACATTAAAGAAAACAGGATGAAATATAAAAAACTGCATTTAAAAAGCAAAAAAAAAAATGAATGTATTTTTTAAATAAATAAAAAAATATACAAGGGATAAAACCAAAAATCACTTACTCCTTTTTAATAATAATGGATTTTTAAAATACAACGATGTGTGTATGATGGGAACACAATTTAAACTACGTTGTACAAGATCATTTTCATTGTTAAATTTTATATTTTTTTTTATTTATTTCTCTAGGCCATATGTGCTTGTCACAAGCACACTTGAAAATAAATAAAAAGTGCCCTAAATTTTTTAGAGGCCATATATATACACGGTTGACTGATGCCCATGTCATGGTACTTAAATACAATATAGTTCACTGATTTTCTCTTATATTATTTTCCCCTTTTTTTATTACATTCAGTGTCACAATCATAAACCAGGGTTGATAAATATATATAGATGAGAGAATTGTTGCTGAATATATATTTGCTTACTAGTCATGTATTATATATTTTTTTTCATTATAATATTGAACCCTCTGTTTAAAAATCACACGATTTGCAAGGGCAAATATGATGTACAGTATCAAAGGGGGTGGTGGGAATAGTCAAGTAATCATCATCAATTTACTGATATAAAAAATCTATCAAAATAATTTTTTTTTTCTTGTATATATTAGAATCTTGTTTTGGTAATAGATGATATATTATTTTTATAAATCAACAGAATTTAAAATTTGGTTAAAAAATTATATTACAGTTTGTGTCTGATCATACGTTGAGTTTTCTACTTGCGATGATTTTTAAGTAACAAGACGGCGTTTGTCTTCAATCGATCCATTATAACCAAAACAATAATGTCGATAGATTATAAATATATTCAATAACAAATAGTGGTTAAGTCTGCTTACAAATAAAAATAAAAAATTTAAAAAAAAATTAATGCAATATAAAAAATTATAATTTAAAAACCACAATATCACTGTTTTAAATTGTACCGTTGTATTTGCGGTTTTAAAAAATTTATTTTAAATACATATAAGTATGTATTTTTATTTTTATTTTTTTTTTTATTATATAAAACATGGCAATTTATTAATTTTTTAAATTTATCAGTAAATATGACAGTTGTATATCGCATTCATCTATATAAAATTGTAAAGATGAAAAATTATTTATAATAAATATATAATAACCACAAAATAAAATATAAAAAAGTTTTTTTTTTTTTTCATATTTTTTGATCATTTTATTTTTACCGCATGTAATATAAATATATTGAGACTCAATATACATTAAAAACATACACATAGACATACGATGGATAGATTTTATCGATTATAATATGCAGTCATAAAAAATTCAAAAGAATGATAAAAATTTGTATATAAATAAGCGATAATTCCGCGTGTGTCTTGTCATTTCCGTTATGAATGAAAAAAAAAAAAATAAACCATAAAGAATTTACGATTCAACAAACAAAACGATGATGTGAGTCTTTCATACAAAAAATAAAAAAAATTATAAATAAAAAAGTTAATGTTTAAAAGCAAAGGGTTTTTTTCTAACTCCATGTTTTTTATTTTTTTACATCAAAATAAAACAAAGTTAATATATGCGTATAAATAAAAAATAAACTATTGGATAAAAAAATTTTAAAATTCAGACAAAAAAAAAAAATAAATAAAATAATTAATGTCAATTAAAAAACATTTTAAAAAATATAACCAAAGAATTTTTTATCACTAAAATTAACGATAAAAGTCATATCAAGTTAAAACCAAAAATATAATTTGTTTTTTTTTTATTTATTTTTTTAATAATAAAATTCACTTATATATTAAAGGGTACAGTTTTATTTGAATTTTAATTTTGTGTTGTATTTAATTTACATGAACATTTTTATTATTTATCATTTATAAATATGTGTGTGTGGATTTTGTGGAAGTGTTGAATAAAATCAAGACAAACTTTGGTGTAATCAAGCTCAAATTATATTTTAAAAAATGTGTGAGTAAAAAACGTAAATCACGAGAATTTATATTTTTAAAATTATTTAAAAGAAAAAATAAATATAAAAAAAAATTATATACAGTTGATAGATTGGAATGTCAAAATGTCAATTGAGATGTTTATAAATTATTGCATTGATATATAAATTATGACACAAATAAATCAAAACACAGTAGTTTCATTGTAGAAAATTACCATGCATTTTGAACTCAATGGTTTTACTGTTTATATTTAAATTCTAAGAATTTAACTGCAAAATTAACTTGAGAGTTTTAAAGATCGCAAGATAAAATTTAAAAAAAAAAAATAAAAAATTTCTTTTATTTTAATAAAATTAAAATAATAAACTTGCATAAAAAATCAATGACTGAGAAAATTGGTAGAAATTTCTTTATTTTTTTATTTTTGTTGTTTGCAATAAAATAATTTAAATTTTTAAAAAAACATTGGATTTTTTTAAATTGTATCATTAACTTTGTTTCGGTCGGTTAATCGAGCAAAAGAAAAATTAAATTTTATCATTTTTTTTTTTTTTACATAATCGATTTCTAAAAAAATTATCCACTAAAGTGTCAAAATATTATTAAATTTATAAATTGTTAACTAATTTAATTAAAAGATTCAAATTATCGGTAATTTTTTACTACAATATTATCAATTGAAAATCAATAATATCTTGCGAAATTAATACTTTCAGTTCATTTTTTTTCTGTTAAAAATAAATTAGAAATTTTCTAACAGCTGCGTGTACTACTTGTGGTGTCAAATTTTTTTAAATGCTTCAATTAAAACTTAAAAAATTTAAGAAAGTATTGATTTATTCATTTATATGAGCATGAAATTATATTGTGTCAAAAAAAAAAAAAAAAAATTAATTGTTTAGTAAAAAAAAAAAACTAACCATCAAATAAAAAAATTCAAAAAATAATAAAATAAAAAGTTGATTTAAAAATAATAAACAAGCCAATACGAAACACTCAATTTTCCATTGATTTTTTATGCACATGTCTATTTAACTACATACATTAAATTTACAAACAAAAAAAAAATAAAAAAATAAAAAACAATTGTTGGATGATACAAACTAAAGAGTATTATAAAGAAAAGTCTTTTAAAAATCTCAGTGGCCGTGGGCGAGGTCACATTGAAGAATATAAAGAAATAAAGCTGTAATCACATTTTACATATACATAAATATTTTGTAAATATATATATATATATGTACATAGAGAAATAACCAGAGAATTTACATTTTATTTTGCACCTGCAAAATACAAGTAGCTTGTGTGAGAATTTAAAGTACCAAGGTAAAATTTATTTTATTATAAAGGTATTATTTAGAATTTAAAAAAAAACATTTTCTTTTTTTTTCATATCTCATATATGTATTTTTGCATATTATAAATAAAATAATTTATAATAAATATGACCTGGTGAGACAGTGTGTATCTCAATTTATATATATGATAATATAAATTCAAATAAATATTTATATATATTATCATCAATTTAAAGTTGTAACATATTTAATATAAATATGCTAGACAAACCTTTTTTTTTATTATTTTATTTTTAAATATTTATTTAGTTTTTTTTGTTATTTAATTTTTCTATTTGTTGATATAGATAGTGTAGGTACATATAAAGCGGATTTTCTCTAACTGTTATAAAGAAATGGAGATTACAAAGGTCCACCCACATTCTGACCTACATTTGAATAAATACCGTTTTCATATAATAAAAATATACTTATATATATACACATTGCACTCAAAAAATGTTTAAGCAATAAATAAATATACCTATATAATATTTTTTTGTTACACCTAAGGTTGTGCAAAAAAAGGATTATTAGATAAACAAATTAAAAAAAATTATAAAATAAAAATTGAAAACCACCTACGCAAATTAAACCAACCATAACAAGTATATCAAATTGAATTTATTATAAATAAAATTAAATCATGTTTGTTAAAAAAAATGAATTTGTATAAATGATAAAATAAAAAATTTGTCTGCACATGTGCAGCGGATTAAAACGATTAGAGTGAAAACAAGACTCAAATTTATATTTTTTTTTTGTGAATCAAATACTTAAAGTTATTTTTATAGATATCGGTCAGTGTGTCGAGTAAATTTTGGGCCATGTGAAATCAATCTTAACATGCCTGTCAAGATTTTTTGTATATATTTATTTTATTTATTTTTTTTGGCTCACACACAAGTATGATTATTTTATTCAAATTAATTTGAATAAATGTATATAAATTTTTGTATATATAAAAAAAATAAAAAATTAGGTAAAAAAAAAAAAAATATGCATACAAATGGATGAATGACATTGGGTATTGTTTAGTAGATTGATTTCATTGGATTTAAAGAATTTTAAATAATATATAAATACGGAATGCGGATGAAGAATAATATAATAAAAAAAAAAAAAATTATCTGTGAAAAAGACCGCAAGACATTGGATTATCTGTTAAAGAAAAAGATGCGACAGAGAATGATGGCTATTGAAAAAAATAAAATAAAATAAAATAAAATAAAAAACGGGGTATAGTACCGCATGTTAAATTCGCATTAAGACAAGTCCATGGTATATTATAAGGCGTGGCATCAAGCGCATTGCAGTAATCATCAAGGCCCAGGCAAATCTGTTCGCGTGCTACACTCGCTATCTTTCATGGTTGCACAAATAAAAAAGACAATGTTAAATTATAATATAATAAATAATATACTGCATATATATATAGACAATAAAATAAAATTAAAAAATATTAAAATCGATAAATGATCAATTGATGGTGCATTTAAATATGGGTCAACAGTTTAAATATAAATTATTTGTAATAAATGTTGCTATCTGTTGTTGTATTATATCCCCCCGGCAAATATCATATAAAAATAATAAATATATAAATAAAATAGTTTTAAATGTAAAAAATATTATTTTTTTTATATAAAAAGGTAATTGGTGCAAAAAAAAAGAACTTTAATGTTTAGCTCTTGGGTGTATGAGGATAATTTGCTTGATCGTCGGGCACCTCAAATCGTCCTCATTGGAATGTTCTAGCTAATGTTGCAATGTGCCAAAGTCCAACTTGAAACTTTAAATGACTGCTTATTTACTACAGTACTTATTTAAAAAAAAAAAAATTAAATTAAAAATGAGGATAATGATGCAACAGAACCTATGGTCCTGGTTAACCATTGAAAACATTTTAAATATATAACAGCAAGTTGTCGTGTTTAATTCTCATCAAGTTTTATTATTTATTTTTATTATGATGTCATTATATTAATTTAATTTTTTTTTTTTTTTTTTTTTTATACACTGTTCTGCATTAAAAATTGCTGAGTTAACACATCAAAAAATAACACTATATATTTATTAGTATATTAACAAAAATGAGTGATACGAATTTTATGTATATGGGGAGGGCTTTTTCAATTCACCAAGTTGAGAACCTTCTATCTTCAGAAAATTTCATAGTTAATAATTTCTTTATATATAAGGTCCCAAAAGCTCATTTTAATTTTTTTAGATTTTTCGCAGCGCCACCCGCCCCTCCCCCTCGATTTTAGTAATTCGTCTCAAGAGGTAAGTACCATTTTGCCCGTTTTTATTTTGATGAAAAATTTTATACAGATTCTATGATGAAATTGATGAACATTTTTCATAAAATTGGAGTGGGCATTATACGCGAAGTATTTTTTTTTTTTTATTTAAGATTTTGCAAAATTTTGAATTTTTGAATTTTTTAAAATTTAAATATATTTTTTAGACTCAAAAAAAAAAAATAAAAATAAAATTTGTCTATCAAAAAAACGATATATCGATTATTTTTTGAAAAAAATCGATTTTTTAAGTTTTCAAAATAAATAGTCTAAACTTTACTAATAATTATTTTCGTGTCAAAAAGTTAAAAAATTGATTTTCTTTGGAAAATAATCGATATATCGTTTTTTTGATAGACAAATTTTATTTTTATTTTTTTTTTTTGAGTCTAAAAAATATATTTAAATTTTAAAAAATTCAAAAATTCAAAATTTTGCAAAATCTTAAATAAAAAAAAAAAAATACTTCGCGTATAATGCCCACTCCAATTTTATGAAAAATGTTCATCAATTTCATCATAGAATCTGTATAAAATTTTTCATCAAAATAAAAACGGGCAAAATGGTACTTACCTCTTGAGACGAATTACTAAAATCGAGGGGGAGGGGCGGGTGGCGCTGCGAAAAATCTAAAAAAATTAAAATAAGCTTTTGGGACCTTATATATAAAGAAATTATTAACTATGAAATTTTCTGAAGATAGAAGGTTCTCAACTTGGTGAATTGAAAAAGCCCTCCCCATATATAACAATAATTTCAAGTCACTAATTGTATATATGCGGAGACTAAAATATAATTTTTACGTTAATTATTTAGGTAATTTTCAAGGGTGTAGTAAATTCAATATTAACGGCTAATCTTGATGTAAGAAAAAAAAAAAAAGAAACACCGCCTTAAAATTGACTAATTAAGACAGGAAAAAAAAAAAGAAATAAAAAAAAAAAATTGTAAAACAAAAAACTTGCAAGGGTGAGAATGAAAAAATAAAAACCCCCATAAAAATATTAAAAAAGCAAAAGTTGGCCCCATCAATTATATTTTGAAAAATGATAGTGCAGTTGAGCGAAAAATTGATTTTTTTGATGATTTTTCATTTGAAAAAAAAAAAAAAGAAAAATAATAATGATGGCAATAGGAAGTCAAGAAAGGTGTGGCTGACAAAGATCTTGCGGTAATTTTTCAACGATTCATCGATTATTTTAGTTTGAACAAGGCGCAAAGAAAAAAAAAATGTAAAAAAGCAAAGTTAAAAAACTGCTGGTCTTGGATATATGGAAGTAGGTTATAATTCTCTTGATCTCTTGAGGCACCTTGGAAGGTCGTTTTTGTGGCGGTTGAAATTGTTGTTTAATGATCGATAGTAAACCCCCTCAGCTACAATATCATATATATAGGTAGTATACCTGTAAAATGATCCTTGCACCAAAATTTTATTTATATATACATAAACAATTTTAACCCAAGAAGCGGTGCATTTTCATGTTGTTAAAAAATAAAATAACATTTTTTTTTTTTTTCCATCAAGATTTTTAAGGGTTCAATGTATATATATATATATATATACACTAAAAGCGGCAAGTCGGTCAAATCACCTTGAAGATCTTTGAATCTACTGCTAATATACCCACCCCAAATTTAAAAGATGAGAAAAAAAAATAAAAACATCTTTTTTTATATATTTACCGGTTTTTTATATAAAATAAAACATCAAAAATTTTTAAATTAAAAAAAAAAAAAAAAAACAATATTGCATAAAGCAAATAAGCAATAATAAATTTATATTTGTACATATATATTTTGTGTTAATCAAAGAATATATCGACATGATTAAAATCTCATGAAGAATATATATCAATCAATGATCAAACTCTGTATATCTGGACCATCTTAAATTGCTAATAACGATGTGGCAATCTAAGCCAATCTAAATGTTATCAAATATCATATGAAACAAGACACAGGGTATACCAATCAAACGAGTTTCAAATAGGCCAATAAACAACAAAATAATAAAACAAACAAAAAATATACAACAAACTTGTATGTATATATATTTGCAAATAACCATCCAATTACATTCCCCTTGTATCTCGATACTTTCATGCGCGCAAAACAGTTAAACGAATGTTGCAATAGAGTATGAATATAGGTACATACAATACAGCTTCTAACATCAAACTCAAAACAATTCTAAACTATCTTTAGTTAAACATCAGATATATATATATATATATACGCAATATAAATTCCAGGGCATTTCCGGGTTGCGGAAGATAGACAACAAAACTAGGCACACCCGCCGTGAATGACCATTATCACCATGCGGTCCCTAAACATTTCTTTTTTTTTTTCATCTTTTTGCAACACATTACATCTTTTAATGTATATTATAACATATGTATAAAACTTGAGAACATGCATCTACATCAATTTGAATTTAAACAAATATAAATATACATAAAATTAATATCAAAAGATAGTCTCATATTTTTTTATTATTTTTTATGTTTATATATTTTTTGATGAAAAATAAATAAAAAAAAAAAACATGTTGCATATATTAACATATACAAAAATTGAATTTATAAAATGAAAAATAAAAAAACAGGAAATAAAAATATACAAAATATATAATGCGGCATTGCAAAAACCGTGACCAAGGTCCAGCTTGCATTATCCATGGTAACCATCAATTTCGTGAGTTGAACTCCGAATATCGTGATTCAGGAACGTGCCATAAATGTGTATATAATATATATGTATCTGTACATCGATATGAACGAAAAAAAAAAAATGTAAAAAATATATTAAAATATAATAATAATAATAATAAATACATGTATTGCCCAAAATAAGTTTGGTAGTTTAAACGAGAATACGTATATAAAAAAATAAAATAACAATAAAAAAAATTATGTTCAAGATAAATATATACGCATTCAAAGAGTTATCATAAACGTTTCATGCAATAAAAGGGGTAATATCCGGAGGTGTTTATCGCACAAGGAGTAACGGTAGTAAGATTTCCTCTTTTTTTTCCCTCGACCCCTTCAATTCATACATGTATGTACATATAAATATTTCAGCATCCCATATACATGATCTTCTTGGAAAATTTACGCGCGCATGTTTAACGTAATATTGCGTGGGTGCCTTTCATTCTCATCTTTACTCATTTCTTCCGCATTATTATCTGACAGACAAATGTTTATAAATTCATGATTATTATGATCACAAGTGCCATTAATAAATATCCTTTGCATTGAATCATACACGTACAATGTTTAGCATTATATTTAATGTATAAAATTAAATGCCATATATCAAAAAATGTTTAACGACAATAATTTAACATTGTCTATAATAATAGAACGAGTCACAATGAATTTTTTTAGATTTTTTTTAAAAATAGTTATATTGAATATTTGTGTCGAAAATTTTGTTATGGAAAATTATTCAGATATGTTTGAAAAATAATATTTAAACTTGATAATTTTTTGGTATATTAATTGTAAAAAAATAACGATAATAAGTGGATATTTTATTACAAATTTTGTTGATGAGAAAATTAATAATATTACGAAAATATTTATTGAAAAATAAGTCTGATTACTTAATTTCCTACTTTATGAAGCATGACTGTTTAAGAAAAAAATAAAATAAAAAATGTATATAATTATCTGTTTAAAAAATAGAAATAATTCAGGGCCATACATAAATTAGATTGCCTTGAATTAAATGCTCATTTTAATTTTTAATTTTTAATAATTTGATTAATATTATTTTTATATTTGTTTGCAGTTAAATATTAATTTATTTTTTTTTTTAAATTATTATTTCTTCCTCAATTTATATAAAAATAAATAATTTAATTTATATATAACCACAGTGATTTTAAAATAAAAAATAAATAAATATTTTAAAAAATTCGTGTTTTTTAAATAAAGTATATATAAAATTTGTCGACACACATAATATTTATTGTTATTATTTTTTATTATTGTTTGTATATAAAGACAGGAAATGCATCGTATTTCCAACGGTGTCTCTTGTGTACAGAGGTGTGATCACGTAACCAAAAGATCAAGGAAACATGACCACTGTGTACATCCATACATTGATAATAAAAAAAAATAATAAAAATTATATGCACATTGTGATATATGATAAATAATATAGTGAGTCACAAAGCAAGCATAATTACACATGGTTATGGCACGTATAGTTAAGATAAGCTGAAAAATGTTTATGTTGATGAAGATGATGATGATGATGATGATCATCATCATCATGGTAAAAATGAGGTTTGAGAAATTATGCACACAGTCAATCACAAATGTTTTTTTCAAGACACAAGAAAAGTATAGGTGTCGCGAGGTGAAGGAGAATGACCTTGACCCTACAGAAAGCACATATAGGCAATCATCAGGTATCCAGCCACATATTTGAAGGCATCTTGTATGTATCTGTATATTCTAAATAATGTTTATTGGAAGAGAGGGGTCTGACCTAACTGCTCTGGCACACATTCCACTATATACCATTCCAATATATCGATATACTCATCGTCATCATCATCATCATCGTCATCGTGATTGTCGTTGTTGCTGTTGTTGTTGTTGTTGCTGTTGCTGTTGTTGTTGTTGTTGCTGTTGTATTTGTGTATATCATTTTTATTATTATTGGTGTATATTTCGAGTTCTCTATACTCTTATTTTATGTACAAAGTTTATACACATAACAACCGATATCAATATATATACATACAGTTGTTTGTAAGGTTGAATATGTATAATAGTATGTGACTGGACTTGAGATTCGACCTTCATCTTCTCTGTACTGGCGACCTAGCGGTCCAGTCACCGACAAATAATATATACACATATAAACTTATACCAACAAAACATCAATAGCAGCATCTTATTACCAGCTTTTATATATATTTAATGATTTAATGCAAAAAAAAAAATATTATCCATTTGGTTGTATCGTATTTATTGTTTTTTTTTTTGTCTAATAAATTTTAAATTTTTATAATCAACAGGAAATAATTTTTGTTTTTTTTATTGTTGTTTTAAGAACTTTAAAAATTTACTTTGTTTTTGGCAAATAAAAAAAGCTTTTTTTTTTTTGGGATAAAGTCAGACAGGAAAGACAAAAGTATAACTACAAAATCAGCGAAGCATAGTATTATAAAACGAAAATTTTTTTTATGGTTAAATAAAAAAAAAAATTAAGTTTTTGGAAGTAAATAAAAATAAAATATGTATAGTGATAATAATAACTTAAAATGAAGAGAATAAAATAAACGAAAAAAATATATATATATTTTTATAATTCAGCAAAAAATAATAAAAAATTAAAATTAAAAAAAAAAAAAAAATACAATAATAATATGTTTTGAGCGTTGAAATGCAGTCGTGTTTCGCGCCCAGAAATTATCGTATTTCGGAAAGTTACCAAAAAAAGACAGAAGGAATGCTCGAGGGCATCACGTTTCTTCAAGTATTAATGCACATCTGTCGAACGACATAAATGCAGCTGCAAAATCAGCAAATATTGTTGTTTTATTTTCATTTATCAAAAATATCAACACGCATACACGAATACTCTTTGTTATTCAAATTAAAAAAAAAACTCTATATACAAGTAGATTATAAATTTTAAAAATATGATTTATGATTGCGCGTATATATAAATTAATTTCTTGAGGACAATTTATCCTCGCATTTGCAAATGGCTTATCGTAAGTCAATCAAGTATCGTAAACAAGTTGAGAAACATTGCTCGATTTTCTTTGGATATATAATATTGATAAAGAAAAAATATATAAAAATAAAATTAAATATTAAATTTATATTTAAAAAAATGAAAAAGCTGTGGACGATCGAGTTGAACATTCATAACACGAGGGGTCGCAAGTGTAGCATTATAAAAATGAAAAAAAAAATTTTAAAAATTCAAAAAAACTTTGTGAGAATAAAAAAAAAAAAAAGGAACAAGTTTCCTACATAATTATTAGCCGCGAAGGTCATCCTGTGCGTTAACGTGCACTCTTCTACACCAAGACCAGTGTATATTTTTTTTTCTTGTTGGTTGATTCTTGGTTAAAAAGTTTAAGTTGGTTGGTTGGTTGGTTGATGATACTGCGTGCGTGTAAATATATACAGGGGCCCCCCTGACTTGTTGCGTGAACTTGCATATATTCTATAAAACTTGCATCAGTTTATATTGATGATGAACACTTATGTTATTCTGGACCTGTTTTAAGGACAGATAGTTACTTTGGTATACTATCATTGATAAATATAATAATCCAAGTTATTTATTCGACAAATTTACCTTTATATAATAAATAAATCTTATATACTTGAACAAAAAACAAAAAAACAAAATCATATTTTTCAATTGAAATTAAAATAATAATTAAATAAATTAATGCTTATATATATTTAATCAAGATTATTTTAATCTCATGGTGAAATTGATCATGTAATTATTCATTATTAACAAAAGCTAAAATTAAAAAAAATAAATAGGTTAATTCAATATTACCAAGATGTTAATTGTTATTGAATTATAAATAAATAAATAAAATATTTAAATTTTTTAAAAGTGCAAAATTAAAATTTAAAAAAAAATGTCAAAACGAGTTTAAATTCAATGCTAACAATTCAGACAGTCATATACATATTGACCAGAGTTGGATTTTGTGGACCAGCATAACTTCCTGTCACATGTTGATGTGCAAGAGTAAAAAAAAAAAAAAAAAAAACAACTTCATATTATCTTGAATGCTACCGTTGTATTTTATTATATACATTTTATATTTTTTCATTTTTTAATAAATTTAAACGAGCCAAAACTGGTCAGAGACTTATTTTTGACAAAGAAAATTTACACTCAAAAACATACTAATAAAAATACAACAATTAAACATTAAATTCTTTCATTTAATATTATTTCCAATTAAAAAAAGAAAATTTTAAATGATAAATTCTTTAACATTATATGAAACAAAAAAATTTTTATTATGATCCCATAAAGTTTTCAAGTCAATGAACTATTTTTATATAAAAAGTTGATTTTAAAAAAAAAAAAATTATTTAAATACCAGCTATTTATATTTATGTATGTATATAAATAAAATATATTATCAAATTAAAAAAAAAATATATATTTTTTTTTAAGATAATAATTTGTTAAATAATAATGTTGATTTATTGACTATTTAATTGTAGATAATATATGTATATTTTTTGGCGAGTTATGACACGAGATAAATGAATAAAAAATTAGATATTTCCGGTTGTTATTAAATATAAAAAAAATTTTTTTTATATATATAGAAAAAATAAAATAAGATAAAACGGGTCTGGTGTGGTGCCACTCTCAAAGAACAAGCTCAACAAGTTTATAGAAAAAAATTTTTGTATATATATAAATAAAATAAATAAATAGACAAGTCAAGTAAAAAGTAAAGAAAAAAAATAGTCAAATAGACATAAAGAAGAGCAAATGAATGAATATTTGTTAATGTATTTTATAAAAATAGCAAAAGTATTTTTTAAATATCTGCAAATATTATCTGACAGACATTTAAATATATCTTTAACAAACATCTGAATTATCACAATTATTAATAATATTATTATCATTATCATTAAATATATATTTAAATATATAAAATAAATTAAATGTTTCGATTATCCATATTTGCTTGTACAAGACAAGATATATACAAGTGCAGTTAACTCTTATTATTTCAAGATTCATCTTGACACGTAACTGTTGCCTGACTACAAAATAATGAATATTACAACCGAAGTAATTCATGTACGTGATTCAATTCTCAGGTTATAGCCCCACTGATTTTATATATTATATACCGTAAGAATTTTAAATTATAAAAATAACATGTGCGTATATTTTATGAATTTTCAAAGGGTAAAGTTTAAAATTATAAGTATAAATTAAAAAAAAATTTGATAAAAAAATTAATAAATAACAATTAGGTAATTAATTATTACTGTAAAAAAAAAAAAAAAAAACGCGACAAAACAGTATATTTAGTGAATCATGCAGCGTATCAAATAAGAACATAATATGTTTATGACAAGTCACGGAGATGTTGTGCAAGTTATCCAGGTGTATACACCTGTGTCAAGTGACTTATTTCTGACAGATGAGAACGTGATGGGAACACGTTGAATAACGGGTTCGAGGTTGGACACACTGAGGTGAAAAGAAGGTGGTCATATTGCGAATGTTATGAATTTATGAAATTATAAAAAAAAATAAAAATTTTTTATTTATTAATCTTTTTTTTTTTTTTAAATTCATTTTTACTACATATTATCATCATGGCTATATATATAGAGAAGCTAAACATAAATCCTATGAGCAATTTGTTTCGCTAAGAAAACACGATTGATTTTAATTACTAAAAAAACCGTTAGCCACCGTGTATAAATGACAAAATGCCCAATAAATTTTGACTCAATGTAGCATATAACTATGCTAAATGAGATTATTTATTCATTTTATTATTTAAGTAATCAGTTGAAATAAGGAAGAGTTTACAGACCATAACAAAATCAATGATAAGGTATTTAAAATAAAAAAAAAAAAACTAATAAAAATATTTATCGTTATGTATACTAATGTCAAGGTAGTAATTTTGATGGTTTTTATATTTTTCATTAATTTTTTTTTTGTTTTTTTTATAATCTAAACATAAAAGATTGTTAATAAATGTAAAAATTAATTCAATTTTTTATGTTTTTTTATTAAAAAAATAAAGAGAGATTATATGAATGTTGTATATATTTTCATCATGTGGTAATACTTTAAACAGCATATTTTATATGTGCTTACTCTTAAATCAAAATATCATATATATATATGTATAATATGTGGGTAATATTTACGAGCGCAGTGAAGAGGTCGTTGATATTAAATTTTATATGTATATATTACCCGGTAGTTATTATTACGGGAGATATGTTAGGGTAGGCGGTCTCTTTAACATTGCAAACTCATCCACATGTGAATAATCAAATAATATATATTTTTTTTTCTCAACAATATTTTTAAACAAAACAAAAAAATATAGTTATTTATATATTCATAATATATACAATGTAATTTGTCTATATAACCACAACTGTTGTAAATTTTTCATTTAAAATTTTCTTATTTTCAATATAAAAAATAAAAAAAAATTAATTATAATTAATTAATTTTTTTTTTATTTATAAACTAATGATTAATTACAAATGATATTTACATTGTACTATTATATTTTTAACAATAATAAAACACATGTGCGTTAATGTTTTGACATATAATACACAGACTGTGTTGTAAAAATTATAAAAAAAATAAAACAGAGAGAATGAGGAGAATAATATGTAGATGTATAAATAAATAAATAAATAAAAATATTGTTAAATATATGTCTTGTTTTAAATCTCGTGGTGTATATTACGATACACAACACGTAACGAGGCAAGTTAATGAGTGGCCACGTTATGTAAATATAACCATGCTCGATTCACAATCAAGAACAGAGTCATTCGCTTCGTGGGTGTGTATCAAGATTTCCGTAACAATCTCGTATTACATGCTTGCTAATGTTAATATGTATTTCTATATATATATATATATCTACATATTTTATTTTTATATATTCATTCAATTCTGATGATTATTTAATGACTATCATATGCACCATTTTTATATTTTTATATTTTTCAAAAATTTTGAAAATTATAAATCAAATAGCGCAATGTAGACACGCACATGAACAAGTCATCGTTTCTTTGTGAACACATCGGGTTGTTGTTTCTCCCATAATCGGTAAGGTTAAAACACTGACAAGATTTTACTGAGGGAATAATACAAGAAAAATAAAAAAAATTAAGTAAAAAGGAGCAACTCAATGCGGCCTGGTTGTCTCTATCTGGAACGGAAACTTGAAGAAAAACGAAATGCAATATCCATCCATACACGTGCATATATAGATAAATGCATAAACAGTAGTTGCGTTTTATTTTATTTTTAAAATATTATATATAATACTAAACTATTCATTGTTTATCTTATTTATTTATTTATAATATAATTGTAGTTTTTTTTTTTTTTTAATTTAAAAGTATGACGCCAGGTCAAATAATTTATCCAGTTAATATATACTGGGCTCATAAAATCCAATAATTTGTTAATTTTATTATATTTATATTTATTTATTTATTTTTTTATTTAGTTGGTGGTTATATGATACCTGTTTATATGAATCTAACGGGATGCTGTGACGCACGAAATACCAAAAAAATAAATAAATAAATAAATTTTTCCTTGAATCACTGAGCATTTGGAGATTACAAGGGTAATAATAATTTTTGTTTAATTCAAGGTAATCAAGAATGATAAACCCTATTATTACAATAAAAAATAATAACATAGTTTATTAAAAAATATTAAAAAAAATTATTTGATTATTTAAAACTGTGTAAATATTAACTTACAAGTTGCTATAATAGGCAAAATAATAGTTGGTATAATGGGTTTCGTGTAAAATGACTATTTCAATTTTTTTTTTTTTTTTTTAAAGAAATAAAACTTCTTATTTGCATATGTAATTAGCAAGTATAGTCGTTTTCAAGATGTATAAACTTGATTTTTTATAGAATAAATAAAAATATCTTTGTGATAATAAAAATTAACAATGTTTATAATAATTTTGTTTTAAAAATTCTTACATGTATAATAATTCGTGGGATAATATAGTATAAAAAATATATCATCAGTGTTGCACACAAATTGTCTAATTAATTAAGCCCTTGATATAAAATTGCGTGTATGCAATCTTTATAATTTCACAAGCATAACACTAAAACAATATTGTTTGACGTGATTCTCACCTTCTAGTTTATATATATACATATATTTATTTATTTATACACATAACAGGAATAATAGGTTAATCTTTCTATGATAAATAAAGTGTATTTTTCATTTTTTTTTTTAAATTTAACTTGCATGTGTTAATGATTATCGTGTAAAAAATATAAAAATAAATTAATAAGTTAATATGATTCCTATGATGGATGTTTATGCTTAATTGTTGTTATTGTTTTATATTATGTATATATAATATTTGTTACAACAAACCAAGTACAGGTGAGTATATTATTTTTCCCACAATAAAATAACAATAGTAAAAAAAAAAAAAATAAGAAACATCCTGCTACTATACTTTTTCCGGTCTAACCCTCAAGACACCCCCAACTTAATAATTAATTAACACTATTTTTAAATATTTTATTTTTGGTAAAAAAAAAACCATCAACTTACTAAAATAAATAAAAATAAAAATAAATATAATTAAATATATTTAAACAAAATAAAAAAAACAAAAATTAATGAGTAGAATAATTGAAAAATTAAAATTTAAAAAAATTGGCATATACAAGTTGAATAACGGTGAATAATTAGATACTTGGGCAGTGTCAAGATACAGACAAATTCCTTTGATGCTTAAATGAAAGAAGAAAAAGATGAGGAAGTACGCCTCAAGCGATTATGCCATCTCTTCTCTCATACTCGCATTTTTTTTTTTTTTTTTGCTCATTATTATGACTTTTACAAAAATACTCAAGTGGGACATACAACTAAACTCTCTGTCTATATAGTTATAAAAAAAATAAAAAAAATATATATAAATAAATAAATAAAATATTTTTAAACCTCAATTTTGTATAAAAGATATCATCTAGACTCTGTCATTGTCTCTACAATTACAATATCTTTTTACTCATTTAAAAAAAAAAAAATTACTAATAATATAATGAATATATATAAAATTTGTTTTAAAACAACAACATTGTTCGCATCATTGGTTTAACTTCAATTTTCATGCTTATTTTTTTGTATTATTTTCTTTAACGAGGAGAGTATAGAGTATATAATTTTACAGGGTCCAACTTTTATATTTATTTTTTTACATAAATATTATACTGATTTGCCAATGTTACGCGAATGGAATTTCCTAGGTGAAAGACACCAGGCCAATTTACGTAATCGAATTCATGATTTGAATTGTGAAATCTTGAGAATGCTACTGAGAAGTTGAAAATAAAAAATATAATATAATATATAAATTATTATGAAAAAAAAAAAAAAAATTAGAAATACATTGCAAGTAAATTTCTTTATTAACTCATTTTTTTATTTCTTAATATAAATATTATTATTATTATTATTTTTTTTTTTTTGTCAGCAAAAAGTAGTGATACAGATAGATTTAGATGAATTAAAAAAAATTGGTAAATCTCAATTTTAATAAGATAAAAGTAGGTCTATGCGAATATGCGTTTATAAAAATCGCTTAAGTGTAACATCCGGTTAAAATATATATACCTATAATTGAAAGGGCACTACTCGTGTATATATATACATTAATTGACTTGAATGAAAATTAAAAAAAAAAAATAATTATTTTTATAATATCATATATATATGGGGCATTCCGCGTCACTTCGGACAGTCTGAACCCTGACCCCCTCCGATTTTGGTCCCAATTTTTTTTTTCGTTGTCAACACCACCAATAGCATCCCTGAATTTTTTCAGATTTTTCTGACTATTTTTAACCCCTTAAAAAAATAAAAATACCCCCTTAATATAGAGTAAACTCCAATTTGGACATAATTTAAAATTCTAATTTTTTGAGGGTAAATTCTGTGACCCGAAATAGGAATCGTGTATAAATTTCAGAGTGGGCATCCTATGGGAACCTTGTTAAATTTGTATACGCTTTCATTCATTTTTGTAGATTTAAGAAATTTTTTTTTCGTAATAATTTAAAAATAGTCAAGCAATGATAAAATTTTCATTGTGATAAAATATTATGTGTCAACTAAGAAGTAGATTTCAAGCAAAAAACAATGGCTGATTTACAAAATCGATATCTCGAATGGTTTTTGAGATATCGAACAGCAAAGATTAGTTCTTTTTTTTCGTTTATCATATATTGACGATTATATTCGTGATAAAAAAACAAAAATTATATTCGATTATTATAGATTTTCCTACGTAAAAAACATTAGAATTGACAGAAATCTATTATCTCTAATATTTTTTCAGGTATTTATGATTAACGGTAAGAACAATCGATTTTTTAATAAATATTAGAAATATTTATTATTAGATAAATATTAGATATATTCAAAGTCAGGCAATTGATAATAAATAAAAAAAATTATTCCAAATATTTTGTAGTGATTTATTTATATTTAGAAAAATTGTTAAATGATCGAAAAAATCGATTGTTCTTACCGTTAATCATAAATACCTGAAAAAATATTAGAGATAATAGATTTCTGTCAATTCTAATGTTTTTTACGTAGGAAAATCTATAATAATCGAATATAATTTTTGTTTTTTTATCACGAATATAATCGTCAATATATGATAAACGAAAAAAAAGAACTAATCTTTGCTGTTCGATATCTCAAAAACCATTCGAGATATCGATTTTGTAAATCAGCCATTGTTTTTTGCTTGAAATCTACTTCTTAGTTGACACATAATATTTTATCACAATGAAAATTTTATCATTGCTTGACTATTTTTAAATTATTACGAAAAAAAAATTTCTTAAATCTACAAAAATGAATGAAAGCGTATACAAATTTAACAAGGTTCCCATAGGATGCCCACTCTGAAATTTATACACGATTCCTATTTCGGGTCACAGAATTTACCCTCAAAAAATTAGAATTTTAAATTATGTCCAAATTGGAGTTTACTCTATATTAAGGGGGTATTTTTATTTTTTTAAGGGGTTAAAAATAGTCAGAAAAATCTGAAAAAATTCAGGGATGCTATTGGTGGTGTTGACAACGAAAAAAAAAATTGGGACCAAAATCGGAGGGGGTCAGGGTTCAGACTGTCCGAAGTGACGTGGAATGCCCCATATATTTTTGATATTTTGTCACATGATATACAACAACCAGTCTTCATAAACATGAATTTTATCTTGATATGTGCGCAAGTATAAAAATTTTTATATGTATATAAATAAAATCGTGTGGGTAATGACGTCTTTAAAGCAAAGTCAAGATGCACAACAGGTTTTGGGGTGTCTATAAAATAAATTTAAAAAAAAAAATTAAAATATATGACGAGGATGTATAATGACTGAGAGATCCAAAGGGAGAATGTCGATTGAATAGAAATTAAAAAATCAAATTAATGCTTCCTCACGGTTCTTGTTTTTATTTTATAAAATGAAGCAAATCGTGAGTCACATGCTTAGGTTAATTCATTGTTTATCATATCTATTTATCTTTGGAATGAGAAATTAAAAGGCGTCTGCATGTGCTCGTGAATTTTATTATGCATTGTTCTAGTTTATTTATTTTTATTCTTGATAAGTTTGTAATTACTATTAGGTCTTAGTCAATTAATAAGTATATATATACCATATTTTTTTTTGTGTTTCGTATCAAATTAACATGATGATAATTTAAAAATAATAATAATAATAATAAATGAGTAAATAAAATTTCTACAATGTATGTTTGGAAAAAATTCGTTAATATTTGAAAAATGTCCTAAAGACTGTTGACATACTGATAGAAAGCTAAAGAAGTAAAGGAAAAAATTATATAAAAAAAAAAAAAAACGGCTATGGGGAAAAATAAAATATATTGATGGTGAAAAGAGCCGACGGCTGCAACGATTTCTACTGTTATATGCACTCTCAAGTCCACCTGCCTTCAGGGTATTTTTAATAAAGAAACCTACACACATATGTATATATATATATATATCCTACGAAAATGTGAAATCGATTTCTAGCTTCACCCAATTTGGTGGTGCACAACATTTGGTTAATGGTAAATGACTCGAAAAAAAAAAAAAAAAGGCAACATAATGTTCAATATTTTAAATTACAAAAAAAAAATAAAAAAAATCTTTATTTATTGAATTTTTAAACATTAAAAAAAAGATATTGTGATTTAATTTGAAAAAAAAAAAAAAAATCTTGTCTTATTATAATCATCATTATCTCCAAGTACATGCACAAGTGGTGAAACATGTAAAAGTGCATTTGCCTTGTCGATTTATACACAAAAGATCTACACATTTTTATAACACCCTAAATGTTTTTTTTTTTTTTTTTTTCATCAACGAACATTAATCCCGTATTTTTATTATATATACATCTTTTATCATGAAACAGCTGTGTTGATTGTCCCTTTAAGGATTCACGTTTTATTCAATTTAAAAAATGTCTTGAATCATAGAAAAGAATTAAGAATCTTTTCAAGATTTTTACCCCCACAAATACAAACACATATATACTCTCAGTTATTTCACTAAAAAAATAAAAAAAAAATATAAAATACACATGAATGACATTTCTGACACAATCACATATCGTTTTTTAATCAGGCTTATCTTTTTTAATACGTTTTTTAATCATTCACATACAAAATGAATTGGAAAGATATTTATTTATTAAATATCTTGAAGGACGAAGATGAGAACTACGTGCCTGATTTTAAATTTAATTTTATATATATATATATACTAAGAAGATGGTTCAACAAAAAATATAAATAAGATAAAAAATAATAACTTTTTATTTATTTTTAAAACAAAAAATAAATAAATAATATAAAAAATACGTAAGATAGACAAAGAGGTTCTACCAAAAATTCCTGGATGATCGCGCCATCCCTGATATATATAATCGGCCTTGCCTCTTGCCTTGGGTGGAAGCTAAAGAGATGGATCCTTTCTCGATGAATAAATAAATTATATATATACATATGAAGAAGACACGATACACTATATATACATGTGAGTTGAAATAACATAATATTAAAAATATCAAAATTATTAATATTGACTGTTAAATAATGATCAACAAAATACTATGGTGTCAACTTGCAAACTTTTAATTATATACTTTTGAATTTTAAGAGACACAAATCTGTATATACACCAAAGTAAAATATGAAAATTTATAAAAAATTATGTAAATAATTAGTTTCAACACATGCAACAATAATAACAATAACAACAATAACATGTCATGAATTATTTATAGAAAAAAAAAAAATTCATATTAATATTATTTTGTTCATTTGTTTATTTATTATTGTTATTATTATTATTAAATTTATATTTTTTTTCATTATATATATGTCTCTTTTCATTTATTTATATTTTTTGCACAAGTTTTTATACTTGATTTGGCATTGTCATGCAAATTCCAACGTGCCGACTCGTCGATCCTGCAGGTCAAGTATCAATATATGTATATATTTGTAAGTTTAACAGTGTTATAAAGTAAAACTTATTATCCTGTAGTTATATGCATTTTCTGCTTTGAAAATGTAAAAAAATTCATACAAGTGTTTCCAACTAATGCGCAAGTAAAGTCAGTGCCGATAACGAGGGCCTTTTTTTTTCTACAATGCACCTTGTTTCATTTCATCAATAAATAACTATCGATGTGGGGTTTTGTAGTAGCAATAAATATTTTAAATTTATACTTGAATTTAATTTTTAATTTTTTAACTTGTTGTGCATATGTTTCATTTATTATTTAGTATTTTTGTAATTTTTATATTTTTATATTGTAATATTATTTATAATAATTTTATGCATTTAAAGAGATATGTGAGCAGTAGGTATTATGATATGACAATAATAATACAAATAAAATATAAAATATATTTAAATATAAAATAAGAATGAAGAATATCACGATATGTAGATTTACAAATAGCACGTGCAGCTTAATATTTGAAATTTTAAAATTGCAATGAACTGTAATCAGTGCGACATTGTGCATCATAGAGATTATTATTACAAGGTACAGATGGTATTGAAATATTTTCTTCTTGAAATATATTCAAAGACTGCGATTTTTTTTATTTTATGTATTTTAAAAATTTATATATTCTATCTCTCAATTTTTCCTTATAGCTACAACAACAACAAGATATTATAACATGTATATATAGCCATGCAAAATCTTTAACGCATTTTTTATATATTTTTTTTTCATACACATACAGAGAAAAATATACTCACACCCACTAGAAAAACAAGCCAACAAGAGTCTTATATGAATGCATAAATAAGCAAACAAGTTGAGGATAAATAAACTAAATCCTCATATGGATTCTTGATATTTTTATATTTTTATATTTTTATATATCCATTGGCACATTACCAACGCATATTTGCCTATCTAATTTTTTATTTAGTTATTTTCTATTCTTATATTACTATTTTCAAAAAGATGTATTGATTTTCAATGTTGAAATATTTTACCTCTATAAAGCTAGCTCACCAACATGGGCACAAATGAAAAAGGCTATAATGGGAATTTTGGGCTTTTTTTGGGCTTTTTTTGGGTGGTAATATCGATTTTTGGGCTGTTGTAGATTTTTTTATATGCATTGTTGTGCTAGCTTAAACTTAAGCTAGCACAACTTTGTCAATATTTGTTCAAACCAAAAAAAGGTGGGCTCATTTTTATGGGCTTTTTTTGGGTTTTCATTCTATCCTAGTGAATTTTTTTTTTTAATATTATTTTTTTTTTTAAGTCTATTGTTGTGCTACCTTAAGCCTAAGCTAGCACAACTTTGTCAATAATTGTTTAAATTAAAAAAAGGTAGGCTCATTCTTATGGGCTTTTTTTGGGTTTTTATTCTATCATAGTTAAATTTTTTTTTTTTAAATTATATCAATTCCCCCTATTTTTTTTTTAAAAACGAAAGTTTCTTTTCACTATTCCAATTACTATGAACGAGGGTGAGTATTCTTTTCTATTATTCTATATAAAAAAATTTAACTCTTCAATTCGACAATTATTAAGGTAAGTGGATTCAAGTACATTACCTTCTGAAATAGTTATAAAATGTTTTCAATGGATTTAAAAATTCTAATGGATACTTACCAGTAAAAATATTCATTATTTTATTGTAACATCCATTTGTTATTTTTTTTTTTTTTGTATAATTTTTTTTTTTTTATGTGTGAGTAATATATAAAAAGTAATATATATATAGGACAAATGATTAAAAAAATATATATATACAATTAGTAAATAAATAATGAATATTTTCGTTATTATTTATATAATGGATGATGAGTATTAATTAATATTTTTAAATTCGTTGAAATTATTTTATAACTATTTTAGAAGGTAATGTACTTGAATCCACTTACCTTAATAATTGTCGAATTGAAGAGTTAAATTTTTTTATATAGAATAATAGAAAAGAATACTCACCCTCGTTCATAGTAATTGGAATAGTGAAAAGAAACTTTCGTTTTTAAAAAAAAAATAAGGGGAATTGATATAATTTAAAAAAAAAAAATTTAACTATGATAGAATAAAAACCCAAAAAAAGCCCATAAGAATGAGCCTACCTTTTTTTAATTTAAACAATTATTGACAAAGTTGTGCTAGCTTAGGCTTAAGGTAGCACAACAATAGACTTAAAAAAAAAAATAATATTAAAAAAAAAAATTCACTAGGATAGAATGAAAACCCAAAAAAAGCCCATAAAAATGAGCCCACCTTTTTTTAATTTAAACAATTATTGACAAAGTTGTGCTAGCTTAGGCTTAAGGTAGCACAACAATAGACTTAAAAAAAAAAATAATATTAAAAAAAAAAATTCACTAGGATAGAATGAAAACCCAAAAAAAGCCCATAAAAATGAGCCCACCTTTTTTTGGTTTGAACAAATATTGACAAAGTTGTGCTAGCTTAAGTTTAAGGTAGCACAACAATAGACTTAAAAAAAAAAATAATATTAAAAAAAAAAATTCACTAGGATAGAATGAAAACCCAAAAAAAGCCCATAAAAATGAGCCCACCTTTTTTTGGTTTGAACAAATATTGACAAAGTTGTGCTAGCTTAAGTTTAAGCTAGCACAACAATGCATATAAAAAAATCTACAACAGCCCAAAAATCGATATTACCACCCAAAAAAAGCCCAAAAAAAGCCCAAAATTCCTATTATAGCCTTTTTCATTTGTGCCCATGTTGGTGAGCTAGCTTTATAGAGGTAAATATTTTTCAAAGAATAACTGAGTGTTACCACAAACATATATATATATATATATAAATTTGTCTGATGATGAAAAAGTATTTTGAAGAAGGATCGATGAATCAGTATGATGGTTCAATCGATCAATCAATAAATTATTAGTTTCTCAATGTCATCGAAATAAAATCATATGCGTCAATAATCATTATTAATCAATTGCCAAATATATTATAACCATGTTATTATTTATTTTTATCATAATAAATAATAAAATAAAGAGAATCAAATGTAAATCTTACGCGATGCTGTGTGATGTGATGATGAATATATTTATTTATATAATAAAAAATAAAAAGAGGTAGTGCATTCATCGCGTATAGGTAACGGTTATGCATATTGACCGTTATTATTATTTGCAAAGTAACCCTATATACTACCAATGGTACCTATGTATAATGGTGTGTCCTCTTCTGATTGATGAGAACGTTCAATATAATGTACGAGTGTCGCAAATAGCATCAGTAGGCATACACATATCACAACTATAGATCCATGCCACACCTGTGAATTCCACAATTTTATCCTTGTAATTTTTTTTTTTTTTTTTCCATATAATCCCTTCTCTTTAATAAATCTTGTAAAAAAAAAAAAAAAAAATCAAAAAACTTGAAAAATTTTTTTCCCCTCACCTGACAATATAATTGGCATGAGATTATTCATTATTCATATGATATATTCATGTAAAAGTGACTGATTTATACAAGTCGAAATGTAAATTATTGTATATATATATATATTTTTATAATAAATATATAAATATATACATCAAATTGTGATAATGATAAGTTGATAACGATTTATTGAAAAGTATGTTTTTTTTTTTTTTTTTTTGATGCAATACTATATTCACACAATAACTTTTACAAGTGATGGTGTATATTTTTTATATAATATGTATTTATTTAAGATAAATATATATATTTACATTTTATAACATTTGAAAGTTTAGATTTAACAATGTTAAATATACGATAAAAAATAAAAAGTTTAATTTAATCTATGGATGCGATAGAAAATTTTAATAAAATGATAATAGAAATATAAAATAATATGTATATATAGCGGTAAATATTATTTAACTTAATTTGAAATAATATATATATTTAAATAAATTAATAAAATCAAGACTATATAAAAAAAATACATTTGAAAAGGGTTTTATGAATGTGTCAAAATCAATTAAATACAACACATATCTAACAAATCATTTCAGCCAGTTTTAAATTTATGTTTGCGTATAAATACATTCGAGTATGGATAATTTAACATTCAAAAGAGCAATATTCATATTATTATTATAAATGTATATACATATAAAACCCACGCATATATTTTTTTGCAGAATCAAAATAAAATGATTCACAACCAAACAAGAGTCTATATAAAACAGTGTTCCCATGAGAAAGTTTATACATGTTTATATATATCGTCACTTAAATTTGTTAAAACAAAAGAGAATATATCTTTAATTTCATATGGCAATGCATAATTTTTGGATGCATCATATTTCTACTTATGAAAAAGAAAAAGATTTAATTACAAATATTTTTTTTATTCTAAGAATATATATAATTCAAAAAGTATAAATTCAATCATCAGATGGAAAGCTAAATTAGCTTGTTAATGTGTATAATGACCAATAAAATCTGATGATATATTAAAATATATTATTTTTTATATATTTTTTTTTTCATATAAATATATAATATGTATATTAAAATTGTTAGGGACACGAGAAAAGCCGGATGAGGAAGTGCCGACCCCAAGAGTGTGTCTCAGAGCGTAACATCAAAAAAAAAAAAAAGTAAAAAAATTGGATAGAATAGAATATATAGTTGTTTTTCTATGGGGCGGGTATATTTTATCTCTTTTTTTTTTTCTATAATAATATAAAAATAAGTATGAACCAGTCAGTCTCTGGGTGCGGATTTGTTTTTTCTCGTGGGATAATTTTTTTTTTTTGCTATATTATACTCAAAGTTATATTCTTTAACAATAAAGAAGAAAATTTTATTCACACTAAAATAATAAAATGTTGAAAAAGAAAATTTTTAATTTGTAATAAATTAAATTAAATTAAATAACCCAATTTATGCAAACAAAATAACTCGTTACGGATAATAAAACAGACAATTTCTGTCACTTTTGTTTTATAAATTTAAATATAATTTTAAGACTAAAGACTTATATATTAACACTTCCTTTCAGTATCATCCGTTTGGAACGGAAGGCTAAAATTGTATGAACAAATAAAATAAAAGTACAACTTTTTACAATTTTTTTTTTACACACTGGTGTTTATTTATACAAGGGATTGGTTTACTTTGCATGTTTATATATTTGAGTAAACGGATCTGGAAATTATATATTTGTTGGCACATGTGTATATAAGCATTAAAAGTATTTTACTGCAGTAAAATAACATTTGAAGTGATCTGATATGTGTATATCATATACTTTTAAGTTTTATTTTATTTATAATAAATCACATAGATATGTTATCCAAGATCCCGACAGGTTGGCGACCTTGGTGCTTTACACATCAGCTTTCACCTGTCTCTACTTTCCGAGCACCAAACACATGGATATATAGTCACTATGTCGTATTTTCTATTTTCCCAATTGACCTAATTAGATTTATTTGATTAATTCAACTAACCATTTACAACATATTTTTTTTTTTTTTTCTAAAATCATAAACTTGTTGACAAGATCATCAACAAGTAATGTAATTAAATTCTATTTGCAACAAATGCCAAAGAAAGAAATCAATTTTTTATTTATTTTAAATAAATAAATATATATATCTTTTATATTATATTATTATTTTTTTTTTTTGCAAATTTTTATGTTCTCATTAAAACCTGCTTACAGTGAAACTTTTATTTAAACTCATATTTTTAAAATCCAGTTCTTTATACTTCCAAATCTTTCTTTACATACATACGATTCTGAATTTCTCAAAAAAAAAAATTGTGACTAATACTAAATGAAAAACAGAGAAAAAAGAAGAAAATAAAAATTCACCGGAAATTCAAATCACCTTTTTTTTTTTTTTTTTTCAATAGATTTATGGGTCTTTGAGTTTTTTTTTTTATTTCTATGTTTTGCATCGTTATTTTTCAAAGATTTTCGTTCAGGCATATGCTCATAGTGTATAGATTTTTTTACATCCAACAACAAATTTACAAGAACGTGTAAAAAAATAAAAAAATCGCCTGCAGGGAAAGGTGAAATACCTTGTGTTGTATATATATATATATAAATCAATGACCTTGGACCTTAGTAACAAAGTTTACTCGTTTTCACTGGCCCCAAAGCAATTTTATTCGTGCTAAAGTTAACGTCGTGTATATAATGATTGCTTACATTTGGTAACCCCATTTTCAATGGATCTCAATGTAAAATAATTTTGCAAAAAATCATTATAATCATATATCGTAACATTTTAAACTTGACCATATAATATACCGCTACCACAATAAAAATTGAATGTAAAAAAATAATAATAAAATGTTATGTGCCAGAATACAAATGAAATAAAAAAAAACTTGCAATAAAACATGATATGTTTTCGTTTTTGTGATAATAATATTGCATTGTTTTACTACCAAGAAATTCAAAAAAGGGATATCACCTTGTGGTTAAACATCACATGACAATGAGTACCTTTTTGATATATATTTGTATGTTATTACAGTATTAACTTACAAACATACATCTTTTAACATTATTAATTTTTAAATGTTTATTTATTTAAAAAGATAATTTGACATTAAATACAATAAATGATTTATACATTAAAATATAGCATCATCTTCTGTTGAATTTTCAATATATTTGATAACCATTGAAGTAAATATATATATATATTTCTCGTTATGCAATGAATACTATCGATTTCAGTATAAGCAATCTATCAGTTGTTGATGTTGTATTGAATTTTTGTATATTAAATATTTATAAAAGTATACATACATACATATATATAAATGAGCTTTAAAAATACTTGTTAGATTGCTTCCAGGTGCATCGATAGATATCTTGCTTGATTGCTTCAACAGAAGATGTAACTTCAAATAAATGCATTTATATATGCACTATACATTAATGCATCAATAATCAATATTATACTACTGTATTTATTAATTTTTAACTTCAATCTATACAGTCTATTATGTCATATTTTAATTATACAAAAATTGATTAAAATAAATTTATTTTAAATCAATTAAATTATTATATAATAAAGATGTAACTCAACAAAAATTTATGTATATATTTTGTAACGAGTTTTTATGTAAATAGAATAATTATTATTATCATTAGTTGAAGCTAGAGAAAATTTATCAAAGAAATATATTATGGATGAATAAAGTGATTTCTTGGCGCCTCATATGTATTGCTTTGTATTTTTTTTTTTTTTATAAATGAAATATACATCAAAGTAACAAGACCGATCTTTATTATTAATATTTCTTTTTATTTATTTTAATATAGATTTAAATGTCTAGAAATATAAAATATTATAATCATATGTTTGAATCACTTTAGTGTCAGTTAATCTGTATATATGTATATAGATTTAAAAATTCCTTTAATAGAATGACGAATGACTATTAGTTTATGGTATTGTTTAAATGAAAACAACAGTTTATTTTTTTTATTTTTAAAATTCATGTACTCTTATATATACAAGTTAATCAAGCATTGTCAACAAAATTATAATAACGATAATAAAAAAATAAAATAAAATTTGAATGATTAGGAAAAATTAAAAATGAGTCATTGTTAATATATATAACCAAATAACGGAATGAAAAATAAAAAATTAAAATAAACAACATAAATAATAATAAATAAATAAAAAAGATTAAAGACAATCAATATAATTTGATTAGACGTGATAATTCATGATGATTTATTGAATCATTAAATATTTGTGGTAATAATAATTTTTATTATTAAATAAAATATAATTTATTTGCAAACATTCAAGTTCAATGGCAATATAATAAACATTTTTTTTTTGTTCATAAATAAAGCATCAGTAAAAAGATACATCCCAAAAATTGAAAACAAAAATAAAAAAAATAAAAACCCATATGAGATATGGCATCATTTCATAAATGATTTTTTACTGACCCTCGACCTAATGGTGTCTTAAAGATGCCAAAAAAAAATAATACCAACAATTTTTTTTTATTATCATATATGTATATATTTTTGGACAGAAGGTAGACGCGTGTGAATTCATTTTAAAAAAATGGATCGTAAAAAAATTTGCTAACCATGTCCTAGACAATGGTATCCTGTGGTGTAAAGTATTTTTTATGTCAGTTTAAATATTTTTTTATCTTCTTCATTTTTGCACTCTTCAAATATGTGATGTTTATTTTTCATTAATTTTTTTTATTTGGTAATTTTAAATCTTTACTAAAAGATTGACCCTCAAGGTTGATTTTTATATTTTGAAGAAAAAAAAATTATAAAAATTATATTGTTTCATGTTTAAATTATAATCATCATTGCGTGACTTACACTTCGACCTTAACATGTTATAATAATAATAATAATAATTTTGTAAAATAATATGATTTAAAATAATATTGTTTTTATGAATTCATTTTACGTGTGATATTTTCATTTTAATTTTTTAATTTTTTTGGAGTAAAAAAAACAAAAAATTGTGAGCTGATTTTTTCTACTTTATTTGTGTGATAAAAAAATTAAACTTTTTTTGTAAATATATACACATGCAATTTGAAAGAATAATCGAATCAAAGAGGAATGTAAGATCGACAGGGCAGCTTTTGAACTTCCATATATGGAAGCCTGCCAAAATTGGAAATTGGTTTTTCAGGACCAATCCATAGCAGACACTTGAATACCTTGCGTGCCATTTTTTATGTTTATTAAAAAAAAAAAAACCTTTTTTCTCTCTTTTTTTTGCACCGTATGTTAAGATTTTCTTGCTAATTTACCAACCAACAAAATTGTTACACGTTAAAGGTTATTAGTTAAGATGAACATGAGTTTTACGAGTTGGCCGATGTAACGGTGCCTCTTAAGAAACGGCCTTTGGGAAGGACATGTGGCTATATGTCTGTTCATGTCCTTACCTCGGGCAAAAAATAAAAAAATAAAATAAATAAATAATCTTTTTTTAAATAATAAAAATATCGATAAATCCGAAACGAAATATAAAAAGAATCCCGCTATTGTGATAAATATACAAAATGATTGGTTTTTTTTTTTTTTTTTCAAAATCATATCAATTTTTCATACAATAAAAAAATATTTCATTTTATTGTTCAATGATTGAGTGGATCCTCTCAAAGTGAACTTCTTTCTTTAAATTTTTTTAACTTTTCATGGTGGATGATGATTCGGACCAACTAAATTTCATGGTAACATGGTGAATATATAAAAAGATCAAAAAAAAAAATATATAATTCGTTCAATTCGCCAAACTTTGATCAAAAAAAAAAAATGTTCGCGAATGATTATTCTCTCGGGGCTTTAATCGGGTATCCAAAAAATACTATAGATTCGACAGTTTAAAGGTAGATGTGTAAAAAAAAAAAATAATAATAAAGTGGGGAGATAAAAAAAATAAATTTACAAAAGAATTCACCATTCGTCAAGTTACAATGATGTCTACGTGCGTGTCTGTCTCGTTACAGATTAAGAGTCACTTGAATTACCAAAAGATTCTGGACCCTTTTTGAGTCAAGATTTTGGGTACGTATTCTTTTTTTTAATTTTTATTTTTTTTACTATTGTCATCGGTTCTTGACGGTTAATTCAAGTGCCACATCTACTGGCAAAAGTGGTATCGTTAAAAAAAGAAAAAAAAATAAATAAATAACATAGAAACTTGTTTTTTTTTTTTTATATAAATGATTTTTTCAATATGACGTTGATGATGATAATGATGATAATAATTTTTACCTCTTTTAATCCGTCGAGTCGACCCAAACTTTTGGTGCCTCTTAGTGGAAATGCTGTATCACACCATCCAGCAGCATTTGGTGCACCAGCACATAGTCTTGGTTCTCCAACATTTAAATCTCTAGCACGGCTTTTACTTTTACGTTTATCAAGTAGATGCTTTGCACGAGATTTTCTTATTGGTATATTACCATCATCTTCAGGATCACTTTGGACCTCCCAGCGTGATGGTGACTTGAATCTTTTGCGTGTACTTGTTGGCGATGTCACTGGGGACGTAAGCCTCTGTACAAGTGCTCCAAACATGGTCATCATTGACAAATTTGATTATAAACAACAACACTTTAGGTCTAATTATTAATTTTTCTTGATTTTTATAAAAAATATAATGTATAAATCTCACAAACAACACACTTGATTTAAACAAAAAAAAAAAAAAAAACCAAACAAACATACAAATAACAAACAAAAACAATTCAATGTGCTATTAGAGCTAGTAAACCAACAGACTGATGTTGCTTCTGGCCTGGTGAACGACGCGATGTGATTTCAGTGATTCTCATCCTTGTCACGATCGACGGCAATCGCACATACCAAGAACGACGAGCCATCTCATCGTCGCAATACACAGGAATTAAAAGTCTGTCCTCTTTATTCCGAGAACGTAACACACAGTAGTAATAAATAATAACAAAAAAAAAAAAAAAACAAATTTTTTATTTCTTCATAAAGATAATAATAAAGTAGTCGATTAATAATAAAAAAAAAAAATTAATTTTTTGTTTAATGAATAAATTAATTTAAATAATTTATAAATCGATGAAATTATTTTTTATTTATAAACTTTAATAATAAGGTCAAAGCAACATGTTATCATTCAACTGTCGTAACTGCCACCTGTTTGATTGTATTTATTGTAAAAAAAAAAATAAAAAAAATAAAAAACAGAATATATTTCATCACCACACTCCAAAAACTCCAAGTCAAGTTGGGTTATTGTATTTATATTTTTATAAAAACACGCACACCATGAGTCACACAGTTCACCAATTGGTTCAAATGTTTTTTTTTTTTTGTTTTTTATTTCAAGTTTAATATTTATTATTTATTATATTTAATAAATAAACCACAATAAAAATTCACAATGTTTTTTTTTTATTTAATTTAATTAATTAGATCAACTCGTGGTTAATTGTTGTTGTTAAATTATAAATATCAAAAGTAACCGGTGATCATTCCGCTGCGTATGGAATTCAACTGCCCGCGCCTGATGCGGTAGCTCACGACCACTCACGACCAGTTCGTTTGGCAGCTACGAAGGGACTCGATAAAAACCGAAGTCAAACGAAATTATACGGATTCAAACGAAAATAATCGAGCACAATCGACAAACAAGAAAGTATCCATGGTGACCAATACTTGGGACTACTTGGGACTGTTTGGGACCCTAAGGCCATACACACCGTTTTCTTGGGCCTTTTTAGATTGGCCCTTTTTATACTACCCAATCTGTTTATCATCATTCTACATATATGCATCACTATACGTGTTTTAAACACAACTTCCTCTCTTTCGCAAAAATATCATATGGATTTATATTATATAAAATTCAGAAATATAAATGTGTGCACGCGTGATACACCAGGGCATTAGATAGCTTTAAAGTGTATGTGAAAAATTTCGCGTGTAAGAGGCACTTAAAGATTTTCCTTAACACGCAATACATTCATTTAAAAATGATGAGAAATATTTTTAATAACATAATATGTTATATGGTTCCTCATTATTATATCCAAAAATTTTAATTATATACTTTATTTCATTTTAATTTTTTTTAATTTTTACCAATGCATTTTAAAAAAATATTATTTCTTTATGATAATAAAATAAAAAAATTATCTGTTTTTTGTTTTTAAAATGATGATCAGACGAGGGTTGTTGTACAAAATGAAAGAAAAACCGGATTCTTATGTGCCAATCTGTTTATTATTCATACAATATCAAGTGACTCATATATGTGAATTCCAACGGGTGTGCTTGTCGTATTCTTAACGTAAATACATGTAGTACATAGATATTTGTATTGCATAGGTGAATGTATATCCTCCAACAAGATGATGCTGAGAAAATTGTGAAAAAATTGATGATCATTAAGTGACGTTGAAAGATAAATTGTTTGGCGTCGTTGATGATTGTTGAAATTGAGTGTGGCTGAATCACTGAATTGATGCCAAGTTATCCTGGTTGGTATATATGCAAGGTAGTAGATCAGGACATCGAGAGGCAAATCAAGGTGATGGAAATAAGAAGAATCTCAATTATATCCTTTTTTTTTTTTTTACATGACTATATCTATATATAAATATATACACACTGATGTTCTTATTTTTCTTTCGCTATATACTTTTCAAGAATATTAATATGATAATACAAAATATTTTATAAATAAGTATAGGTATATACTTATTGAGTTTTTTTTATCATCATGAGATAATATTAGTTATATATGCGTATATAAAAAAATATCAATGAGCAAGTTGTGCTATGTGGATAATGTATGCTTATACTTATAGACAACTTTGAATCACATATACTAATTATGTGTCCACTTTTCGATATAATTAAAAGTAGCCAAGATAAAATCTTTAATATAAACAGCTACTGATCATTAATCATGACCACCCGTGATATAAAAATTTGGAGTTGTTTTAGACATCATTATCCTTTTCTTTTTTTTCAAATTTATAGGTTATATGTAAACTATATGATCGTTCAAAATCACTTAATTCCCGCAATCAAAGTCAAAACAAAAAGAAATCAATTAATTATACAAAATTATAAAATTAATATTCAGCAAAATAATTATTTGATTTAAAAATGTTGTCAATGAAATATAATATATACATCTTTACAAGCCGAATAATTGATTTTTTGACAAGATACAAGTCTTATGACACTGCAGTTACGTTAACCACAACTCACACTGCACTGTAGTCAGTCAAGATGGGGCTTCATTTTTATTTTTTTATATATATATATAATATATTATTAAATATTCTACTATCCTCCAATGAATATATTTACAAAATGACGTTGGACATTCTCTACTGTAAAGTTGGTCCATGTGAACCTAAGGAATGTTGATTCGAAAATAAAAAAAATAAACAAGAAACATAAACTAATGAAAAAGAAATAAAAAAAATCTCTGGGGAATCAACGAGCGTGACGGGAATCACTTTGGACACTGTCCAGATTATTTTTCATATATTTTTTTTTCTGTTCTTTCATATCAGCTGGAGATTATGGACCTCTAAATGACATCAGTATATTAAAAGTTTAGGGTCACATGAGGAATGTTTACTTCGATGACATTTATCAAAATTTATAGAAAAAAAAAAAAAAAAAAACAAAAAACATGAATATACGAATGAATATATGTTTGACACCAATCAAATAATTAAAAATAAATAAATTAAATATATATATATATATATAAATGATTGATCAAATTGTATATATTTTGCAAGATGATGTATCAATTATTTATATGCAGGTTGTTGATGAGATTTTATATGTAGTCAGTCATGTGCATTTGAACTTTGTATGTTATTTCATTTTGTATTCAGACACTCTTGATTAAATGAAAGAGGGTAGTTTAGATTAAAAACGTAAGAATGAATTAGATAAAATTCATCCATGCAAACGAATTCATAGCATCCATTAATTAGATGTTTGACGCCTTTTGAAACGGGAATTTTGTTGCATGAGAGGGTCAATCATTATATGCATATATACATATAATACCTGTACGACGTTCTCTTATCGGTACCCTCTCTTGCGACGAACCGTTACGTGTTCTGCATGTTTCTCTGATTGCAAATAAGGAGGACTTATGTTGGGACTCACGTCCCGCTCGAGTAGTTGTATGTTGTCGTCTATTTTGTGGACGTGCGACTATTGAACCAAAAAAAAAATAAATAAATAAATAAACCAACAAACAACAACAACAGCAAAAAAAAATATATATATGTATACATATAAATTAAATACACATATGGCTGACATGAGCAATATATGTGTCATGAAAATAAAATAATTTAAAAGTCTTGAATAAATATATTTATTAATTTTTTGCTGTTGCAGCGAAGATGAAGAAAAAAATTTTTTTGGAAGAATCGCGGGATTGATCACAAGATAAGAGAGGCGCGCGTGAAGAAGATGATAAAAATAAACGAAAAAAAAAAAAAAAAATTTAATGCATCATGCTCAAAAAAACCGCGGGAGACTTGAATTTCAAATTCAAATCTCCCGCGAAATAAATTCCTTTTTATCGTAAAATCATTCTCAGTTTGCCTTTTTTTTTTTTTCTTTATAAAATATATACAAATTAAATTATTTTTTTTTTCTTTATTATAATTTAATTTAAATTTATATTTAAAATTTTTCATTTTTTATAGAAAAATTTAAAACATAATTTTTTTATATCAAAAATATATATATATTATTGTTTTGTGTATATAATGTGATAAAATGAGGTGAGTTTTTATAAAACTCAACAATAAAAAAAATAGTTTTTTTTAAAAAACAATATAATAATCAACATTGACGTGTACAGCTTCCCGTATTGTATCGCATGGTTCGCATTTAAACAATTATTATATTATTTTTTATTCTTTTGTCTTGATTATGACAATGGAAAAGACAAACCCAGATGTCCAAAGAAACACAATCCTTCAACATATATATATATATACATGTCTTTACTCATAACAGATAACTACGTCATTTAAATGCGGAAACAATAACTATATTATATTCATATTTTCAGAAATAAAAAAAAAAATTAATTTATACATATAAATATTGATAAAAATTGCATAAAAATTCTATTATAAACTAAAATTAATAACAAAAAAATTATATGTATATATATAAATTTAAGTGAAATTTCAAAGGTAATTGTTGCAACATGTATAATGATAATATAAATAAATCGAAAAATAATAAAATAGAAAAAAAAAAAAAAAGGTAAATAGTCAGAATAGGAAAAAAAAAGGAATTTTAATTTAAAATAAAAATAAATGATTCCCAGATGTTTTAAGCGACATGGGAAAGTGGGCTTCCTTATACTCACTCTCGTTATAAAGTATAAAGTATGTCACACGTATCAGCTGAGATTGCAAATTTTCTTTTCATTTATATATATATATATATGTACAATAAAAATTTATATATTTTGATTGTATTTGTGGTCAACTAAAGTAGTTGAATATATAATAAAATAAAATGGCACATTAAAGGTGAGAGTACAACAGTGTTGTTAAAATTAAATGTCCATAGTGTAGTCCAATCATTGAAATATTATCGCAAATGAAAGAAAACAACAACAAGAACAACAACAAAATACACTAGTTTAAAAGTAACTCACATGTATGAGAAAAATAGTATTATCCTTTGATCTTATATTTTGAATTTCACTCGACAGGAAATTAACGACTACGTGCATGGTCGCACTCGGCAATGGCCCAACCCAGATTATCACTCATATAAATATATAATAACATGAGGAAGTTAATCAGCCAAGAAAGTATATATTTATTAAAACTTGGGGATGATAATTAAATTCGTATTTTCTATACACATTTATTTCTGCAGTTTAAATAAATATATTATATTTTGTATTTTTATAAATGAGAAAAATATTATTTATTTTTATTTTTATATTTCATAGAGACTAAAATTTGTAAGCAATTCTCTTATTCATGACTAATATTATACACCATAATTCATTGTGGTAAAAGAGTCAGGTATGCATTAACTTAATAGCAAGATCTTGAGAAAGGTGTTAATAACAAGAACCAAACTTTTTTTTCTTTCTCTATGTACCACCGCATGAGTATAAAGATGAGTATTAAAATTTTTTAATATTATTTCTTTTTAACATTGATTGTGTTGTATATACATATACCTATATAAAAATACATGTACAAGTATATTAATGTTTAGTGCAATCTTTGATGTTTATTATATGTGAAAAATAATAATAACTTATTTATATAAATTTTAGTGCAGTTTGATATCTGTACACAGAATTCGTTGCTAATCACTGTGAATATCATGTGTTATTTCCACGATTTTATATATCAAACATTCTAAATATTATATTTATTTAAAAATAACTATATATAAATTTATATTTCATATATTCCCAAAAAAAAAAAAAAAAAAACTCAATGGATCCTATACTAGTAGCAACATTTAATTCTGTTTTTTTTTTTTTTTCTATGAATGATGGAATGTTTATTTTTAAAAATAGTTAAAAAAAAAAAAAATTCTATTGAAATTATTATAGATGATTGAATTGATAGATATGTGATATACAAACAATGTTAAAAAATATACTGTATAAGAAATGAACAAGATGGCCTTGTGGCATTTTGAACGAAACGAATTGCCCTAGGTTTTTTCCACGAATGGCATCCTGAGCACCTTTTGACCCAACGCACATCCAATGCATATACGAACATTTCCGCATGCAAGAAATCTTTTTTTTCTTATTTTAGTCTTTTTCATCATCTTCATATTATTATTATATTTCTTTAGCTCATATATATATATAGGTGTATATATGCACATTACAATTTTTCCAATAAATGTCCCTTGAATTGAAGGAGTAACCCGCTGATATTGTCGGCTAGTTTTTTGTAGTTTATAACACATTTTAGTCAATATGTATAGATTTTAGTAAAAAAATATTGTGTGAAATATATACTACTATATATGTTATATGTTTAGTGCATATGGGATCAGATCACATGGTTTATATATGGCTATGAGAAAACTTGGCAAGTAATGCCAACAATGGACCTACGGGGAATCTTCTATAAGAGAGAACGACGATGGTGTCGAAGGTTGTGGCTTTTAACGGTTTTTCTATATTACAACTGCTGCTGTTTATATAAATTAGACAACGCAAAAGTTTCATTTTAAAAATATAATAATAAATTTAAATAATCAAATATTATATTATTCTATGAAAAATATAAAATACAATGCCACATTATTTGTATATTTAAATAAATTATTTCAATAGTAAAAAATATTATTTGATTGAATATAATAAAAAAAAAAGAAATTTTAGAAACTTTTTATTATTATTTTTTTTTTTTTTAAATAAAAAATGCATGAATGACTATTTTAAATATGATATTAAATTCAATATATATATATATATATAAAAGTATATAACATTGTCAATGTTTACAAATGGCAAGACAAGTTGACAGGTACTCGACACTTGAAGTTACTTTCACGAACAATCACAGATGCGAGTGACGAATGTGTCATGTAACCCACGTGAAAGCAATAACTATTTTTATTATTTTTATATTTTTTAATTCACTTAAATGTATATAGTTAAAAAACTGTCTGATGATACAGACATTGTCAAGTATTAAATTGAATAATATTATAATTTTTTTTTTCTTTTAACAAGGTGGGTGTTTTTTTAAGTGAAATTTTTTTTTTTTATATTTTCATTTTGTCTTTTAGCCACTTGTTGATCTAAAAATATATATTCACTTGAATTATAATCAATAAAAAAATTAAATATTTATATTTTATACTGTCATCAGTGAGTAGATTGGATATATTTTTTAAAAATAAAGAAATAAATGTTGATTGTCAAATAATTTGTGAATTTTTCTAAAAAGGAAAAACAACTATACCCGCATGTATTTTATTAGTTTTAAAAAACATAAAGATTTGTTAAATGTTTGAGTATATATATAATATATATAATATTATTTTTTTTTTGTGGCAATTTTAAAACGCAATGAACTCACTAATGTATGCTCAACTAATAAAGTAAATGACCTCGACTGTAATACATTAATAAACCCACGTGTTATATTAGTCATTTAAATGAAATATTTGATTATTATATTTTTTAATATTAAATACAAAAAAATACTTTGAAATTTTAAAATAAATAAATCAACCATCAATTTACAATTTGAAGAAAAAAAAAAAAAATTATTATATTTTATCTTTTATAATATTGATTTTGAAATTTCCATGTCAAATTATGACATTAAAAATATCTTATCATTAGAAAGCACATAGACCTTTTTAGTTATATATATTTATATTTTGTAATAATAATTTAATAATCTATAGACATATCTTGTTAACGAATTATGAAATATATAAAAAAATTAATATTCATAATATTAAATTTTAATAAACAGGTGTAAATATATATAACATATTTTATTTTTTATTTTTAAATAAACTTGATATGTTATAACAAAAAAAAAACAAAAAAATTGACATATAATAAAAAAATATTTTTTTAAAAATGATATTTTTTCTATAATTTTAAGATATAATAGTTAAAAATTTTTTTAAAGCGAGAGAGAGTCAATAGGCTTAGGGGCATATCGATTTCCCTTTCGATCCATCGATTTTATGACTTGAACGAAAGATGACTTGGTATAATCTTGGGCGTTGATTCGCGTGGCCGATCATAAGAGACAGAGAATAAAACCCTCAAGGCATATGATCAGCATATGATCAGTTGCATCTTTTAACATGTTGTGATCTTTGATTTGAAATTCATCACAACATATAAGACATGTATTTTTATGTGTGAGGGCACAAACATTATCTATTTATTATTTTTTTTATTTTTTTATTTTTGATTATCAATATAGAGCCTTGTTGAGATGAGGACTGTACTTTGTCTCGGTACATTTATTGAAAAACTATATAATAACAATATAATTTATTTTATTTTTTATTTCTATAGATATTTATAAATTTTTTCTTATTGAATTAGCTGGTCTTGGAGTATATTCTCAGATTGAATTTCATCAAACTGACTCATCTACCGGTCTCTCTTTCCCCTTACATCTCTAGACCCCTCATCCAAATATTATTTTTATTTTTTAAATTTTTATATATGTATTTTTATCTCAAACTCCAGTAAGACATTCCAAAGAACCTTTTTTTTTTTTTTTACCCCTTTTTGTTTTTAAACTGGAATAATATCTGACGTGTTTATATCCGTAATTTTCATTGGCCTTCATTAAAAACTAAAATTAACTTGTGTTATTTCATTTATTTTTCTATTTTTTTTTTTTTTTTTTTTATTTAATAAAAAAGGAAAATATTTATTGTATTATCTTGATAAATTATTTAAGTGAGAAATTTAGTATTAAAATGATAAAAATTATATTAAAAAATAAAAAATCTGATATATATATATATATAAATTTTAAAAAATAAAATACATTTATCCCAAGGCAATAAAACAATTGGTGTTATTTATTATGCAGTTGAAAAATTTTATTTAATATTTTTATTTTCGAAATATTGATAAAAAAAAAAAAAAAAAAGTTAAATACAGTGCGAGAATAAAATAGCCGTTGGCTAGCTTTTCCTCATCTTTCTCACTAGAGTCATGGTGAAAGCACACCAAATATATATAAAAACAGCTCTCTTTAATATATAATATATATATACTACATACTTTAATATGAATATAGAAAAAAAAAAAATAAAAAACAATGCCTAAAGGCATTTAAATACTTCCGACAGATTATTTCCTGTTGTGACCTTTTGCAATTTTATTATTTATTTTTATTTTCATGTCTAGACTCTCATTATAATTATCATAATCATCGTTTCCATAAAACATACAGTGTTAATAATTAATTAAAATTATCAACAATAAAAAACTAGTTAAAAAAATATTCAATGTGAATGTCAGAACCAGAATCTATAAATGTCCGCGCAAAAAAAAAAAAAAATATTTAATAAAACAAATTTTAAATTAACCAATATTATAATGATAATTTTCACACTTTTAAAAATGCAGTATATGAGAGAAAATTTTTAATATAAATTTAAATATATATATAGGTATTTGAACTTGTTTATGTATATCGAAAAAGATCATATGTGGCTTCAAAAGACCAGCGTAACGATCGCGCACTGATCTTGGTTCGTTAATGGTCCGTATCTGATATATTCTCCATATATACATTTATAAATATATACTATATGCTTTTATATTTAATATATATATAAATATAAATGTATGTAATCGTAAATGGAAGTTTTCTTTTCATGCATGTGAAACAATTCTGCTAATATGACGCTGTTGAATATCTAATGATCCACCGACTTTGATATATATTTAACACTCACGTTTATAAATAATATGATAATATTTTATTAAAAATAATTTATTTTTTTATTAATTTTAATTACTATATATACTTTTTGTTGAATTAAACGTTTTTAATAGTTTTTGTTTTTTATTTTATTTCATGTGAATCATCATTTTTTTATTTCAGTTGTTTGTGATTATCATAATCATGATCTGATGGATCAGGTTGTGTGATTGGCAAATAATTAATTGTGAAAATATACTGTATCATCATAATATATATTTTTTTATATAATTTAAATATATATCATTTACATGACTTGGCAATATTTTTATGTTAAGTACATGCTATTTCAACATATTCAATTGTTAAAATAATTATTTTGATGATATGTCATATAAACATCATGTATTTGTTTAACAAAAAATTTGTTAGAAGCTTTATTTTTTAGTTTATTTTTTTCTTTAATATATTCAGCACGTTAAATACAACAAATATTATTTTTTTTTGTTATTGTTTCACTGCGCATTAAAGTGGTTTGAAATGACTTTAACTACAGTTTGATTGAAAAAAATACACGTAAAACTGCGAGGATCAGTTTGTGAAAAAAAATATTTTCGACAAAATAATACTCAAAATTTTTTTCTTCATATTGTTAAGCAAGGGGAAAACAATGTCCAGTATTTTTTTGATAATTTTCTGTCATCGGGTTAATAAGTTATATCAATCGAAATAATTTAAACAGTCAAAACATTGAAATAGTAAAAAAAATGTCTTTTTCAATTTACAATACAAAATTAACAACTTTTAAAGACTAAGAAAAAAAATATAAAAATAAAAACAACATGTTGCTATTGTTATATAATAAAAATAAGTTTATAATCTCATATTAATCGCAAGCACAAAAACTATTGCTATTGTATCAAAAATTTATATTGTCAATGGTTTACTGAGGCCAGAGGTTACCTCTTCATTTATTTATTTATTTTTATAAAATTGATTGAGTTTATATAAAATAACATTAAAAATAAAATAAAATGTATACATATAGTGATTATATTGAGTGTAATCATATCGGTAAAATAAAGATTAAAGATAATAATATTAATAATATTAAAAAAAATAATATATTGTTGATTTTTCGCGTGAAAATTTTTAGTCAAAAAAATATTGAATATTGTTGTAACGGAGTTTTGTGTTTAATACCGCTATAGCATATAAAAGTGTATTTATAAATATGGTGATATTAATCTGATGATTGTATATAAAATATATAAAAAAAAATAAAAAAAAACTCACATGCTAGATTATTTCAACTATCGAATAAATTCACGTTAAATAACAATAGACAATTTTATTTTATATAATATATTTATATATTTTTTTTGACACGAAATCGACAAAAGTTATATTGCATGAGAAATAACTGTGATATCAATTTTTTTTTTTTCACATTATATTGTATTATAAAAAAAAGAAAAATAATATAAATTTTTATTTCAATCGCATCAATTTACAAATAAAATTTTCAATATATATATATAATTTTTTAAATTAAATTTATTCTAAAATTGATGGCTTATTTTGTGTTATGATTATGTCGAGAATAAAATGAAATTGAGTTGCTGGAATATGATATTTTAAATTATAATAAAAAGATAATTCAAATATATATTTTATCTCACGTTAACAATAACTAAAATGGGGTTTATAATTTTTTATCGTGACTCTCTTGTACATATAGACTTTGTAGATGTTGCCGCGCCCTTTTTTTTTTCTTTTTTTATTTTTCATTTATTTATTTATTTATATTTATTTTATTTATTAAATTAGACACTGTATTACTGAATGGTGTTTGTGGGTCATACGCGATCAAGTCTCAGATCATCGTAAGTCATAACATGTCAAACATAACAAAATGATTCACTATTAATATCATATAAAAATATTTAATAAATAAAATAAAATATAATTATATATAAATAAATAAGAGCATATTTTCTACTTTTTAAAAATATTTTTTTAAATAATAAATTATCTCGTGTGCTATTTGATAAGATAAATAATATATTATATTAAATTATTTTTTATTTTATATATAAATGATTCATTTTACCTGGCAATCACATTAATGAGATATATTGAAAAAATATAAAAAACAACCAAATAAATATTTACGTTATCTTGTCATGTCCTGCAAAATTCATTAATTTTTCATTTTCAATTTTTTTTATTTTTTTCGACAACAAGATATACAACTTTATTCCAAATTTTCAACAGTATAATTTTAAATGTTAAATATTTTTAGTAATATATATTGTCTCTACAAATCAACGACGCAGTTATTTTTAAATATATAATACTAAAAATCATGAAAAATAATTATATAAATTTTATATAATGGTGGTTTTTTTTTTAATGTGATTTTTCAAGATCGCATAATACTTTAAATGGAAAAAAAATATATATATTGAATAAATATTATACTGTCCAAATAGGTCATGTAATTTATAAATATACCAAATATGGTACTATTTTGTACTATATTTTATATTATATTATACATAAATTTTGTGGCTTAATGAATCATAAACAATTAACTCTCTAAACTTGACCGTGATTGTAAAATCACTATAATAATGACGGCTTCTTGAATATTGACTGCAGTATGTCACTGTGTCACTACTATCATGCAAGTTTACTTAAAAATTTTAAATACTTTGTGTATATATATAACTATTATATATATTCACAGGTATTTAGTTATGTGAATTAAAATATAAATAAAAATTTATAAAAAAGAAAAAAAAAAAAAATGAAATAACCAACTTTCTCAAGTCATATAGGACATATAATGGATAATTTACCATCAGCTCTCAATTGCGGTTTAATCTTTTGATACTATATAAGTGAAAACAACATTTTATAAAATACCTGAATTGTTTTCTAAAAAAAAAAAAAAATAATAATAATAATAATAGTAGTAGCAGTAGTAGTACTGAATAAATAATATTTCAAATTTTAGTAATCTCTAAAATGACCATTATTTTGACCCCCTCAAATTTTTCGCAATTTTTCAAAGTATACCGATGAAAATAAGCAGAAAAAATATAATAAAATTTTTCATGGTACATAACATTTTTTTTTTTTTATAATGCCTTTTTTTTTTTTTTTTTTGTTTTCATTTATGAGAATATTATTTTGGCCGCCTACCTGTTTTTCATTCTTAAATTTTTTTTTCTTTTTTATCTTTTTTTTTTTGTTTTGAGACCGTTCTACCGTTTGTACCAATAAACACGAAATATTAACAATAGAATTGGTAGCTTAAACTAAATTTCCAAGGACTAAGATAACTTCCAGACATGTGGGAGACAATGATTTTAAAAACATGTGCAAAACATTAAAAAAATTTTCTTTTTTTACCTGTTTTTTTATTATTTTTTTATATATTTTTTCTCACGTGATTTTCACATGATACAACCTAGTAGCTAAGGGAAATATTTCCTCAAGGATTTTCTTTATAAATTATGTGTTTTTTTTTTTTTTTTCATCTACTTCATCTTCCGCCATTTACATTAAACTTAATATTTTTTTTTTTGAAAAATCCATTTATTTTGTTTGGCCTTTACTTTTAGTACTTTTTATTTTATTATTTTTCAATTAGTTATAACCTTGGACCTTACTTTTCTTTTTCATTTGTTCTTTTGATTTTTTTTGCAAGAAAAAAGGACAATAAGTAACCGTTAATTTCAAGTGCTCAATTCGATACTTCATTCATAAAATATTGTTAATGTAAATTGATAAAATTTCAAGCTACTTTTCTCTATTTTTTTTTGAAAAATAAAAAAAAAACTATTCATTATATTCGGAATATGTGTTTTTATTGGTACCTCATAATTTTTCTTTTCTTATCAAAAAAATGCACAAAAATACCGTTAGTTATTTTTTTTTTCAATGTATTGTTTAAAATTTTTAACGCATTTGTTTTTTCTTTTTTTTTTTTTTTTTATTCATATTTTTTTGTACCTGAAAAGTAATGCTATTCATTTCAAAGCTTTTAATATATATTCATGTCAATTTTGATTGATTTTTCTTAATTTTTCCCGTTTTTCTTTTTTTTCATTTTCATTTTTTCTTTTGTGACAATACCGAAAGTAATAGATTTTCAAAAAACTTGACAATTTAACATGAAAAAATTTTTTGGAATATAATAATATAAGTATATATAAATGAATGAAAAATAAAAAAAAAAAAAAGTTTAACTAAGTTGCAATTTACTTGAGACTGTAACCCCGTCACGCCCATAAAGGTCGATGGTGCAACGATCCTTGACTTTGAAATCACCTGCAACAAAAGTGACTCGTTGCGCAAGATTTTCAAGAGAGACTTTCATATAATATACAATCTCAATATTTTATATATATATAAGTAGAATAATCGAGTTGAAAGTCTGCACTTTCGATCATACATAAAAAAGCCTATCCTCAATATTGTTTGATCATTATCCAGTATTAAGTTCAGAGGCGCCTTTAAGAACACCCAACAAGAAAAATAAAGATAAAAAAAAAAATAACTTAACGATGTCACCACTAAGATCACTTAAATCCTATATGAAGAACAGTAGGATTATATACTCAATTTATTATTTATAAATAGATATAAAATATCCACCTGATTATATATTTAGCCAAAAAAAAAAAAAAAAAACTTTTTACACACCCATTTATGCTACTGAATATAATATAAAAATTTTGTATTGTATTAATAATTTTTAAATTAAAAATGACTGAATAAATTTGATAAAAGTATTTCTTGTTACTTTTAAATATTTTTAGAAGAAAATTAATTAAATCACAGATAAAATATAAATTAACAGTTGTGGAATTTTGTTGAGAAAAATATGTATATATATACATAAAAAATATTAACGTTCATTATATTAAAAGATATATTATATTTTAAGGTGTAATGAATTTAATACCAACAACAACAACTTGTTAAATAAAAATAAAACATATCAATTATGTCTTAATAGTTTGTGAAAGACTTGTAAACATCAAAAAATATATCAACAATAAATTTAATTTTACTATCATATATACTTGAAAAAATTAAAAATAAAATATATATAAAATTGAAATTCTAATTAAACTATTTCCTCTTGTTTATAACTTTCAATTAAAATATATACAAAATAAGATATATATTTTTTATAATTAATACATATATATATATGTATATGAAACAAGTTGCAAAGCTATTTAATTTTTAAGTAGCAAAAATATTTTTTAAAACACCATAAAATAATATTTAAATTAAAACAAAAAATATATTTCAACATATATATATATATAAGTATATGAGTCGACGATTTACCATGTCATTACAATGAGGCCTTTTGGTCGATGCAAGCAATGCAACTGTTTGTCTTATATGCATATCGAAAATAACCAAGCCGGCATTTCTATGCTGTATATCGTCGGCAATCGTTAAACGTTTTATTCACTATCTCACTTTTACAAATACCAACACAGCTATATTAAAAATAATAAGCATGTATTTGTGTGTACATATTATTTTATCCAGGAAATTGGATTAAAATTTTTGCAAAAGAGTACACAACACTCGGAGGCTGACCAGTTACCATTTTTTTTTTTTTTTTTTTTTTTATCAATTGCAATTGCAAAATGAAAAAATAAAAAATTTATATAAAATAAAATAAAATAAATAAATTTTTTTTTATTTATTCATTCAAGTACATGGAGTCTCCAGTAAACACACGCACATATATCTATAACATCAATTTTTATATGTGTTTGTGTTTATTTGCTGGAAGTTGAGACACGCCTTCAACTCTTTGCCATACAGAAAGATAAAAGATTACGACTATCGTCCATTTACCTCAACACACACACACACACACACATACATTCACTGTATTTTTATAATTTAAAAATTATTTTTTTTTATTTTTCATATTTAATATTTTAAAGAAAAATTATTATTTGAAATTATCCTCAAAATAAAATGTTAAATAATTAAATTTAAAAAAAAAAAAAAAAAATTTTGTGCCCACTTGAAATTTTTAGCCAATAAATATTGTTATATTTTTTTGTTTATTATTATTATTAATACATAAAATTTCATCATTATGAAAAATAAAAAATATAATTAATATTAATAAAATATATAATTATTATTTTATGTATTATTACTAAAAATTAATTTAAATTTTTTGTTTTATAAATATATCATGATGAAATACCGATAAATTAACGACATAAATATTTAAGAGTAAAATATAAATTCAACATATAATAACACATAATGACATGTTGAAAGTATTTGTATTATTATTATTATTATTTTAATTTTTAAATTTTTTTTTAACATCAAATTTACTGCAATATAAATATAAATGCAGTTAATAATACAGAGAATCTTTGATAGTAAAAACAATGAAAAAAAAAAAAAATTAACAACATTGCTTTCTCTTTTTTTATAAAAAAAAATAAGTTCAAAGAAGCAAATGTGTGATTTTTATTTTTATATTAATAAATATTGTATATTGATTTAAAATGTTAGATATCAAGTAGCTCTGTTATTTAAATAATAGTATTCACCAATATTTATTATTGTAGTAAATAGGGATATATTTAACAAGTGCATGTGCAATATGTGTGTCAAACTTGGTTTTTATTTTAAATAAATATATAAGTGATTTAGTCACACAGATGTATAAATATTCTAGAATAGAAAATATATTTTATATCGACATATTGTATATTTGAATTATGATAATATCTCTTATCTGATATGCATTTGAAACAATTTGAAATTTTTTTTTTTCCATACTACTGTAAATATAAATTTAAAAAAAAATAAAATCATCTAAATCTTTGATAGATATCATATTAATACACACGCGAGAATATAAATGTAGTATACATTTATACTTTTAAATAAAATAATTTAAAAAATAAAAAAAAACATTTGAATGAAGTGAAAGATATTTTGATTTATAGATTTTATAATCGGATTTTGACAGAAGATTAATATTATTATTATTATTATCAATAGATTATTGTCTTTTCATTTTATTATTTTTTTTTTTTATTATTATATTTTTGGGACAGTTCACCAGAGTTTAATGGCCCTACTTCTTATCCATACACGAAATATTATTATGAAAAAAAAAAAATTTAATAATAATGTCTTGACAAATAAAAACTCAAGGCGTGAATAAATATATATCATAAAAAAATATATATATTATGTGTATTTACATGTGTATATATGTTTATAGTTATGATTAAATTCACTTCGTGCATTGCATATACATTTTTTGGATAATAAAACAAAAAAAAAAATTCAACAGTGTAAAGTTCAACATACGCGGTACAAATCCCTTCGTCTTTTGTCGTAAAATAATAAAAAATAATATATATAAACTACAAGAAATTAAGATATAATAAAATAAATATATAGAAATAATAAAAAAAAAAAAAATAGGTACTTATATATATTATGACACAATGCTAATAAAATTAAAATTTATACGCGTTGAAATAAAAAAACACGTAATTTTGATGTATTAAAAAAAAATAATAATAATAAAAATAATACTTGTTAGTAAATTTACGCAATGCGAAAAATAAATATAAAAAAAATTTATATTAAAACAATTGATTTCCGTTTGATCTCTTTTTGTATATCATGAATTATGTTTATTTAATTTTTTTGTTTTTTGTTTTATTTTAAAATTTATACATATTGTCAACACGGAAATATTCATGTACATTAATAAACATTATTATATTTATGTGTTTTTATACCCGGTAGAAAATAATACTTATCGTGCTTCAATAATTCACAACATGGTGTGTGTCTTAGTATTACGTGAACACACTGGACTCGAGTTTAAAAAATCTTTTATTCATGCGATATCATATATATATGTTGCCTAGGTACATATCATTGTAATTACAACTGAGTATTCACTGTATATATCGTTTTATTCAAATTTGTTATTTCAATTCTCCTCTCACGATCTATTTTTTTTTCTAAGATACTGATATACTTACTGAACTATAAATTGCAATAAAATCAATTTAAATTTTAGAAATGTAAATAGAAATTAATTATTTTCATGAATATATGATATATTGCAATTTGAAGAAAAAATTTTAATTTTTTTAAAATATATATAAATATAAATGCAGTAATTTTGTGAATAATTTCACGACTGCATATGTATAGAAAAAAATAAAAATATAACTTATCAATGATAAAAAAATAATTCTTATATAATGCAATTTAAAATTCAAAACATGATTTACAAAATGCAAAAAAAAAAAAAAAAAAAAAAAGGTGTGAATATTCACAGCAATTTTTTATATTTTTTAAACTTTGAAAAATAAAATTTATCTTGTTTTTATCAATTAATTTACATGTCAAAAAAAAAAAAAATAAATAATTTACTGTAAGTATGTATATTGTATAATTTTATATAATTTTTTTTTTTTTTTAATATTTATTTTTCTTTGACATATATTAATTGTTATTCAAAGTGCTTGGGCATTGTAAAGTTGCTTGTGGACACGCAATGATGCACGCGTGACGTCCGGCCTCGCCCCTGATGAATACCGCGAATATATTATTTAAACAGTCAAATATCAAATTCAATTTTTAAAACTCATATAACTGAGAAAAGGGTTATTATTTAATGCAAAATTTAATTTTTACAGCTATCAAGTATAACATGTAATTTCCTCATTCATAAATATATCAAATAAAAAATATAGGTATAATATCATAAAACTGTATACGAAATTTTTTCATTTTTATAATTTAAATATTTAAAAAAAATTTACATAGTTATGCAATAATTATAACAGATAAATAAATATATATATAACGACATTATTAATTTAATATATTCAATTGCGTGAATAAAAGTAAAATATAATTACCAATTTATGTTTTATTATGTATGCAATTAAAATTATTGTATTGAAATAAAACAAAAATTATAATTCTCACGTTTATAAATATATGATATTATATATATATCAATAAATTATTGATGTGGAACAATAATATACCTATATGTTTCTTTGGTGCGTATCAAATGGGTGCGTCGATTGTAAATTATTGATAATAATAATTGATCATTGATTGTATTTTTGTAATAAAATATTAAATATATAAATATATACTTTCACTATAATCATTTGTATATTTTTCAACAAGTCAACACTTATATTTGTGCATGTTAATACATTGTAAATATAATATAATTAAATATCAATCAGTTAAAAAAATTACTGTTGATTTCTAAATATCATTGACATGAAAAATTTATTTAAAAAAATATACCATATAATAATAACGATGAAAAATGTCGAGAAAAGATAAATATATGTATAAATATTATATAAAAAAAAAAAGGGTAAATTGACCAGAAGAAATAAATATCTTTTCCTCAGCTGTCTTGAAGTATAGCAAACTCATGGCAATGTGAAATCGACACATCGATAGATGAAAATGATAATAAAAGATTCTTGTTTTATATCTCAAACTGTATCTATCCAATGTTAAAGTACTTTGGTATATATATATTGTAAGACAGCAATTTGTATGCGAATGAACATAATAGTAGTTTACAAGTATTCAACATAAGTTTTATATATATCAACTTTAAATATATACACAGACAGTACATGATATTGATATACATACATATATTTATACGTCAATGTGTGATGAAAATTAGCGACTGATTCAACTGATAAATCTTGATATCAATGAATAATTAGAAAATAAAAAATATAAATATACGAAAAAAAATATATAAAAAAAAATTTTATAATTAATTTCCGTCTAATTAACAGCAAAGTGTTGGTAAATCTCCGGGTGGTTTGATATCGTATGTGTTATTAACACCCATCTTAACAACACCCATCAACAAACAGATCATTGATCGGCAAGGTGATCCAGACATGCATCACATGAAAATGAATTTACGAGAGTCTACATCATCATCATTTTCAAGTTGACGTCGATTAAAAAATCTAGACGTTCATTTTAACGACATAAAACATTGATACAACATACACACTCATGCAGATTGACAATAGTATTTATATATATATATAGAAAGAAGTCGCCATGGTGGCTGGCCTTGAAAACATAATGATTCCCTTGGTGGAAGACAAGAACCAAGACTGGGCAGTCTTCTCGCCATCGATAAGATGAAAATATACACTCTTGTCCATTTGATCATAAATTTATACTTGCATGTTATGATGATGCTTGGGGCCACTCAATCATTTGGCAAGACCTTTTTCATATTTTTTTTTATTTAAATTATTTATTATGTGATGATAAAAATATATTTTTTAATTTTAATAAATAATAAAAAATAATTAATTTTATCAATTTTTTTTTTTTTTTTTTTGATGCAGACAATATGTGAAATTGATTATTATTAATGATTGAATTTATTTGTTGAAAAATATTTTTAAATTTAGAATATTGAATACAAGCTTAAATCGATTCAACGAAAAGAAAATATATATATAATTTAAGATTATGTCTTTCTTATTTTATATATTGTAGTTCACCAAGGTTTACATCAACATGAGAAGAATATATTTTTTTTTTTTTTTCTAAAGTTAACGTCTTTAAGTTCATCATAGTGTGGCATAAGTGCGTAAATGTTAAAGGAAAAAAAAGGAACTTGAAGAGTACAAAAAAATATAATAAATATAAAATAAAAAAGTTGTATAGGATGAAGGAGGTAATACCGATGGTATTACTTCCTCGTTCCACAATCTACTAACATCAACAAGCAATATCAGCATTAACATTTACTCATCCAACTACTTGAAGCTAGACTTTTTTACTGACGTTTTATATTTTATATATATTTTATCAAGAATTTTAAAATTTATATATTATATTTCAACTAATACACTAAACGTGTTAAATTATAAATCATATATATGAATACTGATTGTGCAAAAAATAAAAAAAATAAATAATATCAACATTGTCGTGCATATATAAGCAAACAAAATCAAAATATATATATTTAAATAAATTATCATATATGATAGATATTATATTGCAATTAATTTAATAAAATCAGCAAACCGAAATAAACAATAATATTTTAATAATAAAAATAATAGAATTAAGATGCGATTGGGCGTATTATTTAATGTTATATTCATATTTAAAATATATATTGAAGAATACACATATGTAATATATCTTTTTTATAAAACAGCCATATTTAATAACAGTTATCGCGTTGTTTGGTATGTTGGAATCATTCATCAGCTCAACAGACAGTCCTCCTTAAACTTTTGCACTGTTTTTATTGCCCAGTGGGTGTAAGTCGATACGTTAAGCAGATGATGATTATCGATTATCGATGTTATACTTCATATATATATATATATATATTTAATATACATGATGAATAATACACGTAATAGTGATGATGATAATAAATTTAATCGTACATATATATATATATATAAATAAATAAAAGTGTGTAAAATATATCCCAACGGATTCTCCACGAGCGCACACACATAATATCATCTCAGTATCATCATCATCATCATCGTTTCAATCAAAATATATAATATAAAACTTACCTTTTGATCATGTGTGGTATACATCACCAACATTATTAAACCCTTTTACATATTATATATATATATATATAATACAATAAACAAATAAAATAATCAAGTAAATATTTACAACTATTTATAAGGATCTTGGTCTCGTGCGATGTGAGACTTCCTTATTCACTATCTTCATATTATACAACGAATGATGATGATTATATAAACAACAACAACAATAGCAACAATTGACTACCAATTTTAATACTTGATAAAAAATTATATGTATATATATATATGTGTACTTGTGTCACAATGTATTTATATATATAGATAAATAATATATGTACATTGACTTTTGTGACTTTTAAAAGGTTAATAATCAACTATAAATAAAAAAAAAATAATAAAATATATATATACAAAGGATTATGTGCACTAGGTGATCATCTTCATCTTTTATATATATATCTAACAGGTTTTTAACTACCGCACCCGCGAAAAAGACGAGTGCAACAAATACATTATTACGTTGCAACATAGGATGACGATAAGACACTTTCACCATATAATAGCACGTGTGTGTATATGTATGTACACTCAAGACCTTTTTATATTTTATATATAAAAAAAAATATTATATATATATGCATGCCACCGGCATTATAATTTCATATGCATATAGAAACACAGTAATAAACAAAAAAAAAAAAAAAGAAAAACCAATGAGGAGGAGTAGAAAAAAAATAAAATAATAATTTGTACGCGTATAAATGCAATGAAATTTTAAATGTTCTCTCTATCTTGTTGTTGTTTATATGTATAATATCAATTGAAAATATATAAAATTAAAAAAAAAAAAAAAAAATATTTGTATATTATTAAATGCGTTTTGATATTTCATTGACTTACCGGTAGAAGAAGAAGAGATGAAGGGTTGTATTTTGCTGCAGCTTGTAAATGACGAAAAAAATCAAGTATTGGATTTTCATGTGCTTTTAATTCATCAAGTGTTCTTTTTGCTTCAATATAATCTTCTAGGTAATACCACTGTGATGACCAGAAAGAGGCGGGAAATAATTCACCTGTTTATGAAAAAGAAAAATATTTATATCATCTTGTGATCATCATCAAACGTTATATCTTTTGTTATATATTTATTTTTTATATATATCATCTATACTTTAAATTTAATATCAAACTTACTCGGTTTAAATGTATCAGCATCCCAATTTTCCAGTGTTTTTTGAATCTGTAAAATAAAAAAAAATTAAAAAACAATAAAATATTATCAAGAATTATATTCATTTTTTTTTTTATTTTATCAAATGATATTTGAATAAAATTTTGGACAATATCAATAAATGACTCAAGAATTTTTATTTAATAAAAAAATAATAATAATAATCTAACGCCCACTAGTTTTGTCAGTTGAATATGTTAAAATACATATATAAAAAATTAAATGATCTAGAAATCAAAGTATATCTTTATATACTGCGTGTTGAATAAAACAAGTAAGAAATAAAAAGAGAAAAAGCTACAAGTGACTTTCATGACATGATGACACATCGATGGTCAATGACCTCCCCCACATGCCGAAACAAGTTCACATCAGAATCACCATCATTATCTTGAGAATATAAACTCACACATATAATATTGACGATGAAAGCCACTCAATTATATTATCCATGAAAATGCAAAAAAAAAAATATAAATATTTAATAAAATTGACTCTTTCATTTTTCGCCGATCGATTGATCATCCCCGCATCAGCCAGTATATATGCAATCAGATTTCACTCGTTCACCAGCTCACAAACTGTATGGTTTACATATATATATCCAACATGTATGAAGCTGATGCAGAGACTCTCAGTTTCACGAAGGTTACCACCGCCTGGGAAGTGAAATTCTAGTTGTCACGATTATAAGTACACACATATATCTATATATATATACGCTGGCTTTCACGACTTCCGGACAGATTTATTTCATCATTTTTTTTTTTTTATAAATTTTATATTTATTACTTTTTAATGAGTATAGGTCCCATATCATCAAAAGCATGACAAATGTTTTTTTTTATATTTTTTACATTTGATATAATTTTGTATAAATATAAAGTAAAATTTTTTTTTTATAAATTTTTAATAAACTGATTTATTTATTATTATTATTATTATTATTTTAAATTATTTTCAAGTTTAATACTTTTTTAATATTAATGTAAATGTGGGTGGGTGAGGCAGTATTTTTATTGTTCGTTATCTATATGTATATATATGTATGACACAAGTGATGGTAACAAACAATATCATGTTCGTCTTACATGCTTGCTTCTCAATGTATTTATGCATTGCATTATAATATTTTCAATGACAAAAAAAAAAAAAAATTAAACTAAACTAAATGAAAAAAATAAATATAAAAGAATATATTTTTAAACTCTTGCGGCTTTTTACCTTGACAAATGATAAACCCGCAAGTTCATTATTATCTCACAACTTAAAATATGTATATATTAACTTTTTTTATTTTTTTATTTTTTCATGTGCATATATGTGAATGAATACCGTTGCTTCTGTATATATTTATTTTAAAAAAATAATTTATATAAATTAAAAATAAAACTACGTTAAAATAATTGTATCTTGATGTATGCAATCAATCAGAAAAGTACGTGGTAAATTAATATAACGTGTGTTCTATTTTACACATAATATATTGCTATATATAATTGACAATATATATACACATGTATGTATATCATAATTAGTCGTAAATTAAAAGTTGAATCGTGTTTTTTAAATAAGTATATATAATATAATATAATATTCTATTTAATTTTATAAATATAAATTAATAAAATATTTTTTTTCAATTATAATTTATATAAAAGAAGATAAAATTCTATAAATTTAAAAAATATTTATCTTTTATTATATATATATATTTATTTTATAAATTATTATATTTTTATTTAATATTTATTATTTAAATTTTAGTTAATCATTTGTCATCAAAACAAATAGAAAGACACTCCATTAATGAAAAAGTCAAGATATATATGTATTTATGTTCTACGTTGATTTAAATTTTGCAAATGGACTTTTGCCATTTATAAAATTTATTTATAAAAAATAAAATATAATAAATATATGTATATTCTTTTATTTATTTATTTTTTTTTTCATATAACTGTCAAATTTTTTTATTCGAAAACGAAATGATAAATCGAGCAGAGATTTTTGATTCATTCTAGTTTGTTTATTCTAAAAAAAAAATTATTATTTTATATTTTTATTTCATTCATTAATAATTCAATCAAGTTGATGTTTTTTTATTTCAATAATAAATAAATAAATAAATATATATATATTTAAATTTAATTTATTTATTATATAATAACAAGATTTCAAATTGAGTCAAATAATTTCATAATGATATTAGATATACTTTGGAATTTGTGGTATGTAAATTTGAGTTTAAATTTAAAAAAAAATTGATATAAAACAAATCTCAACAAACATTCCAATATGTTTTATATCATGTTACTTATCGATTAATTTGCTATTTAAAAATTCTTTGAACTTATACAAATGCTGACAATCGCAAGAGCCAAGAAAAAAATTTATATATATAATATAGATTTACAACAAATATATAAATAACATATATGCATTTTAAAATAAATAAATAAATAAAATAATAATAAACACATGTACCACAATAATTATTATCATATACACATATATAACGCGCAAAAACCGGTCGAATATTTCAATGATTCAAATTTATAATCAAATAGAGAAAGCGTAATAATCATTTATAAGTATATATATATATATAATAAACTTGATTGTTGGTTACTTTAATTTAATGCAACGTAAATTTATGACAATTGTCGGTGCAAGCCAGTTTAAGATATGCCCTTCATTTATAATATTATTTCAGTAACTACCGGGCAATTAAACGACCATTGCCTATGCCTATATATTGCCTCGGTTTGTTGATAATAAAAATAAATAAATAACAAATATTTATATATACAATCAACAAACGTATTATGGTTTAAGTGAAAGTTTTTGTCATGTGTGCAATTTGCACCATCATTGACCTCCCAAAAAAAAATTACTATTTGAATAAAATAAAAAAAAATAAAAATTTATATATATAAGCAAGTATAGAAAAGAGAAATGTTAATAATAAAAAGTGATAAACAAAAGTTTAAAAAAATAAAAATGGCAATTGTAATCAAAGGTGAAAGTGAGACAAAAAGAGTTGATGATGTGAGATTGCTTGAAGCAATGCGACTAAGCAATTTTTTTTTTTTTTTTTTTTTTTTTCATTAAAATGTTTTGATGATGACGATTATGGTTTTGAGCGTGCGAAATTTATAAAAATATATGTAGATATATAAACTAGATAATAAAAGAATTTATTAAATATTAATAAATTTTTAAATAAAATTTAAAATAAAAATAAAATACTATCAAATATTATAAGAATTATTTATTTAAATTTTTATATATATTTTTTGCATATGAATATATTTAAATGATTTGTTAATTATTTGATTAATAAATAATATTTAAATTTAAATATATAAAGATGTATTTCAAGTTAATAAAATCACAATAAGCATGATCATTTGAAAGATATTGTATTTAAATAATAAAACAGCTAATGTGCAAACAAAATAATCATACAGATATTTATTTATTTTTATATATATATGTATATAATTTTAGATATATTTGAACATAATAGCCAGAGGAATAAATAAAAAACTTTCTCTCATCAAATAAAATGATGACAAACATTATTATAATGGTCATGATTCACTGCTTAAATAACTTTTCAAAATCAAAAATGAAATCATCAAAACTATACAATTTAATAATTAATGCAAGTTCACGAACATTCGAAAAATAACATATGAAATTCATGCAAATTAGAATTTGTCACTTTATTTCTTAAAAAAAGGGAAAACGGAAATAGAAAAAAAAAAAAAAAAAGGTATTGACTGCAGTTCCCATATGAGAACAACAGGAAGATCCATATCGATTTCGTTAAAAAGAAATATTTGCTGAGGAATTTATACCCTCTCAATGGACCGAAAAAAATTCACGTGAACTTGAAAAAAAAAAAAAAATAAAAATATGCCATATAAATGAATACAGTGACACATAAGCACGTAAAAAATAAAAAAAATATAAATAAAGACAGATAGTTTCACGTGGCTTTCACATTTCCGTCTATGACAGTGAAAATGTATATATAGATACATAATATTATGTGCATATATATGTATTTAATTTGTCTATATAGGTACATATATATTTCGAAGGTTGTTAATATAATATCATGCTGAATTATTATTACAAAAAAAAATAACTAAATAAATATCCAACTAAACTATAATGGAAATAATAAAAATAGAATGTACTGCTTATACATATATAGCAAATAAGAGAAGCGATATGTTATTGAATATGCGAATTGTACATACTTATACATACATATATATATAGACAGATAATCAAACAATGTTTAAAGTCTTAAGACATCAAAAAATCATTGTATTTAACCAGTAAAACCTCGGTATAAAGTTGATAGATTGTTGCTTTAAATGGGCTATATGTATACATATATAGTATAAAAGCTGTGAGTCAAGTTTTACCAGGTGCAAAAACGTAATTTACGATCTAAGAAACCAACGTCATTCAATGTCATTTATTTTATGTATTTTTTTTTTATTTTATCTATATATATATTACCCTATCATGTACCTATTTTAATCTCTATCTCATATTTTTTATATCTATTTTTTTGTCAAAACTTTATTTACTTTTTTATTTAAATTTTCAACAAACATATTTTTTGTATAAATACATCAATTGTAGTATATATATATATCTTGTACCTTGTGAACTACCAAAAAAAGATGACTCTATTTACTATACAATTATTAAAATTTAAATACAAAATCAAAAAAGAGCAAAAAGTATTTAATGTTTTCAAGAGTTTTAAATGTTTCATTATAATTGCATTCACCAAATATAAATACCATTCAGGTGATGTATCCTTTTTTTTTTTTATTACTAAAAAATTTATATATATTTATTTATAATAAATATAAATGAGTAATAATTACAATGATAATGATAATATAGTAAGTAGATAAGTAGGTTTGTAAAATGTTGAATAAATTTTTTACCTGATTAAGTATATTTTATAAATGCCTACATCTGATGTTCATTCACATTTTATCGTTTATTTAAAGTCGTTCAACATGAGTATTTGTGGGTATGAAAATGTGTTTTGTATATATATATATATTTATATATTTATAAATGTTTTACTCTGAATTAACTGCGGTTGAGTACAGCCTTGAGGTAAAAGATATGTACCTTGTCTTTTATTCGACCAACGCGCAACGTTCCATTTTCATTATATTTTTATTGTTTTTTTTTTTAATTTTTTATTTTATTCATTTAATTTTTTATTTATTGGCATTTATATGTATGTGTCTGTATATTATGCGGTTTTGGAACCGGTCAGTTCATATATACAGCTGCTATATTGACACGATGAATTATTTTTTTTCGAAGCAAAGGGTTAAGAAAAATAGAATTAAAAAATATTTAAAAAAAAAAAAATTAACGAACAAAAATTTTATTAATGTCTGATAGAAATTTAACAAGACTCTTGAAAGAAGATGAAGATAAAAAAAAATAAGAAGGCTATCATACAGGAGCGTGAATAAGATTTTTTTTTTTTAATTTAAATACAGTGACTACCAAATTTCGTTTCATTTATGGGTGTATAATATTTAAGTTATTTCGTTGAACTTGCATAGTCAATATTTATGAGGGATTGCCAACTACCACTACCATTATTTATCAAAAAAATTTGTTAGTTTATTTTTTTATTTTTTTGTCCATTAATGATAAAAAATATATATATTTTTTTTTATTGTTTTATATTTTATTTTTAACTTATTTCAAACACCTACTGTTTTTTTTTTTATTCCTAAAAAAATACTAATTTTTTTTTTTTTTTTTTTTTTATTTGTTTTTCGAAAGACCTAGTTTTTCAGACATGATTTTTTTGATTTTTTTTTTTTGTTTTCTTTTATTATATTTATTTTACAAAACTTTCTGTTTGATTAACGATAAGTTGACTTAATAGCTGCTAACTTGATTCTCTGTTAAATCAACAATTCGTTATGCTCATAGAAAGGGATTATAGTTTAAGCCCGACAAGACCTCCACGTAGTTTTTAAACTAAACAATCTATTTTTTATTTTTTAATTATTATTACTGTAATATTATTTTTTTTTTTCCAACAAAAATATTCAAGAATTTGATCAACGTTTTAAGAAGATTGTAAATATTGTTTCTTATTTTAGTTCATTCATGTTCATTTTAGTTTCGAACAAAAACATTCAAAAGTTCAAATGAGACAGACAAGAGACATCTGTAGAAACAAGTATGTACTTAAAATTTATGAGAACGATCAACTGACATCTAGCTTGGATTGTAAAAACTTTTTAAGTAAAACTACAATCGGTAAAGCAGTTATTTATTCGTATAAATTTTTAATTCTTTTTCAAGAAATTTTTACAACTAATAACAATTTTTTTTTCACTTACCCTTTCACATAATTCTTCACTGAGTTTTGAAATATTTTCCAAGGGTTTAATAATAATTTCATAATATTCTGGATGATTTTTTGAGAGTGGACGTCCATACAATTCTTTAGAACTTTTTAAAATTTGACGATAATCATCCTCAGCATGTAAAAGTTTTTCTGTTGCTCTATATTTTTTGTCAGTATCTAAAAATAAAAATATATTTTATTAAAATTAAATATGAATGAAAACAAAAATTCAAAAATTTATTTGTTATACCTCCAATTGAATTGAATTGTCTGGCAGCATCTTCAATGAGTAATACTTCACCATGAAGAAGTGCAACATCAGCAGCTGGATCAACTTCAGCCCTGGAACCAGCCAACAATAATCTTGGTCGACAAACACGATACTTTAATAATACAGGGGCAACAATAATTGACACTGAACCAGGTGATATACCAGGAAGCTGTAACAAAAAATAATAATAATTAATAAATATAATCATCATTATAATTAGCATATAAATAAAAAATTGATGCATATCTGTGAAAGAACAACAAAAAAAAAAAATCAGCAAAATATCTTGTGATATATATTATTATTATTATCATTATAAAATCCTTACATGATATAGGGTGATAAATATTTGTTAATTTATTTAATTTTATTTTTTGATTTTAATCGAATGAAACGTGGCAATCAAGTGGCATATATATAATTTACGAATGAATTGGTTGGATTGGTTAGTGCGATCAAAAACACGATTTGAGAGTGAACGTCAAGCTCGTCCTCCTTGGCCCACGACCTTGCCAGGAACCCTCTAGTTAATTGAAGACAAATAATAATACAAATAAAAAATAATAAAAATATTTGAAGAAAAGATGATAGATATAAAAAGAATATACATGTAAGATGAAAGAAAAAAAAAATTTAAATAAATTAATTTCAAAGAATTTATATATATCCAGATTAATAATATGTTTAAAAATTTATTTATTTAATTTTTCAATTTAAATTTTACGACCGGAAGATTTAACGCAGTATTTACAAAAAAAAAAAAAATCATTAGTCATTAATTTGAATTTTGATGATATTTAAAAAAAATTTGATTGAATGAAATATGAATGAATAAGAATTTATTGTGATGTTATAAAGTTGACAAGTGCATACACGTTTTACTCTCGCTTTTTAATAGCACATAGACACAAACAGATGAACAAACCGGAATCATTAAGTTGAATGTAAATTGCATAATTATACTGGTATTGCAATGAAGATAAAAATGATTCTTTGATGTCACGCGCTTTTCTTCTCTTTTTCATGTCATTATAATATCTATTTTATTAATTTTCTTTTTTTTTATTTCTTTCTTTCTAATAAATAATTATTTTTTATTAATATATTAATCGAGTGTTGTTATTTAAAAAAAAAATAACAAGATTGTAAATAACATTGCCTATAATAATATTAGCTAGAATTTAATATATGTATATATATTTTATTTTTTATTTTTTGATGACATGTACCAACCAGGTAAATGACCATTCATGTTATTTTTTATTTTTAAATTTATAATGATGTTATTATTTTCATTTGATTAAATGACTCATAATTGCTTATTTCCTCAAGATAATATTAATATAAATATTTAAATTTATAAATAAATAAAAAATATATTGATTATTATTCAACTTGAAAAAAATTTGATATTTATATATTATAGTTTCTCTCATAAAAATTAATGTACAGTAAAACATCCTGTCCCTCCTAAAATCATTACAAGACAATAAAACAAACATTACAATTGATTACATTATATATGTATATGTCAACCAAACGGAAAACTATACTCCAAGCTAATTTATTTTTATTTGCAATATATACAAACTCTATTTACTCAAGTGATATTTTACAAATGAAACAATATGTTTGACCAACTTCATAAAGACAATGGTCAATGCTCTTCTATATACTTGTATATATATTATAAATACAATTTTAAAATTTCTTTAAAATTTAAACTTCAAGAAATACTCTCTGCAAGATTGACCAAGCATAAAAACATTTCTTAAAATAATTATCTTTAAAAATATTTTTTTGAAAATATAAAATAAAAAAAACAACATATAAATATAAATATGTCACCTTTTACAAGGTTGATAAAAAATAATTGTTGTAAAAATTATTAACATGTAACCTTCTATTTTCTTTGAGTAGGTGATATATATAAAAAAAAAAACAATAATTCATCACCTTGAATTTACAATGTAAAATTAAATAAACATTAAATAATTAATATATTTTTTTTATCATTCAAAAGTATATATGATGATGACAACAATTTTTAGATACGTTATTAAAATTATAGATCAAATAAAAATTAATTTTAATATGAAAATTGTCTGTGATTTGATCAGTAATTTTTTTTAATCTAATGGAATGTCGAGTGCATATTGAGTAAATATATACTTGAATAAATTGAGTAAATATACTTGGCATTTAAAGTTTCAGTTTTTTTATTTTTTATTTTTTTATATTGGGTTGTTTATGAAGAGATAGAACAATAAGTGGCTTGTTACCAGTGGTTAAACACCAATGAGATGATGATGATGATGATGATGATGCAGAGAAAAAAATAAAATAAAATATGCACTAGTCTACATTTATAAAAAACAAAATAGAATAATAATGTACTTGTATATATATATATAAAAATTGTCGAGAGTCATATATGATTATAATAAAAATTTCAAAATAATCGCATTTAAACAAACTTTAATAAAGACAATTTTATCTTAAAAAATTCTACAAGCTTGATATAAAATTATTTTTTATCATTTAATTTAAAAATAATTAAATAATATTATGAAAAAAAATCATGTTATTTTACATTTTGTTGTAGATGTATATTAAATTCATTTGAATAAATTTTTAATTGTATATATAATAATGTTGATGATTAAATGATTAATTTAATTTGGAATGTTGTTCATGTGTTAAAACAATAATCTGAACGTGTCAAAAACGCCTCTTTAGCAGATAATGGGCGTTAATTGATAAAATATGAATTATATTGTTGATGAATCATTATAAAACAATGAATCTTATTACGTCGATTATGTTCTTGGAGTGTAACTGAGAATATTTTTCTTTTAAAAATATATAAATATTTCATAAATCAGCATATTTATGATTTTTTTTTTTTTTTTTTAGCTACACATCTTGAAAAATATATATTTTTTTTGTTAAATATTTATTTTAATAATAATTTTTAAATATTGTAAAACTTTCTCAGAGAGTTATGAACTTTCGCAGAATAAAAGTGATAATTAATATTGTCGACTATTTTATTTTATTTTTTTTTTTCTTTCTGCATTCATAATTTTAGGGTGGAAAGTTGTTTACTATATTTTTTTTCAACACATATAAGTATGATTTTAATTAAAAAAAATAATTATAAACTGTTATGAAATGCAATTATTTGAAATTATTTATTAATACAAGTATTTATGTCAATGTAGTTTGTAAAATTTATCATTTTGGTTATTATACAGTATGATAATTATACTAATAAAATATAAAAAAATAAATCTCATGTTTAAAATAGTTATTAAAGTCAAATATAATTTAAAAAATTAATCTATCAGTCAATTGAAATGATATTAATCATTTAAAATAAATATAATAACATATATGAATATTGATAAAATAAAATTTAAGTATATATATACCATAAATTGTTTTTTTAGATATTATATAAATTTTAAGTTGATGTAACCTTGATAATTAATTTGTTAAATACATACAAGTATATATTAATAAACTAGTGTGTTTTTTTTATTTTGATTATGTCCAATGTTTGTGTAATTTTTATTCAAATGTCCTCAGTTACGATAATAAAACAGGAAATAAAGTTGTATAAATTTATTGCTTTCTAGTTTTCAATATCTCCATTAAAAAGATAAATAGTCTTTATATTTTTTATTCATTATATATCATATTATTTAATAATAAAAAAAAAAAACGATATATTTTTAAAATTTAAAAATATATAGGTATACAATTATAATGATACAAGATCAAGCCCTTCTAATTTATCAAAAAAAAAAAAATTTAAAAATTTTAATGAAGCCTAAAAAAATACACAAAGTTATGTATATAAAAATTTATAAAAATAAAATCGCGGCTATTTCCAAGATTAAATTTCAAAATATCTTGTGTAAACTATATAAAATAAAATATAATATTATTATCACCATTACCTTGAAATTTTATTTATTTAGTTTTTTTTAAATCTATACAAGTCTTTGAAATGAAACTTGATAAAATATATATATAAATATAACTCAGCAAATATTTCTTACAATATATTTATACTTGACATTATAAAAATTTAATTATATTAATTTTAAAATTATTTTGTGTGCAATTAATAAGATAATTTGATAAAACAAAAACCTAACTAACAACTTTTAACTATGTAGGTGTAAAATCAAGTAGAGTGTAGGATGCGCCCTCAATATTATTATATTTTTTATTAATTTTTAACGAAAATTTAGCAACACAGTGTATTAAAAAATATACACTATATAAATTTGAATATCATGTAGGTGTTAACAAGATCAACTAATACAAAATCAAAAAAAAATATATAAAATAAAATATACATTTCATATCTCGCAACAATTAAACTGCAGTTTATGTCGTTGAATGATTTACAAGAAAATTAAAAAAAAAACGTCATCAGTAACTTATTACAAAATAAAAAAATAATCAAAAAATAATATATATATTTATCAGTGCAAAAAAAAAATACTAAATAATAAAAAGAGTAAGTAAATTTGTCACTTTTTTTTTTTTTTTCGTTGACCTGTATTACTCGGTCCAGTGCGTCACTTCCGGAATAACAATGTCATTTTAGCATAATAATAATAATAATAATAAAAATAGCAAAAATAAATACATATGAATATATAGGTACTTGACTTGACCTGGTAACATAAAAAATTACAAATGTACATCATATTGAATAATACACAAACAATATTATCTTTATAATTTTAAATAAAAAATTTTTTAAATAAAAATAAAAAAAACGAATTTATAATAATAATAATAATATGGCAATAATAATTATTTGATCCTAATGGACCTATTGAGTGTGTAGTTAATAAACAAACCATTTCCTTATGTACAAATGTCAATTGAACAACAATTGTATAAAGTTTATAGATATCGAAAGCTATGTAATATAAGTTTCATCGTACCGCTCATCTTCGATTAGTCGCAGTAGTAATGCAGTTTTTATTATCGATTTAAAATTATTTTTTTTTTTTTATACACGATACGTAATATACTGTATATAGACTTGTAATCGTGCATTTTGCCAAGTGTCATGCTTGTTTTTTAAAATCGTGATTGTAAATTAAATTTAAAAAAAAAAAAAAAAAAAAAACGCATTTTATATAAATTTTTGTCGAAAAAAAAAAAAAAGGATATTATATTAATTTATTTATTAATATTTTAAAATTTTTTATTTAATTTTTTATATGTATATATTTTATTTAAAGGTTGTCGAACTAGGTACCATCATAAACTTTCTTTGATTATCATTTTTTTTTATCTTTTATTATCCACCTACTCATAAATTGTTATTTTTTTATATATCTTTTAAAATTAATAATACAAAAAAAAAAAATATTAATTTATTGAAAATTATTATTTTTTTTTTTTTAATATTTATTGAAATAAATTGTTGGTGATCTAGGAAATATCATAATCAAGTGCATATTATATTGCACTGTGATAAGCAATTTGCGACGCATAAATTAATATTTTAAACTATTTATATATATTTTTTGTTTATTTTTTCATATAGTACTTATAAACATACCGTTATTACGATAATGGTGAAAGTTATAATGTCCGAGACATCCATGTAAAACATCAAAGTTCATAGGCGTTATTTTTTTTTTTTTTTACAATTTAATATTATTATTTAAAAAAATATATTTCTTTGTTATTATATTATTTTTATAAATATAATAAAAAAATAAATATAAATTATGACATTTTCTTTTTAAAATATTTAATTCAATAAAATTTCGACAACTCGTGAGACAAAAATGGTAACGAATAAAACTATCATATATAAAACTAGTTCGCCTACCCTCTGATTTTATATCACCAACATGCAAATATTTTTATAAAATGATATTATAAGATAAAATAACCGTTAGATTCACACAAATTGATAAAATATATATTTAAAATCAAATAATATGTAGTAAAAGTTTTAATAATAATTGAGATAAATATTTGTATAATTAATTAAAATAATAATTTAAATAAATAATTATATACAAACAAATTAAATAGTCTGTGAATGAATAATTTATTTTATAAATGTACTCATAGCTCAATCAAAATCATCATTTATTACAATTATCCTTTATATATTTGCCGCTAAAAAAAAATGCAGTAATAAAAATAAGATAATATATATATATTGTATATTATAGTAACGGTTTTGTGAGCTCAAACGAAAGCAGCAGGTATTTGAATTTTTATTTGATAAAAAAATTTTATATATAGATATTCCACAACTTAATTTGTCCAAATCACAAGTAGTATAATAATGATAATAAAATATATTTATAAAAAAAATTAAAATAGTGATGGTTAGATAAATGCAAGTGTACATTTTCATGTCGATAATAATATTAATCATTATGGATATGTGAAAAAGAAAAAAATAAATAAATAAATAATGAAATGATGCAATTTATCAAAGCAGCAATCATCAAAGCTTCTGGGTCAAATGTATGAAATTTTTTTTTTTAAGTGAATAAATAAAATTTTTTATAGAAAATATTTTTCAGAATAATTATCAATTAATGAATCATCAGTCAATTCAACATCATGATTCTTTAAAAATGATAAAAAATTGTTAAAATAAATGATCATTATTCAGATAATGAATAAAACTTTTAAATGAATTATTATTATTCAACATTATAATATTTTTATCATTTTTAAAATGAGATTATTAAGCTCAAGGAAACTTTTTTTTTTTTATATATCACGATTTTCTTCCTCATATATGATTTTTATTTTTTTTTTTTCAAAATGCAATGTTACTTGATATTATAATAACAGATGTATTTAAATTAAGAAAAAATAAATAAATATATTTTCAACATTTTTGGTTAAATAAAATTTCAAATAATAATTGCATATAAGTAAAAAACAAATTAACATTAGTAAATTAGAAAATTGTCATACGAATAATATAAATATATTTAGGACACGTGTATAATTGTCTTTACCACGAACAATTAGATACATGCAAAGTTTTATTTTGTAATGACTAATTACTCATGACGAAAGTCAAATGACTTTTGTGACAAATTATAATTATAATTTCAAGAATTAAAAATATATATACTCCAAAAGAAAAATAAGAAAAATAATCATCAAATTATATTTATCTATTTCTTTTTTTTTTTTTTGATACTATTTATTATCATGTGAGGAATTAAGGTGATAAAGGACCGCACCTGAAAGTTACTAATGTGGAACGATTTAGACAGTTATATATATTTAACTTTGAATTGAAAAATTTTTAATCAGAATATTTATTATATTTGAAAAATTAAACTACACAGACACGCAATATATATAAATTCAAAATTTAATTATTAATAGTGTTATATTTATTAAAAAAATATCAAATTTAATAAATATTATTAAAATTATTTGATAATTATTTTTAATATTCAAATCATCTGATTAAAAATATTAAATACCACAGCTAACTAACTGCAATTTTTTTTTATTATTTATTTTTTATAATCCATTGTTTTAATATAAATAAATAATTATTTTTTTCTATTGTAAATTGTATATTGTCAAACAAAAGATAAATTAAAATATAAAATTTATAAATTATTATAAATGTATAAAAATTGATTTACGAGTTTCATTTTTAGAAAATAGAAACGTTAATCATAAAATAAAAAATTATTAATTAAAAAAAAAAAAAAAAGAACAATCGATAATTTAAAAAAATAATTCTTTCAACACAATAAATTGTAATATGCATAAAAAATGTCCAATATGGCCTTGAGATTGTATATTATTTCATGGAGTCTTATGGTTCGTGACGTCAGTTAGGTATATATACAATAATGATGATGATTATGATGATTATGATGATGATGATTATGATTGACACGAGAGCCAAGTTGGGCCAAGTATTTTAATTTCAATATGTATTATTATTATTATTATTATTATTATCAAGAGTCATAATGCATCAATGCAATTTGTTTGCTTTTCCATTTACATTGCACTATAATTTTATTATTTTTATTATTTATTTATTTATTAGCATTTTTAAATTTATAATTTACACATGAGTTCCTCATAAATTTAAATATTTCATTTTATTTTTTAATTTTTTATTTCACATGTGGACAAAGTCAGTGTTGCGAAAAATTCCATGACCATAAAATAACTGATTAAATCGTATTTAAAGAATTTCTTTAATTTTATATAAAAATTGATTTGATATTTTTTATATATCTTTTTCTATTGAATTTTAATAAATTTATTTTCACTTGTATTAAATAAAAATTGTTTTTTTTTTTATATTTCAAGATTGAGTATATTGAAAAATATCTTTATCGTAAAAATTATATGATAATAAATAATTTTTTGTTTTTTTTTTTTCTCATCATATTTTAATTTATTTATATATTTTATTTTTTTATTTATTTATTTATTTGTTTTTAAATATTTGCACTAGCCTTGGAAATTTTTTTTTTTTTCATTTTTTCGTAGACATTTGTATATATAGTGTTAAAAAGGTCGAACAATATTGGAATACAAAATTCAATCATTTTGAATAAATATTTGTGGACAAGACAATATTTTAAAAAACCATAAAAAAAATTTTTTTCTTTTTAAAAAAATATACATATATGTTTGAGACGTGTTGATTATTTTAGGTCCATCACAACCTAGTTTCTCACTAACTGACCTTGCTTGTTGATTAGATATTTTTTTTTATTTATTTTTTGTCTGCAACACCATCATCGTCATCATTATCATCATCATCATCAACATCAACATCATTGTCATTCAATTTAAACAAGACAAGACCCATGTCTTCGAAACATGGGTGTCTCAATATTTCATTTAATTTTTTAAATATATATTTTATTCCAATTCATTATATAACTTTTTTTTTTTTTTTCTACTCTTTTGATTCTTTACAAATTCTATATAAAATAATAATTTCTTTTTACTGTCGTTATGATTTAAACGAACCAACCAAACTGGCAAAAAATAATCTTTTAAATACATGACAGTTTATCCTGATTTACGATAACTTTTTATATTTGATAAAAATTTATTTTTTATATTCAAAAAATATAATTTAATATAAATATAAATAATTATCATAGGTATTCTATGAAACTATTCAATTTAAAATTAATTCTTTATATGAAAAAAATTAATAAAAATCAATATTTCTTTGGTAAAAACAAAAAAACAATATATATAATTTTTTTAAAATGGAAAAACAACTCAAGAGTTGTTAAATCAAGTTAAAAAAAAAAAAAATTAACAATAATATTTACATGCACATTTATGTGTACATGTGTGGTTAAATATATAATTTGAGCCTTGAGGGATCTTACTGTGTGGTTTTAAATTAATATATATATATTTTCATAAATATATTTCAAATATTTTACAAGCCAATGATCCAAGCTAAACAATAATAAAATATATATATAAGGAACATGAGAATGATTACAATTATGACAACAGAATTATAGATGCATTGTCTACCCGATGACTGATCACAGAATAAACATTTAAAAAAATAATATAATATTAAAAATTAGTCGCATTTTTTTTACTTGTATGTCCTTCACTTGTATTTTACACTGTAAAAGATTCTCTCAAACGCATATATATTTATTATATTATATCTACTATTTAAAATTTTTTTTCTTTTATTATTATTATTCATTTACCAACACCTGTTACTTTCGACAAGTGCAGATTTACTTTTATAATAATATTATTATATACAAATATATATATATATATAAATTTTCAATAACCACATTCGATAGATACTCATCAAGGTTCTTTGTCATTACACGTACCATGACATTAAAATAAAAAAAATAAAAAAAATAAAAAAACTAAATACTCATTGTTTTTTATTATAGCAATATATATCTGTAAAATATATTTATTATTTTATTATTATAATAATAAATATAAATATTATATTTTTATAATGATAAATAGGAAAAAAAAATAAATAAAAAAATATTTTAAAATTTGTAATATATAAAAGTGAAAATGAGTAAATAAAAAAAAGTTATGTTGACAAAATAAATTAAATTGATTTTAGTGTTATTCATATGTATACACAAGTATATATATTTTGATGGATGAAAATTGCATTTTACAAATAGTATTATATATATATGAAATACGTGATTGCATGACATGAGAATTGAATTAGCATTGAGTATAAATTAATGGCATTAGATGAGCTAAAGCAATAGTCAATGTATCGTCACTGTGTTACTGAATATAAAGAAATTAAATAAATATAAATGTAAAATTAAAATAGGTAAAAAATAAAAGTTGTAGATTTACGTAATGTCGATAAGTTTAACGTAATATTTATATATTTGTACAATTCAATGGTTTTTAAAATCTCTCAAGTCTTATCGACAAGATTATTTGTCATGTGTACACCTCTCTTTAAAAATAAAAAAAAAACGCACACGTAATACAAAGGTCACTACGCGTACCATATTTTTCATATACTATTATCTTCATTTACTGTTTTTTTTTTTTTTTATATTTTATTTTACTTTTGTTATGTTTATTCGAAGGACATTACACAATGGGTTCTCAATGCGATGAAAGAAAATATATTTATCTTCCCAGTATTATATATCGAGAAAATTCTTTTATGTTTAAAACAGTCAGTCAGTTAATATTATCATTTATTTACTCAAAAATAAATATATATATATGACTATCTGGCAAATTGGAAAACAAGAGAAATTTGTATTCAAAAAATAGTAAATATATATCCGTATCATCTTTACTTGTATAGACATTTAATTGATGATAAAAAAAAAAAAAAAAAATCGACCTATTTTATGAAAATTTCTTTAACAAGAGAAAAGTCGTTCACCAAGTTTCCAATTGACTGAAACTGGACACCCTTGATTCACAATCTCAATGCAATAAAATATATGTGATATAAAAAAAGTAAGAAAATAACTACAAAAAGATAAATATATAAATATATATATAACAACGATAACACATAGGTCCAGATAAATATAAATAGTAAAAATTAAATTCCAGAAAAAAAAAATAAAATAAAAAACAAATATATATACGAGAAAATTTCACGCTTGGAGTAACCAAATTCCTGAACATTGATATTATTTAAAAAAATTTTTTTTTAAATATACTCGTGCAAATTGCTTAGATAGACATAATAATTAACGATTGTTTTCAAATATATTCTCATTATTGACGTGACAATTTATGGTTCTTTGTTTCACCATATATTCAATATATATGGAGATAATAATGTTTTTTTTTTTTTGTTGATTTATTTATGAAACAAGTCAAGCCAAACAATTCAACTTTCTTGATTTATACTATTTAATAACGATTTTATTATGATAGAATAACCAAGTTGGTTGGTTGTTGTTGAGGGAACAGATATTATTTGCCCTATAATATTCAATTGGAATTTAACCGATGGCCTTATTTATGTATTATTTTATTTTTTTATGTATATACCTATATGTATTATAAAGTGGTACTTGGAAAAAAAAATAAAGATAACAAAAAAAAACCATATGATTAATAATTGACGGTTAAATTTAATAAGCACTTGGCATGTTTTATCCTACCTACCAATTGTAATATCGTTTGGGTCACTTCTTAAACAACATCGATATTAAATTTCATGTGTAACGAGGTAGCAAGTAATTTACGTACTTTTAAACTTTCACTTGATTCAATAATAAGAGTAAAAAAAAATAAAAAATATTTTCATTTTAATATATTTAAAAAAATGTTTAATTTAAAATAATAGAATATATTTTTTTTTTTATTATTATTTATTTGTAAACAAATTTTTTAGTTTTGAGTATATATGCATATATAATACTTGGAAGAGTGACAATGTTATCGTAATCTTTACGTAAAGAAAAAAAAAAAAAAAAAAAAGAGAAAGTATGTATAAGAAAATGGAACACCCTGACTGTCAAAAATAATTTAAAATAAAATAAATGCAATTCATGGCAAAATAAAAATAAATCTAAATAGATTATATTTTTATTTTTTATATAAATACTATCATCAATTAAAAATCCATCAGCTACTTAAAAATAAATATTGAAAATTTAAATAATAATAATTATAATTCAAGTTAAAAAATAAAAATATATATATTTAATATTTGTATAAAAAATTCAATGAATCATCTCTCTTCCAAGTCTATAAATTAATTATAAAAAAAAATTAAACAAATGGCACCATTAGTTACAAGAGTAAAAAAAAAAAAAAAATTTAAATAAATAAATTAAAAGAAAAAATAATATTGAAAAATGATGTTAAATAATTCATAGTATAAAAACGATTACAAATGAAAAAAAAAAAAAAAAATTCAAGAAATTGGAATGTAATAAAAAACAAAAGATAATAATAATAAAATATAAAACAAATTAATAAATATTTTAAAAAAAAAACATCAATTAACAGACATCTGTTTGGTATGTCGATTGATATTCACCGCAAAGTCAAAACATTTCACTCATATAATACGAGGCGTTTAATAGAAAGCGTCGCACATTTTCACGTACTTGTATATCGATATCAATATCTATATATCGACAATGTAATACATATGCATTCATATATATTACAAATAAAAAATAAAAAAAATAAATAAATAATATAAATAAAATAATAATAATAATAATAATTTTAAATGTAATCTTACCGTGAGTTGAGTTTTATCAGGTGCAATTGCTGTGATTTCAACAGATCGTGGTTCTGGATTATTAGCTCTATGTAAAATTGCTGCTGGTACACGAGCAACCATTGATAATCTTCTAGTTAATCTTCTTCCTAATTCAGCTCTTCTACGTATTCTTGTTCTTGGTCCAGTTCTGTAATTACCAATCTCCATTTTTAATTATTTTTTATTAAATTAATAATATATAAACACAAATTAAAATATCATAATTAAAACTTAATGATGATATCACTTAAATATATCCTGATGATGATGATATAATTGAAGTTTTTTTTTTTTTAAACTTTTTGATTGAATCATTTAAACATGTAAATAAATGATAAATTTATTTAATTTATATCAAAATACAATCAATTTATTTAAGTTGTTAAAATAATATTAAAAAATAGTTGATAGTTGTTATGTCGTTTATTAACTTGGATCGTTTTAAATCGATTATGACCTCCTTTTTATTAAAAAAAACTTAAGCATCAAGTTTCTCGATTCTATACCAGTAGAACACACAAACTAAAGACCGGCTTAGGAGAATTTTTATCATCAACAAACCACAAAGATGGATTGACGGTGAAACTGACGAGATACCATTGACAATCACCAACAAATTCGAAGAAGAATATTAAATAAAAATATTTTTAAAATGTAGTCGGAGTAATTTTTTTTTGTTATTTTTTTATTTATATATGACCACACACGAGGATGTCAAGCACAGTCTTATATCATTTGTCAAAAAAATAAAAAAATAATCAACTAATGGCAAGAGACAAATGTTATAAAATAATAAATTAATCAACCCTCAATTATATTATTATTAATGTTTTCATTATCTATAAACAACCCTTTAAATTTTAAAAATAACTTAATGTCTTTGATCTTTATTTATTGTTGTATAAATTATTTATAAATAATAGTTCATGTCATTCTTGGTATTTTCATGAAAATTAAATATTAAATATTAAAATTAACTCATGAATTTTCATTTTTATTATGATGATAGAATGAATTTTCATATGCAAACATTATTAAATATGTTTATATATATAATATATAACCAGGAAGTAATGTTCATATTTAAAAATATGATTAATTTGACACTTATTTATACTCTTTTCATTTGCCTCACATGAGAATCTAACATTTGGCATTTACTGTCAACATTATTATTTGTACACTTGTGAGTTAACTTTTAAAATAAAAAAAAAAAAAAATCATTTTCACATAAGTAGCTATTATTTACTTGTTATTTTTCTTTTTAAATAAATCATATATTAACACAAAAAATAGAAACTAAATTGTATCACGTTTATAAATATATACCAAATAAAAAACACAAAATATCACTTTCTTTTCTATTAATTTATCATGAAAAACAATATAGGTATATTATTTTTTTTTTTTAATTTAGAATAATTATTTATTGTAATAAATTTTTTAATTAAATAATAGTTAGATTATTGTCAGTTTATTTATTTATTGGTGATTTGATAAATGGAGAAGCGAGCAAACAAGTTATATGTGTGCACGAGGTCGAGAGAAGGATAAGACTGCCGGTTCTGTTTTTGTTTTGTTTTGTTTGTTTTTTTTTTTTATTTTTTATTTTATTTTTATATATTAACGATAAATGTAGTGAGTGGAGTCGCTAGCGTCTATAGAGCCTGCTCTTTTTTTTTTTTTTTTTTTTCTCGCATGAGATAGCATGCGCCATCTAGTGATTTATTTTTAATACTATGTAAAATAATTATAATAATACAATAAAAAAAAAAAAAAAAAAAAAAAAAAAAAAAAAAGAAGCCTGATGAAGTTGGTGGATGTAAAAATAATAATAAATAAAAATAAAAAAAACAAGATGAATACTGTCATGAGTCCTCTGAATATACTAACATGAACATCAAAAAGCTAATATTGATTATATTTTTTTTTTAATTGATAAAACAGTATAACTTGAATATAAAATTTATATATAATTGAATCTATAGCATGTCAATTCAACAAGTGCATATTATTTTCAAGAATAATATTTATATTGACCTTGAAAATATTGTATCACTTGATGAATATCAAAGATGGCAAAATTTTATTTTTATATTAAAAAATAATTAAATTATTGTATGATTGGGTTAATTTATAAATATTAAATTAAATTGACTCACCATTTTACATCTTGTCAGCATTTTGAAGAATCCCATGTACATTTGGTTGATAAATTTAATGTTAATACGTATATATCAACATGTTGACGTCGTCTGCTGGGTCTACACCATATCACCAAGTTGTCCTTGTATTACGTAATCAACTCAAGATGAACACTGAGATATTCTTGAGCTGTTTGAACAAAAAAAAAAAATGATGATACATATTTTATTAGTTAATAGTTGTTTTTTATGATTAAAAAAAAAATATTACTTTTTTTTTTTTTTTTTTTTTGTTTCACCAGGTTCCGCCATTGATGACCAAACTCATACCTCCCCTTTTTTTTGGCGTCAGTTGGCGTCTATAAATTAAACAAAAAAAATCAAATTTATTATAATTTTTATTTAATATATTATTATTCAACATATTTGATATATAAAATAATTAATTAAAGTTTATTAAAAATTAATAATTCAAGTTGGATTATATATAGATTACATATAGTACTTACATATAGGAGAGAAGCCAAACTCTGCTGCGTCATTTTGTTGCTAATTAAACTTGCCAATAATAATTTTTTATGATAAAATTAAACAACAAAAATATATTTTAAATAATTATCACGTATTTATTAATTAATTAAAATATAAATTAATAATTATTTGTGCAACGAAATGCTGATATTGCTGATGAAAGTGCGAGTGAACATCCTCTTCCAACGGACGCTACGCATATGTGGAGAGAGACAACGAAAATTCGTGGAATCAAAAGTCGTTTCAATTTGCCACGAGAGGCGGCAAAATTTGAATAATAAAATCAAAACAATGACATAAAAAACAACTAATTTTTCAAATTATCAATTTTATTTTGCATTTATTTGATTGTTCAATTATTGAAAAATAAAAATAAAATAATAATTAATATTATATGAATAATTATTAATTAATATATAATAATAATTAATAATAACAAAAGTTAATTAAAAATATTTTATTTTTTCTATTTGATAATCAACGCCGTCTTGTGTTAAATTTTTCAACTATTAATCAACTGAACATAGCCAATAATCGAAAGTAATACAAAAAAAATCAACAGATGGAACTACGGGTTTAATTTCTCAACTCATGTTTATCATCTCATCATCATCACACAATACCAAGTTGTTCACCAAGTTCTAAACCGGCGCATCCACCATCATTCTTTTCTGCTTGTATCGCGTGCGGTACACATCAACGGTTATTCATCCGAATAAATCCACTGGTAGACAGTGTAATTTTAATAAAAAAAATGAGCGAAACACTTCAACTTAAAGGTACCCTCCGTGGACACAATGGATGGGTTACCCAAATCGCAACAAATCCAAAATATCCTGATATGATTTTGTCATCTTCACGAGGTTAGTAAAAAAAAAAATTACTCAATTTATTTTCACGCCACGTGGAACATATATTTTATCAGCCCAACTTTTTATATATTTTGTTATAAAATAATTCATCTAGCTGTATTAAATAATAATTAATTTATTTGTTTTAAATTAATTTATAGACAAGACATTAATCGTTTGGAAATTGACACGTGATGAAAACAATTATGGTGTACCACAAAAGCGTCTTTATGGACACTCTCACTTTATCAGTGATGTTGTTCTTTCATCAGATGGTAATTATGCTCTTTCTGGTTCATGGGACAAAACTCTTCGTCTTTGGGATTTGGCTGCTGGAAAAACAACTCGTCGTTTTGAAGACCATACTAAGGTGTGATATATTATGGCCATATTTAACACATGATGCCAATGATTGAAACAGCTTGAAAAATTTTTAAATACGTTTATTCGTATTGTGAATAATTCAAGTCATGTTGAGTCAACATTTTAATATAACAAAAAACTGAAGCTTTTATTTTTATTTTTTTTTTTATTAATTAATATAAGAAGAAGTGGCAATGCCACCAGTATCGTAAGTATGGTTGGATTATCATCATACTTGAAAAAAAAAAAAAAAAAGAATTCGTGGCACTAATTAATTTATTTTATATAAAATAATTTTTAAAGAAAAAAATTAATGAATTTTGAATAATCTTTTTAATTATTTTGGTTATAGGATGTCTTGAGTGTTGCATTCTCAGTAGACAATCGTCAAATTGTTTCCGGATCACGAGACAAAACCATCAAATTGTGGAACACACTTGCTGAATGCAAGTACACAATCCAAGATGATGGACACAGTGACTGGGTCAGTTGTGTTAGATTCTCACCAAATCACACCAATCCAATCATTGTATCTGCTGGTTGGGACAAAGTTGTCAAGGTAAATATACAATTTCATTAATTTTTTTATATAAAAAAATAATATATATTTAATTAAAATCATTGTCTAATGATTAATTTTATTTATTTTTCTCATCATCAGGTATGGAACTTGACCAACTGCAAATTGAAGATTAACCACAATGGACACAGTGGATACCTCAACACTGTTACAGTTTCTCCAGATGGTTCACTCTGTGCTTCAGGTGGCAAGGTATTAAAAAAAAAAAAAAATCATAATTATTTATTAAATATAAATCATTTTCTTGATGAAAATAAAAATTTTTAATGATGCAAATCTTTTAATATTAACGATGACCATGAGTGTATTGCGGATATGGGACTGAAAATTAAAATATAAAATTATAAATTATTTTTATTATTATATTAAACATATTTCTAATTATGAAATTTTAATTTTTGTTTTCAAGGATTGCAAAGCCATGCTCTGGGATTTGAATGATGGCAAACACTTGCACACACTTGATCACAATGATATCATCACTGCTCTTTGCTTCAGTCCAAATCGTTATTGGCTTTGTGCTGCATTTGGACCATACATCAAGATCTGGGATCTTGAAAGCAAAGAAATGGTTGAAGAACTTAAACCTGATGTTCTTGCACCAGGTAGTGCTAAACTTGAACCACCACAATGTCTTTCACTTGCTTGGTCAACTGATGGACAAACACTCTTTGCTGGTTACTCTGATAATACAATTCGTGTCTGGCAAGTTTCTGTGTCAAGCCGTTAATCAATTTTTTGTAATTAAATAATGACGGAGTAAAAAAAAATTAAAAAAAAAAACAAAATATAAGAGTTAAATTATTTATTTATATATATATATTTTTCGTTTATTTTTATTAATTCCATATATTTTACATTAATTTATAAGATTTTTATTATTTATAGAAAATATTATTGAGTAACTTTTACTCATTAATTTTTTATTATTTTTCCAATTAATTAGTTGATTAAAATTAGTAAAGTGTAATTTAAGAAAGTATTGATTTACACTAATCTTTATTTATTAAACGTTACACAATTAATTCAAACAATAATTTACATGACAACTTGATACGTTTATTATTAATTTAAAATTTTAAAAAACTATGGTTTTTTATTATTAATTTTTTCTTCTAATTTATCAAATTCTTTTTGTGCCATTTTTTGTGCATCATCTTCAACTTGTTCAACACCAAGTACCTCTGGTATATAAAATTGCATCATATTTTGTACTCCATTTTTTAAAGTAACTACTGAACTTGGACAACTTGTGCAAGAACCTTGCATCTTGAGTTTTACAATTCCATCTTCAAAACTCTAAAAATTTATCAAAATAATTATACATTTAAATTTGTTATATTTTTTTAATAAATATTAATTATTTATTTACTTACAATAAAAACAATGTCACCACCATCTTCTTGAACAGTTGGTCTTATTCTTGTGTCAAGTAATTCTTTGATCATTTGTACAGTTTCATCATCATCTTCATTGATTTCTTTTTTTTTTTTTTTTTTTTAAACAAAAAATACATTAACAATTGGAAAATATTAAAAACAAATAAAAAATATTATTTAATAATTACCTGTGTCAGATGATGGTTGTGCCTCAGACATAACTGGTAATCCAGAAGCAAAAAAATCCATAATTGTTGCAAATATTTCTGGTTTTAAAATACTCCAATCAACATCTTCATCTGATCTTGTAACTGTTATAAATTCTGGACCATAAAAAACTGATTTAACTCCTTCAATTCTAAATAACATTTTAGCTAAAGGTGAACAATAACCATCAGATGCACTAGGAAAATCTTTTGTTTGTCCTGGTTCAAGTACAGCAACACCTGGTATAAATTTAAGACAATTTGGATTTGGTGTATCTTGAGTTTGAATAAACATATTTCTTTTTTGAATAAATGATGTATTCAATTTTTTATGTTGAAGACAAATAATTTTATCAGGATTTTTATAATCATAATGAAATTTTCTCGTACTGTTGTTATTTGTAAATCTAGAAAATTTTTAAAATCATAAGTATCATCATGTTTGTTATTGCGTTTCTAATCATAAATTTAACAAACAAAAAAAAAACATGTCAGTTACTCACTTGGAACATTGACACCCAAAAGCTGATCGATATGACAAAATTTGACGAGTTGATAATGCTTTTGTTAATAGCTTGTCCATCATAAATTATTTATTTTAATAAATAAATTAAAATTTATGAAAAATAGCTGTACCTATCTTAGTAATGACAGTAAAAATATATATCTACTATTATTGTTGTTATTATTATTGAGGTTTGGTTAGGTTGAATAAGTGGACTCACGTAGTTTAATATTTATATAAACAATATTAAAATTAAAAATAAATAATTATTATTAAACTATAAAAATTAATGCATCAATATTTTGTATTATAATTTGTCAGTAGTTTTTCATATCAAAGTGTATTGTAACACTTTGTATCTCTAAAAGAACCAAGTACGTTTAACCTTAAATTATTTAATTTTTTTTTTTCTTTACAAATTTATAAAAAAGTATAATGATAAAATATAATAAATTAATGTCTAATTGATGTCATTTTAATTTATCTTTTTTAGTTAAAATCTTCAATAGTTGTTTACAACTGAAACAAAAAAAAATAGTCATTTATTATTATTTATGGCATGGTCAAAAAAACACAATTCAGGTATTTTAAACTGTTTTAAACAATACATTTAAATAATATTTTTATCATTATTATAATAATTATATTCATTTGTTGTTATTTGATAAATATGTTATTCAATCTTAGTGTGATAAAATATATATATATATATATAGGATATATATTCAATTGATAAGTCAGTATTTAGAGTTACCTTGGGACCCACTGACCCAGTATTTCCCTTTCTTCATATGTTCCAGAATGCAACAACCAGTATGATCATCTTCACTGGCCAATGTGACAGGTTCATCCGGCGTATAGGTACCGCTTTCTAAACTTTTAAAACCTGATCGTGGTATTTTTTATAATAATATTTATATTATAAATTTTTTTCTCTTCAAGTGTAAAACTTTCAGTTTAATTTGAAAGCGCAATGGCATTACATACATCACAAGAACATAAACAATTTGACTTTGTTATTAAAAGTCTATTGGCTGGTGGTAAGTTTTTTAATTTTATAATTTTAATATTTGTAAAAAATAAAATATATATTTTTGTAATTTTATAATGGTCACTTGTTTTTTTATAAAAATTAGGTGTTGCTGGAATGTGTTCAAAAACAACAGTTGCACCACTTGATAGAATAAAAATATTACTTCAAGCTCATAATATTCATTATAAACATCTTGGTGTATTTTCTGGTCTCAATGAAATTGTACAACGTGAAAAAGTATTTGCATTGTATAAAGGAAATTTTGCTCAAATGATTAGAATATTTCCTTATGCAGCAACACAATATACTGCTTTTGAAATATATAAAAAGGTATTTATTAAATTTATTTTATAGGTATATATATTAAAAATTAAAAACAAATCAAATTATACATATAAATTGTAAATTAACAATAAATATTTGTTTTTTTTTTTATCAAGTATTTAAGAAATTTTTTTGGTGAAAGTGCACATATTGATAAATTTTTTGCTGGTTCATCTGCTGGTGTTACAGCTGTTACATTGACATATCCACTTGATACAATCAGAGCAAGATTAGCATTTCAAGTCAGTGGTGAACATATTTACAATGGTATTGCTCATACTGCTGTGACAATTTTTAAAGATGTAATAATTATTATTATATATATTATTTACAGTTAAAAAAAATTAAATATTTATTATAATAATATTATTTTATTATATTTTTTTTATTAATTAAATAGGAAGGAGGTGTACGTGCATTATATCGTGGTTTTTGGCCAACAATTATTGGCATGATACCATATGCTGGATTCTCATTCTACTCATTTGAGTATCTTAAATATTTTAGTATGAAATATTTTCCCCAATATTTGTGTAATGATTGCCCAAGAAATACTGGTAAGTCACGAACTTTGATAAAATTAAAAAGAATAATAATATACATATATTAATCATTGATTAGATACTATGTCTGGTTAAATATGAAATTAAAAACAATTTTTGTTATGATTTCTTTTTTTGACGTTTACATTTTTTTATTATTACATCATAATTAATTTTTTTTTTTTTTTTGTTATTTATTGTTATACGATACAATGATTGAATGATGATTTTTAAAGTACAGATACTAGTGATATTATCTTAATTTTATGTTTAATTGTAAAATGGAAGAAAAAAAAAAAAAAAAAAAGAAAAGGAAAGATTAATAATAATATTTAATTAATAAAATACTTGAGGGAGAATATTACACTTATTAATGATACAATAATATATAATTATTTGTTCAGGTGGACTTGTGTTGACATTACCAGCAAAATTACTTTGTGGTGCAATTGCTGGTGCTGTTGCACAAAGCTTCTCTTATCCACTAGACGTCACCAGAAGACGAATGCAATTAGCGATGATGGATCCTTCTACACATAAATATGGGTATATTAATTTATTTTTAAATTTAATTATAAAAAAAAATATTCATTATTAATTATTATTTAATTAAAAAAAAAAAAAAAAAGAACAATATATTATAATGATAAATAAATTTTTGTTTATCAATAGATCTGGTATGATGCTGACAATACGAATGATTTATCAAGAAAATGGTATCATAAAAGGTCTTTACAGAGGAATGAGTATCAACTATCTTCGTGCAATACCGATGGTATCTGTTAGCTTTGCAACATATGAACTCATGAAGCAAATGCTCAATCTAGATACTGGTATGAAAATATAATATAACAATAACATTATGAATGGATGACTCATTCTTGACCTGAGATTATCAAAATTCAACATAAAAAATAAATAATATAAAGATAAATATTTAAATATAAAAAAAAAAGCGAAGAGCAAAAATAGAATAATAGTTATTTAAATGTGAATAGAAAAATTATTATTATTATTAATTTTTATTGCCATTGTGTTGGATACGTTTTGAATAGCTTTTTTTTTTTTTTTTTTAAAAAAAAAAAAAAATGATACAATATTCTGAATGGCGAATAGTAATTTCATCAATTATTTAGTTAAATGTTATTTTTCTTTTGAACAATATTTTAAAAATATTTTTATAAAGAAAATAATAGTAAAACATAAAAAAGGGAATAATAAATTTACATTAGTAAATTTTTTTTAAATTTGTAAGTGGATTATTCATAAGATATTTCAAATTTTATAATTTTTTTTGGATTTTGTTAAATATTTATTGTTTGTTAACATAAATTAAAAGTTAATCATAAAAATTCAAGTAAAAAGTACTAAGAATTGTTTTTTTTTTTAAATACATATTGGCTTATTGTTTTTTGTTCAAATTACATGAAATTCTGTTTTTTTTTATTGCAAAATTAATTTTTGAGCCAACGAAATAATTTTAAATAAATGCAAAATAAATTTAAGGATTTGTTGAAATATTTGGCATGTGTTGTATTTAAAAACCACAAAATAATCTAACAATACATATTACTTGTCAAATTGCCAAATAAACCAGACATTTTATTTATTTAATATTATTTTCATCGTAAAAATTTAATTATTTCATTCATTGATAAACAAACATATATATGTCTATTGTTTTATCAAATAAAAAATGATTTATGTTGACATTGAAAATAAATAAATAAATAAATTTTCTAATAAAATAATATCAATTTTTCAAAAAGCATAATAATTAAAAAAAAATAAATAAAAATAATATAATTGTTGCTAAATAATTTTTGTAAATACAAAAATGAAAGATTATTTTGTTCATACAATAAATAAACAAATACAAAATTATTTTTATATTAAAATCTATCAAGTTATGATTTTCTTTTTGACTTTGATATATTTATTTTTATTTTATTTTCTCAATGTATAATTAGTCTACTTTTTTTTTCCACGCTTTATATTATTTTAATTATTATTATTTATATTTTATATATGCGGAAGGATTTACTGTTATTAATTACGCGTAAATTGTTTTAAAAATAATTTAATAAATAATAATAATAATAATAATCACTGACAAATTCAGTCGATTATTGTATTACCCACATAACAATTTATTTTTCAACTTCAGCTAGACAAGTTTATCTAATTTTTTTTATTTATTTCATATACTCTTTTTTTTTTTTTTTGAATAATAATCCAGTAATTACTACTTATTACTAGTTATTATTTGATAAACATCGTTGTTCAGGGTTTTATTATGAAAATAAATAAAAAAAAAAGTTCAACTCTTGGATCTGTTCAATGAATAATTTTAACACAACAATGATTAAGTTTTTTTTCTTTTCTCTTTTTTTTTTTATACATTACATATTTTTATTATTCATTAAGTTGTTTTTTTTTTTTTTTTAATCAATGTTTAAATATAATTAAAATTAAAAACAGTATTTATCAAATGTTTTTCAGTATCATCACATCGTAAACAAAAAGAAAAAAAAAAAAAATTTGAAATTAATTTCCAATATATTTAGTTGGGCCATTGACATCTCAACAAGATATACAATTTTATATTTTTATTATTATAAGTTTATAAATAAATTAAAAAGAAAAAAATTATACAAAATAAAACTATAAGAAAAACAAAAAAAGATGATTGATATTTTGATTTTGATTACATAATGATATCTTTTTATTTGTATGAAAAATAATGAAGTAAAAAAAAAAAAAAAAAAACTAAATGAAATGATTTAATGCAGTCTGTACAGAGCAGTTATTATAAGGATGCTTTGAGTATACATGTAGATGTGTAATCATGGTCCACTGAAGCTCTGTATTTGTTGAATCAACAAGTTACATGGTATTACCAATCTTAGTCTATATATTAAAAAAAAAAAAAAGAAAAAAAATATGAAATTTATCATTGTATCCGAATAATTCGTTTTTCAAATAATTTTTTATTGGCATAAGTGTAAATCTAGTTCAAAAAAAAAAAAAAAAAAAAAAAAACACTATTATTATTTAATTATTAATAGTTTTTTTTAAAAAAGATTGTTTGTCTTGGCATGAAACAACACGAAATTTCATAAAATTATTATTTTTTTTAAAATAATTTTATTTAATTTCCAAAATTTAGTAAGAATTCACGCTGATGTCACGACGAACCATTTTATTTATTTACTTTTTTAACACAATTTATTATTTATAATTTAATTATGATTTTAAATTTACTCATTTTTCGAGGTCTTTTTATGAATGAAAAGTTATTAAAGACGATATAGTAAAGTAAATAAACGTGGCTCTTTTTTCTAATTATTTTTATATACGATTGTTTGCACTTATTTATTATTATTATTTTTTTTTTTTAAACATTTATTCAAGGTCATTTCAAATGAATTTTAGTATTATTTTCAAGTTTGTTAATATGATTTATACTGACATGTTGATGTTATATTGTATTTCAAGTTTTTTTTTTATTAATTATTTTCTTATTAAATTATTTGATAATTAAAATTAAAAAAAAATCATTATGATTGATAGAACTTGGGAGAATACATGAGTAAATTCAGCTGGTATGTGTACAATTGGTGTTTTTTTTTTTGTTCATAATGATTTTTTTTTTTGTGTACAAGTGTTGTGTCTACATGTCTAGATATATAATAGTGAAACGCGATGAATTATACACTGTAAAGTGAACCAATTACAAAATCCTTTAAAGGGATTTTATTTTATATTTTTTAAATTTTTATTTTAATAACTATATTGATGCTGTGTAAGGACTTGCTTTGGGATCAACTTTACATTCATAATGATGTTTACTTTTTATTTTTGATTTTTTATTATATATAAGATGTACGCGTTTATTTTATTAATTTTTTTTTTTTTGATGTTAAAAAACATATTTCATTGGTAAATATTTTGTTTTTTATTCTTTTTTGCATATTTTGTGGCATCACTATAAAGCCAGCATTTTTCCAATCCCCTACCTTAAAAATCTATGCTCCTTAGGATGAACTTCTTACAAGAAGTAATCAGGTGTTCTTCTGGTTACATGTGGCTCACCACGTCTTGGTGCTGGATCAAACTGAAGGCTGTAATTTTAATTGAATATTTATTATTATTATTAAATTATATTTGTATTGAAATAATAATTATTTAATTTTATTGAATAAACTTACAATGAATATTTTAAAGCATCATCCAGTTCCATAATTGCAGCTTGATTACCACAACGGTAACAATAATTTGGTGCTGAGAATATTGTTACAACATTACGATCGTGACACCTGTTATTGTTGATAAAAATAAAAAATTATTATTATTCAAATATTAACAAATTTATTAAATTTATAAATTAAAAATAAGAAAAAATTAAATAAAAATTACCAATTGTATCCTTCCATAACAAGTTGATGAGCTCGAGAAACAAGTGTAAGTCCATTTGAATGATTAAATGTTTCCGAAATATCTTGACCAAATGTGTAACCTGCACCACGAGGTGAAATTCCCCAACCTCCTCTATCATCAGGATCTGACCATAATAAGTCACACATTGGACCCTATATGATGATTAAATATGTAATTAATAAATCATGAATAATTTATTTATATTATTTATTATCATTCAAATATATTACCTCATGTGGTACTTCTTGAAGACGATCAAGTGCTCGAATGTGATCCAAGGTATCAATTGAAGGTGATAAACCACCATGCAAACAAAATATTTGACCGTCGACAAGTGCAGTCAATGGTAAATAATCAAACAAATCAGTAAAGAATTTCCAAACATTTGCATTACCATATTTACGTAAACATTCATCATAAAAACCATATACTTGTGTAATTTGTCTTGATTCATGATTACCTCGAAGAATTGTTATTCTTTCACGGTACCTTACCTGATAGATAAATAAAATAATAAATAAACAAAAACATCAATATTAACATTAATTTATACAAAATATTGATAATAATATTAATAATATTAAATACATACTTTGAGTGCAACAAGAAGAGTCACTGTTTCAACAGAATAGTAACCACGATCAACATAATCACCCATAAATAAGTAATTTGTGTCTGGTGATTTTCCACCTATTCTAAACAATTCCATCAAATCATGAAATTGTCCATGAACATCACCGCATACTGTGACTGGACATTTAACTTCCTGTACATTTGATTCTTTTGCAAGGATTTCCTTAGCCTGTAATATTAATTATTATATATTCATTTTTATTTTAATTTCATTGTTATTACCAATAATAAAATCAATATATAAAATATTAATTTGTAATGTGTGCGCATCACACATTTACTTTATTACTTACTCACTCTTAAAATGTATCGAGTGATGACATAAATAATATTTAATTAAAATACAACCTTTCAGTGAGTAAGTAAATTATTATTACAATTTTCATCTGATTTACAAAATAAAAAAATAAAAAATATCGTTATTAATTTATTTGTTTTTCTTTTTTATTTAAATTATTAAATATTATCTGATAATTATTTTATTTTGTAATCAAAATAAAATGATTTTCAAGTTTTTAATTTGAGTTTGTCATTAAAGTCATTAAAATTTTATTGAAAACCAAACAACAACGCAACATCATGCAATATATATTTATATATTTGATTCACGACAAATGTATATTTAAATTTTACCTGTTGCTATGTAATAAACAACATATTTTTTATATAAAAAATCATAATTTATATACAAAAAAAAAAATAAAATAAAAGAATGAAAAAAAAAACATATTTAAGGAGCAAAAAAATAAAAATAAATAATTCATTTTATATATTGTTTTAAAAATCTCGAGAAAAACAAAAAAATATCCTTGAATATTTGGACATATATAATACGATTATTATTCAAATATAAAATTTATATTTATTTATTTATTAAATAAATAACATAAATACGTGGTCCAAAGACGTATCTATGAATCACATCATGTATGTGTTGTACGTTTTCTTGGCACACAGATACACACAATTACAAATAAAAAAAAAATTTAACGATAAAAAAAAAAAAGGAAAAAAAAAGGAAAACATTAGTTCAATAAATAATAAATAAATAATCATACAAAATAAAAAACAATTTGTTGGTATTTCAAGTGTCAAAATACATGATTAACAATGTATTAACATGACATATACCAACCAGTTAATATAAAAAAAAAAAGAAAAAAAAAAGTCGCCACTTGAGCTCATGTAAAGCACACATTTCATCAGGTACCGCCAGAGAGCAAAACTCATGAGTTGAGAACAATATTTAGCAGGAATATTCATATCAAAATAATGCCACTAAAATTTATAATAAATATATAATAATAATTATCATTATAAATAATTAATTATTTACCTTATCGCAAAGAGTTTTAACTTGGCTTTCAGTAAGTTGTTTGCAGTCATTTAACTGCTCTATCCATTGGTCAAGCTCCTTGAGTGACGCCTTTTCTTCCATCGTTATTTACCACTGATTATAACTTTTTTTTTTTCTTGTTTTTTTTTTTTTTTTATATTCTGTAAACTTTTTTTTAATTTTTCTTATTTTAATTGTATTTTAAATATTATTTTATTTGTTGTATTATTAACACTCAGCATATGTATCTAATGGTTAAGTAATATATGATTATTATTTTGTATATTAATTTATTAATTAAATCATTTATATTTTTATTTTTTAATGATAATTAACAAACACACACAATATATATATCCCCAATCGAGGGAAATATATTCTTCAAAATGGCCGAGTTAACGAGAGAGAGTGTGTCTGTCGGTTGAACTGTCGGTCTTTGCTGCTGCTGTTGCGACTTGCGCCGCTACGGCTGACGTCACGCGCAGTTAAAGGATATATCTATCTATTTTTTTTTTTTTTTCTTAATTATTATGATTATTTACTTTTTTCGTTTTTATAAACCTTGTAGGTGCTGCCGTCTATTGCGATTATTTATTGATATATATAAAACAACGTGTGTGTGTGTGTGTGTGTGTTTACCATTTTGTTTGCCATATGTTTATTTTCTCTCTCTATTTGTTGATAGTTTTTGGCCAATTGGAGAGCAGTTACATGGGAATGTAACCAATAATGAGTCTTTTTATTGTCGTGCGTTGAAAATGCTTGACGATAATTTATACATAAAATAATAATAATAATATCTAATTGTTTATATTTACTCTTAAATGCTATCGAACATTTTCATCAATAATTGCATTTTTTTGTATGTGTCATTTGTTTGTTAATGTTTTTTTTTTATTGATAAAGTGTGATTTACAAATATATTTATCAATAGTTATATAAAATAGAGATGATAATATGTTTTTATGAGTTATATTTTATAATAATATTTTTATATGAGTCATCTAATCAGCTGATAAGTAATTTAATGCTTAAAATATGAATGGATTTTTATTGACGATGTCGTTATTGGCAAATAAAACGGGTAACCCGTATAAATCAGTATAAATAACATAATTATATAGTAATATACAGGCATAAGTTACCAAACGATGAGAAATTTCCCTACATTAAATGTTTCTTTCCACCGTCATCGCATGCATATTTAACATAAAAACACTGAAATAGAATATTTACATTTTATTTCTTTATTTATTAAAAATACAAGTTATACGTATTATATATTATTTTTTTAGTATTATTATTATTACTATATATTTTATATTTTTTTATGACAATTAAAGCAAAACCATTCTTTTGGAGCTTTTTTTATTTTGACACATGATAAATGGTACCATGTCAGGCATCCATCACATTCCAAACTTTGTTCTCGTATTGGAGATGAACAAATACTGCAAGTCCAAGGACCCAATGAACGTTTTGTTTGAATAATTTTTTTAAGATATTGAAAAGCATCTGGATCAAAAAATGGCTCTAATTTTTTTATTAAATAGTCGCTAACACCATCACTGGCAATAGCATCAGGTACATTGTCTGTCAAGTGATTTATGTCAGTAATTGATACAACGTATTCTTGATTTAAAATACTTTCCACTATATGTTCTTTCAATTGAATCCATTGTAAAAATTTTCTCATTTTACAACCCAATTTATTTCTTGAGAATTTAACCAGAGGCAATTTATGAGCATGAGGAAGACCAATTGGTTTAGATGATAAATCGTGTGGATGTTTTTTTGTTTTTACTGGAATAACATTTAAATCATGTATTGTATTACTGGGTGATAATATTAAAGTTGAAATATTGTCAGAGATAGTTTTATTTTTATCAACATTACTTGCACCTGAATCACATTCAATACTTAGTTTTTGGATTGCAATTATTTCATCCAGAGATATATTATGAGTTTTATTCATCAATGATTCATTTTCATGTAGTGGAATAATGACATCACTTGTTGTTGTTGAACTATTGTCATTTTTTAAGTTTATATTTATTTGATTATTTGCATATTGATCACAAGAATTATTTAATAATATTTGGTTTAAATTTTCTACATTACTTAGTTCTGCATTCTCATTATTATTTACATCTTGAGTCTCATGCATTGAAATAACATATGATATTAAATCTAACCCATCAGAAATATTTGTGTCAGATATTATTGAATTTTTAGCAACTTCAACATCATTAATATGAATAGTTTGTTTGTTTGTTATTGTTGATGTGTTTGTATTCATACAAAGATTCTCAATAATTATATTATTTAGTTTATCATGTTCTCCATCTTTTTCTTCATATTTGTTACCACTTGGTGCCTTATTAACTCTAAATATTGTAGAAAATGAATCATTCGTTTCATAAGCTGGAAAATCATCAAGCATCATATTAAAGACTGACATTTTAGAAATATAATCAGCCTGTGATGATTGATATAAATTTAATCGGATACGATTCAACACTAATGAATTATTTTCATTTGTATTTTTAAAATCTGCAGGTTCATCATGAAAGGCATTTGAATACACTTGGATCGTTGATTTATCAGGTATTATCAATTCTTTTTTTTTCAGACCCGATAACTCCTTATGATTCTGTAATTTAAAAAAAAATATGTACAGTAAAATGTTATTATTTATACAGCAAAAAAAAAAAAATTTTTTTAAATATAACTAGCATGAACCATAAGATTTTTGATAAAATATGCAATACTAACATCATTTAGTTCATGATTATGATCTAAACACATTGAAGTAACAGACAATACTTGATTTTCTTTTTTAGCTCGGAATGTAATTGAAGCTGGACATCCAGTTTTTTCTAATCTGGAATTAAAAATTAGTTGGACTTGGTTGATTTCATAAGTAAATAAATATCTTCATACACATTCGCGATTGATGTGTACTCATTACCAACAAATAAAATGTTATTATGCCCATTTTTATAGCTTTCCATTGTATAATATAATTATTTTAACAACAATGATGTTAATAATACCAAAACGTTAAAAATTATAAAGAAAAAACATATACAATTTGTTTTTTTTTTTTCCCAAGAATCTTAAGCTTACAATGTTATTATAGAGGACTCTGTCAAGTGAAGTTAGCATAAAAAAGACGCGAAACGGCGTCTCTCTCTTTCTCTCTCTCATGTATTGAATGCCATATAAATAGCTGCTTCTATTTATATGGTAATACTTTTAAAATTAAACAGATGATTATTCAGCTGAACATATACAATAATTAAATAAAATATACGGGTGTAAAATATACGGGTTTGAAATCTACGGGTTTGAAATATACGGGTTTGAAATATACGGGTTTGAAATATACGGGTTTGAAATATACGGGTTTGAAATCTACGGGTTTGAAATATACGGGTTTGAAATATACGGGTTTGAAATATACGGGTTTGAAATCTACGGGTTTGAAATATACGGGTTTGAAATATACGGGTTTGAAATATACGGGTTTGAAATATACGGGTTTGAAATATACGGGTTTGAAATATACGGGTTTGAAATATACGGGTTTGAAATATACGGGTTTGAAATATACGGGTTTGAAATATACGGGTTTGAAATATACGGGTTTGAAATATACGGGTTTGAAATATACGGGTTTGAAATATACGGGTTTGAAATATACGGGTTTGAAATATACGGGTTTGAAATATACGGGTTTGAAATATACGGGTTTGAAATATACGGGTTTGAAATATACGGGTTTGAAATATACGGGTTTGAAATATACGGGTTTGAAATATACGGGTTTGAAATATACGGGTTTGAAATATACGGGTTTGAAATATACGGGTTTGAAATATACGGGTTTGAAATATACGGGTTTGAAATCTACGGGTTTGAAATATACGGGTTTGAAATATACGGGTTTGAAATATACGGGTTTGAAATATACGGGTTTGAAATATACGGGTTTGAAATCTACGGGTTTGAAATATACGGGTTTGAAATATACGGGTTTGAAATATACGGGTTTGAAATCTACGGGTTTGAAATATACGGGTTTGAAATCTACGGGTTTGAAATATACGGGTTTGAAATATACGGGTTTGAAATATACGGGTTTGAAATATACGGGTTTGAAATATACGGGTTTGAAATATACGGGTTTGAAATATACGGGTTTGAAATATACGGGTTTGAAATATACGGGTTTGAAATATACGGGTTTGAAATATACGGGTTTGAAATATACGGGTTTGAAATATACGGGTCTGAAATATACGGGTTTGAAATATACGGGTTTGAAATATACGGGTCTGAAATATACGGGTTTGAAATATACGGGTTTGAAATATACGGGTTTGAAATATACGGGTTTGAAATATACGGGTTTGAAATATACGGGTTTGAAATATACGGGTTTGAAATATACGGGTTTGAAATATACGGGTTTGAAATATACGGGTTTGAAATCTACGGGTTTGAAATATACGGGTTTGAAATATACGGGTTTGAAATATACGGGTTTGAAATATACGGGTTTGAAATCTACGGGTTTGAAATATACGGGTTTGAAATATACGGGTTTGAAATATACGGGTTTGAAATATACGGGTTTGAAATATACGGGTTTGAAATATACGGGTTTGAAATATACGGGTTTGAAATCTACGGGTTTGAAATATACGGGTTTGAAATATACGGGTTTGAAATCTACGGGTTTGAAATATACGGGTTTGAAATATACGGGTTTGAAATATACGGGTTTGAAATATACGGGTTTGAAATATACGGGTTTGAAATATACGGGTTTGAAATATACGGGTTTGAAATATACGGGTTTGAAATATACGGGTTTGAAATATACGGGTTTGAAATATACGGGTTTGAAATATACGGGTTTGAAATATACGGGTTTGAAATATACGGGTTTGAAATACGGGTTTGAATTATACGGGTTTGAATTATACGGGTTTGAATATACGGGTTTGAAATATACGGGTTTGAAATATACGGGTTTGAAATATACGGGTTTGAAATATACGGGTTTGAAATATACGGGTTTGAAATATACGGGTTTGAAATATACGGGTTTGAAATATACGGGTTTGAAATATACGGGTTTGAAATATACGGGTTTGAAATATACGGGTTTGAAATCTACGGGTTTGAAATATACGGGTTTGAAATATACGGGTTTGAAATCTACGGGTTTGAAATATACGGGTTTGAAATATACGGGTTTGAAATCTACGGGTTTGAAATATACGGGTTTGAAATATACGGGTTTGAAATATACGGGTTTGAAATATACGGGTTTGAAATATACGGGTTTGAAATATACGGGTTTGAAATATACGGGTTTGAAATATACGGGTTTGAAATATACGGGTGTGAAATATACGGGTTTGAAATATACGGGTCTGAAATATACGGGTTTGAAATATACGGGTTTGAAATATACGGGTTTGAAATATACGGGTTTGAAATATACGGGTTTGAAATATACGGGTTTGAAATATACGGGTTTGAAATATACGGGTTTGAAATATACGGGTTTGAAATATACGGGTTTGAAATATACGGGTTTGAAATATACGGGTTTGAAATATACGGGTTTGAAATATACGGGTTTGAAATATACGGGTTTGAAATATACGGGTTTGAAATATACGGGTTTGAAATATACGGGTTTGAAATATACGGGTTTGAAATATACGGGTCTGAAATATACGGGTTTGAAATATACGGGTTTGAAATATACGGGTCTGAAATATACGGGTTTGAAATCTACGGGTTTGAAATATACGGGTTTGAAATATACGGGTTTGAAATATACGGGTTTGAAATCTACGGGTTTGAAATATACGGGTTTGAAATATACGGGTTTGAAATATACGGGTTTGAAATCTACGGGTTTGAAATATACGGGTTTGAAATATACGGGTTTGAA